>CM077150.1:83341389-83903889 GCA_039583875.1 Platanthera guangdongensis
AAAGGAGATGTACCGGCTGAGTAACTGTAAGGTGTAGATCAGTTTCCCAACCGGAGTCTGTAGTATTCCGGATTCGTAAGCAGCTCATCGGAGTCGGAGCTATGGCCGATAGCCTGTGATTCGCGTCCATTGGAGTATCCGTAGGTTTGCATCCTGAATAGACAGCATCATGAAGAAGATCCATACAATACTTCCTTTGAGATAATACAAGACCATCAGGCCGTCGTGCAACCTCAAGCCCGAGAAAATACCGTAGATTACCAAGATCTTTGGTCTGAAAGGCGGAGTTCAACTGGTGCTTGGTATGTTGTATCCCTGTAGTATCGTCGCCAGTAATGAGGATATCGTCAACATAGACAAGTAGAATCACTGTTCCGGTTGGCCGATGTCGAGTGAAGAGAGAAAAGTCAGCCGAGCTCCTAATGAAACCAATATTGCGGACTACCGTGCTGAATTTGTCAAACAAAGCGCGGGGGATTGTTTGAGACCATAAATGGATTTCCGAAGATGACAAACCCGAGACTCCCCCGTGGTCTCAAACCCGGGAGGTTGATGCATATAAACGGTCTCCTGAAGATCACCATTGAGGAAGGCGTTCTTCACATCCAGCTGATAAAGAGGCCAATGACGGTGAACAACCAAGGATAGAAGAACTCGGACAATGTTCATTTTGGCCACCGGTGAGAACGTTTCCGCATAATCAAGGCCCTGTTGCTGAGTAAAACCCCGGGCCACAAGGCGGGCCTTGAGACGCTCAACGGTGCCATCTGCCGCATGTTTAATAACAAAGAGCCACTTGCAGCTAACACAAGATTGACCTGCAGGAAGAGGTACCAGATCCCAAGTGCGGTTGGCCCAGAGAGCCCGCATTTCATCTTCCACGGCCGCCCGCCATCCGGGGTGCTGAAGAGCCTCCTGAACAGAGGTAGGAGTGGCGGTAAAGGATAAAGAGAGAGCACTCTGACGGAGTTCCGGAGAGAGGCGGAGAGAGAGACAAAGTTGGCCATCGAGTGGGCAGTGGAAGCAGTGGTCGGATCCGCAGGTTGCAAAGCATCATTAGAGCGGGGCAGCGCTCGTATGGTAGTAGACGAGGAGGACGTCGAGTGTACACACGAATAACTGGTGGTGTAGGTGGTTTAGGAGGGTTGGGTGGGGAAGGGAGAGGTGGGATGGTGGAAGGGACGGGGATAACAGGTCGCGGGAGAGGTGGCGAAAGAGGAGGGTCAGTAGGTGGAGAGTAGTATGGCTGATGTTCGAGGAAGGTGACATCAGCAGAAGTGACTACCTTGCGGTCCGTGGGAGAAAAACAAAGGTAGCCCTTCTGAGTGCGAGAATAGCCACAAACATATATTTAGTGGCACGGGGAGCAAGCTTGTCAGTGACGGACCAAGATGATGAACAAAAAACACACACAACCAAACACGCGTGG
Organism: Platanthera guangdongensis; assembly: GCA_039583875.1. Classification (NCBI taxonomy): domain Eukaryota; kingdom Viridiplantae; phylum Streptophyta; class Magnoliopsida; order Asparagales; family Orchidaceae; genus Platanthera; species Platanthera guangdongensis. The sequence goes on from CM077150.1 coordinate 83,342,819, forward strand.
GGTGATGGAGAAGGTAGGGTGAGATGGAAAAAGGAGATTGTAGGGAACCGCAAAATTGAGGATATATGAGGGCAGGCGGTTAATAAGAGTGCAAGCGGTGGAAACCGCAAAATTCCAATATTGTTTTGGAACATTCATCTGAAGCATAAGGGAGCGGGTGATCTCGAGCAGGTGGCGATTCTTGCGTTCAGCAACGCCATTTGTTGGGGGGTATAGACACAGGAGGTCTGATGGGACCCCAAACTCCGCACAGAGGTGAAGAAGGTATGACTGGTGTATTCACGGGCATTATCGGTGCGGAAGGTTTTAATGGTTGTGGAGAACTGATTGCGAGTTTCAAGAAAGAAGGTCCGGAATACACCGGGTAATTCAGAACGGTCACGAAGGAGGTACAACCAGGTCACCCGAGAGTAGTCATCGACAAAGGTGACAAAGTAGCGGTATCCAAAGATACTGGTAATTTTGTAAGGGCCCCAAATATCGGAGTGAACAAGATCAAAGGGAGCAGGACGCCGAGAAGGATGTGGTGGGAACGAAGAGCGATGATGTTTCCCATAGATACAAGACTCACACGTGAACTCGTGGAAGGACACGTCGGGGAGAGATTTTTTGAGAATGTTGAGAGGAGAATGACCCAGACGTCGGTGCCAGTCAACAGAGCTAAGAGACGACAGCACCGTTGGAGGATACAGGTTAAGGATATAGAGACCATTCGACAGATGCCCTTGTCCAATGATGGTTTGCGTCTTGCGATCCTGCACTACACATGAGTTAGAAGAAAATATAACAGTACAATCGAGGTCAGCAGTGAGGCGGCCAATAGAGAGATGGTTGAACGGAGAGCCCGGAACATGAAGGGCAGAGCGAAGAGTGGATATCAGTAGCGCCAGAGACGGGAAGTGTGTCCCCACTGACAACAGTAATGAACTGGGGATGCGCGGAGGGCAAATATTTCGGTGGTTGCCATGATGTAATGTGGTGAGAGGCCCCGGAATCCAAAATCCATGATGAGCTGGGAGCAAGGCATGCGGTACCACCATCGGAAACAGAGACCACAGAACCCGGAGGACAGCCGATCATTGTGCAAGGAGAAGACCGCAGCAAGCTGTGGCAAGAAACGACAGGCGGTGCGGTTAGGAGAAGACCGCAACAGAAGCACACCCCGGGCGAATAAGGACTGAGACCGGGCGGATAGACGCAGACCGTACCAAGGTCAAACACAGAAGGCCGCAGCGAGAGAGAACAGACCGCGCAGTCACACCAGCGAGGAGGCAGATCGCGACCAAAAATGCGGAAACAGAGTCCGCACGGTCTAGGTGGACACAACAGCGGTCACAACACAGGAATCAGTCCGCAGCGGACAGGAGCAGACCGCACGAAGAGAAGGAGAGGCCGGCGGATAAGAGCAATGACCGCGGGAGGAAGCCGAGCGGCTAGAGGAGAGAGACCGCGACCAAGATGCGGGTGAGAAAGAGACAACCCGCACGGTCAGGCAGATCACAGCGGCGAACAGAGGCAAGTCGCGCAGACAGAGAGGAGAGGAGCAGGAGACCGCGACCAAGATGCGGGGGAGAAAGAGTCAACCCGCACGGTCAGGCAGATCACAGTGACGAACAGAAAAGAAATCCGCGAGTATAGAGACAAGCGGATGAGGGAAAGCAGAAGCAGGCGAGCGGGAACAAGACCGCAGCGAACAGGAACAGTCCGCAAGCAAGGTAGTCCGCGAACAGACAGACGCGGAGAGCAAATCGGCGGACTGACGACAGGCCGCTGGCGAGTCCGCAGCGGACAGACAAGAGGGTGGCCCACGGATTAGGAAGGAGAAATGCTATAAAAGGCAGGGAGGGGAAGTTGGATCCACGGGAGAAGAGCAACACAAGGAAGCAGAAAAGAAGCGGACTGAGAGGGGGCAGGCCGCAGAGGAAAGCAGATAGAGAGGGACGCCGACTGAGAGGGGGCAGGCCACAGAGGCAAGCAGATAGAGAAGAGCCTGCAGCGGACAGATGAGAAGAGGGCCCCACGAAGCAGAGAGAAGGTGGCTATAAAAAGCTTAAAAAGGGTGGAACCACGGAGAGGGAGAGGAGAAGCGGATGCAGAGTTGCAAACCGCAGAGCCCGCGCGGTCAGGAGACCGGCGCGGATAGGTTTCCAGGCCGTAGGAGACAAGGCCGCGGATAGACGCGGGTAGGAGAAGGAGGCCGCAGAGAAAACGGCGGACCGGGAGGGTGGGGGGGGGGGGGGGGGGGCTGGGCGGTTAGAAAAGGGGAAACCGCAGGGGTCAGACCGCTGGCTCTGATACCATGTAGAGAAAGCTCCAAACCTTGTATATACTTCTTCAATTAATAATTACAAGTATGAATACATTTATATAGAGGAAGAAGAAAGAGAGAAATCCAAATCCAAGATGTGGGACTAATACAAATGGGGAGAGAAAGAGAGAAAGAGAAGAGGGAAGAATGGGCCCCTATATGGGCCTTAAAGTAGTCTTTTCTAACACTTAACAACTTGTAGGGTCGGTTTGTCATTCCCGATCAACAGTATGTCATCTACATATAATATCAAAACGACAACAATGATCCCACTAATTCTTTTACAAACACATGATTCATCCTCGTTCTTGAAAAAACCAAAGGAGGTTTTCATTTAGGAAATCCGTTTTGACATCCATTTGTCAAATCTCGTAGTCATAATACATAGCAATAACAAGCAGAATTCTGATGGATTTAACCATAACAATAAGAGAAAAGGTTTCATCAAAGTCAACACCATGAATTTGCTTGAAACCTCTAGCCACTAATCGACCTTGAATGTCTGTACATTCCCATCCATGTCGGTCTTCTTCTTGAAGACCCACTTGCACTGTATAGGTCGTACCCCTTTAGGTGGTTCCACTAAGGTTCAAACTTGGTTTGCATACGTGAAGTCCATTTCAGATTTCATGGCCTCAAGCCACTTCTCGGAGTCCGGTTCACACATAGCCTCTTGGTAAGTTGCATGCTCATCATCATGATTCAGAAGCAACACATTACTTATTTGAGATACGAGAAATCCATATCTCTCGGGCTCAAATCTTTGTCTACCAGATCTACGTGGAACTTGTGTTTCTTGAGCAGGCTCTCTAGCTACAACAACTTGTACTCCTTGCTCAGGTTTCAATTCCGGTTCATTCACTGTTTGTGGTTCTTGAACTTCTTCAAATTCTACCATATTAGTCTTTCTACTTAAGAACTCTTTCTCAATAAAAACATCAGTTCTCGCGACAAACATTTTGCCCTCAGACGTACATAGAAATAATAACATTTAGTTTCCTTAGAATAACCCACAAGATAACATTTATCTGACTTGGATTCTAGCTTGTTAGACATTTGACGTCTTACGTATGTCTCACAGCCTCAAATCTTAATGAAGGACATACTGAGACGCTTCCCAGTCCATATCTCATATGATGTCTTTATAACCGCTTTTGTTGGAGCACCATTTAGTGTAAAAGCAGCAGTTTCTGGAGCAAAACCCCAAAAAGAAACAGACAGATCTGCATGACTCATCAACGACCGTACCATGTCTAACAAAGTATGATTCCTCCGCTCAGACACACCATTATGCTGCGGTGTTTTATGTGGAGTGAGCTGTGATATAATACCACATTTTTTCAGATGATCACGAAACTCATGACTCAGGTATTCGCCACCTCGATCAGATCAGAGTGCTTTAACACTTAGCCAGCTGGTTCTCTAATTCGTTCTTAAACTCTTTGAATTTTTCAAAAGTCTCAGATTTGCACTTCATAAGATACACGTATCCGTATCTACTTAAATCATCAGTAAATGTAACAAAGTAAAAGTACCCACCTCTAGCCATAACACTCATGGGTCCGCATACATCACTATATACTATACCCAAGAGATCATCAACCCTCTCATTGGAACCGGTGAAAAAGACTTTAGTCATCTTTCCTAATAAACATGATTCGTATCTCTTAAATGATTCATAATCAAATGAGTGCAGTAGTCCATCTTTATATAGCTTGGATATGCTTTTCACATTTATATGACCCAAACGACAATACCAAAGGTATGTAGGGTTTGAGTTATTCGTTTTTAGTCTTTTAGTATTTTTTATATTATAGATCTGATTGTGTAAGTTCAAAACATATAAATCATTAAACATTTGAGCTATATCATAACAAACATCATTCTTAAATATAGAACAAACATCATTCTTAAATATAGAACAACAATTGTTCTTAATAATAAAGAATATTCAATCATGTCCAAACATGAAATAGATATAATGTTTCTAGTTATGAAAAAACATAATAACAATTATCTAGTTCAATTACAAGCCCACCGAGCAAATAAAGACTGTAAATTCTTACGGCGACAACAACAATTCTTGCTCCATTGCCAATACGCAGGTCAACCTTTCCTTTACTCAACATTCTTCTTCTTCCCAGTTTCTGCACAATTATACAAATGTGAGAACCACATCTGGTATCTAATACCCATGGTAAAGGAGCAGAAAGATTTATCTCTATAACATAGATATCTGAAGTCGAAGTCATACCTCCCTTCATTTTCTGCAGACCCTCAATGCAAGATGGACAGTTCCTCCTCCAATGACCAGCTTTGCCACAATGTGTTGCATTTCCCTTCTTTCCCTAAGCCCTTCTTCAGTGCTGAACACTTAGGTTCAAGAGATGACTTAGGTCCAACCTTCGTCTTCTTGAACCCTTGGCCTTGCCCTTGTCTTTATGCACCATCAGCATGAGGCTAACAGGCTTGACCTTCTTCATATTAATTTCGGCAGTTCTCAACATGCATAGGAGCTCGGGTAGTGTCTTGTCTATTTCATTCATATTGTAGTTCAAGACGAACTACTCGTAACTGTCCGACAACGATTGAAGGATCAAGTCTGTAGCCAACTCTTGGCCCAGAGGAAAGCCTAGCTTTTCAAGGTTCTTTATATACCCAATCATCTTGAGTACGTGAGGCCCTACTAGGTCTCGAGCTCCCATCTTACTAGTTGTTTCATTCATATTGTGAAACAACGCATTGGTGACGTCAAACCTCTCTTGGCGACCCTGCCCTTGAAACATTTTCTTGAGATGCTCGTTATTTTTTTTGCAACCCATGTTCTCTTGTTGCTTCTGAAGCTCAGAGTTCACGATTGCCAGCATGAGGCATTCGACATCCAATGAGTCGTCTTGATAGTTCTTATAAGCATCTTTATCAGATCGGGACGCATTCCCGGTTGGCTCATCAGAGGATTCCTCTTCCAAAACGTAGAGCTTACGCTCCTGCATGAGAGCAATTCTCAGATTTCTGTACCAGTCCAAATAGTTCGCCCCACTCAGTTTCTCCTTCTCAAGGATGGCTCTGAGGAGCAAGGTGGAATAAGATCCACTTGCCATGAAAATTCTACACTAATTTATGCAAAGAAAGATTCAGTTTTACTTTCAAAATACATTTTCTATTTCAATTAGGACTTTAATTAAAATTACTTCCACTATTTTAATCAAACTGATAACCCTCGATATCAATTCAGAGAGTTTAAGCGAGCAACTCTTTTAGTGGACAAGATCCGTATTTCACCAGCACTATGAGTCAGCTTTGACTTTTCTCTCACAATGCACTTATTTAGGTAGACAACGCTTGCCGATTGCATAACTATGCAACTTTTGTATGGTTGATGAATAACTCTTTATTTGCATCCATCATATGGTGCATGCCAACCCTATGCCTCTGAGCACTCAACGTTTGAGGTCACACAGTTAAGTTTGAACCGATGTCGATAGTGAGATATCACAATTATCTGCTCGTATTTTTACCAAGATAGATTAATGCATTTTGTTTTGGCAAGCCCACACTTCATCGATCGAGTCAGGAAGAGTGTCATCCATCAGAAAATATCCGAATACTTAATATTGCTTAAGAGATTTAAGATACTTGATTAACACTTAATCATGGTTAACAATTAACCAATGTGCACATACACAAAATAAAACTTGCAGCAATCATAATCCAAATGCATCCCAGATGTGCACAATAAAATCATCAACACTTGATGAATTGGGCTAAATCTGAACATCTAGAACCTTTTTAAACCTTCAATTTTACATGCAATGGACATGGGCAACACAAACTCCGTATACACAGTAGACAAACTCTTCTCTCTACGTGAGATTCAAAATTTAACACACTTGTTTCACAAACCAGTAAGAGGGACGTTTATTGTTAAGGAGTAACAAAAATATCACAACGAAATCACATGCGCTCCATCAACATTTGATGTTTTAGGAATAGATTTGGGCATTTAGAACACTTCTAAAATTTCCATATCTACACGCAATGTATTTAGCAACTTCTGAAACAATGATCATCGCAGGGAACCTGCCTCTGATACCACTGTTGGGTTTTGCTATACGTCACAACACTTGTGCGCAGCGAAAATGAATCAAGAAAACCCAAAGAAATTCGGATCTAGCGATGAACATTGATTAAGAAGTATCATAGTCATAAATAAATTATACCTTTGAGGGATTGAGTCAATACTCAACCAAGGTACTCCTAAGAAGTTGAACGAACGACAACGGTCGGAGTTCCGAGCGTAAAATAGTGTCCACGGCTCTACGAAAGTCCACACGAACACGGAGAACCCTTAGATTCTTGTCACACAAGATCTAGGTTGGAAGTATGTTTGCCCTCAACGTCTACACGGACTACTAGATCCGTTAAAGAAGAGGAGGCGATGACGAATACGACGCTTAGGAAACAATTTCGGCTATGTACATGAGTGACGGATGGTCGGCGACGAGATCGGCTCTCACGACCTTGGCGGAACTGTTCCGTCGTCGGGAGGAAGAAGAAGAGGCCGACTCGCTCGATTTTGTCAGGAAAAATCACGTAACCTTGTTCGGTTTACTGTTTACATTATATATATACAGTAGACCTAAATTTCCGATACCTGCAGACCACGCCGAACCGAATTTGAAGGAAATAAACCGGAGGAAACAAAGTTCGTCGAGTATTCACGTCGATATTCGACGAATCAAAAGTTATTTGTCGAAATAACACGAGTATACTCGACGAATCGAGACAGGGCAAACCGTCCTAGCAACAAGGCGATATACGACGAATCAGAGTTTAACTCGTCGAAACCGTCATGACGATACTCTACGAACCAAGTCTAATTCGTCGTGATAAGCTTACGATACTCGACGAATACAAACAGACTCGTTGAGATGTCACGACTATACTCGACGAATTCAAGACTATTCGTCGAAACCTTAAGACTATACTCGACAAATTTCCCTTGGATTCTTCCGACCACTTACCTGATGACCCATATTCACAATATAGGTCCCGAAATGAAAATCATTTACATCCAGAACGTTATAGGCTTGGTCGTTCACCCATATCACATATGTGCAAGACCAACACAAACCTTTCCAACTTCTCCAATGCTCTTATGTGCGATCACATAGACTTATTGCGTTGGTAGTGAGATTACATGTTTGATCACTTCCAGATCACCATGGTAATACCAACACTAAAGTGCCCCGCGGCCCCGCCCGCATGCAGTTCCTATATGAGGAAGTACCGAAGGGAAGTCTGTAGCATACAAAGACAAAAGCCGTAAAATAGATATCCATCAGAAATGATAAAACCCTCACGGGGCTCGGGAGGGTCCCTCAATAAGGCGGAGTAAACATCTCCAAAGTCTGGGTATTCGGGGTAGTCATGCCGGATACGCTCAAATCCCCCCCATGCGCCCGCTCATGGTGTGGAGAATGGTGACTCGGTGACTCAGCGCATTAGCCAACTCGTTCTCAACACCCGTTCGATGCTTGAAAACGTGGTAATACTTCTGCATGAATTCCACCCATTTCGCATGGCGATGACCTAACTCTTTTGCGAATCCAGATATCTCAGGGCCTGGTGGTCAAAATACATGACAAATTCCTTGTGTAGGAGATGACACCAATATCAGAGCTCCTGTACGACGACGTAGAATTCTCGATCATAACTGGAGTACTTTTGTCGGGCATCATTCAACTTCTCACTGAAGTAAGCAACTGGATGACCCTCCTGGCTCTGTACCACTCGATGCCCACTGCAGACGCGTCACACGCTACTTTGAATGCCTTGAAAAAATCCGGAAGGTGCAATACATGAGTAGTCGATAGCTTCTCCTTAATCTCCTCAAATGCTCTGGTGGCCATTGCTGTCCAGAAAAAATCCCCCTTTCGAAGGCAGCTCGTAATGGGGACATGATCGAGCTAAACACTCATACAAACCTCCTGCAAAAGGTGGCAAGTTCGCGGAAGCTCCGGGTCTCGTGGATACTAGACGGGATGGGCCACTCACGAATAAACTTACCTTATCATGGTCAACCGAGATACTAGACTTCAAGACAATATACCCTAAGAAATGCATGGATGTAGTCAAGAACGAGCACTTCTTCAAATTGACATACAGATGCTCCTTTTGTTTGAGATCGAATATCAAATGAATGTGGCCCAAGTGCTCAACGCGGCCCTGACTGTAAATCAGGATATTGTCGAAGTAGGCCACTAAAAATTTGCTCATGTAGGGCTATAGGATCTGCGTCATCACCCTCATAAACGTACTCGACGCGTTCAACAGTCCGAACGACATAACAAACCACTCATACAGACCCATCCTTTGTCTTGAAGGCCGTCTTCCACTTGTCTCGTTCTCTTACCCTAATATGATGATACCCGCTCCGCAGGTCGATCTTCGAGAAGATTTGGGCACCAGCCATCGCATCGAGGAGGTCATCGAGTCGGGGAATCGGAAAACGATACTTCACCGTGATCTTATTGATGACACGACTGTCGATACACATGTGTCAACTCCCGTTCTTCTTCGAGGTAAGAAGGGCCGGGACGACACACGTGCTCAAGCTCTCCCGAATAAAGTTCTTCCGAAGAAGATCGTGGATCTGCCGCTTCAGCTCGGCATGCTCCGTCGGATTCAATCGATAGTGGGCAGATTGGGCAAAGATGCCTTTGAGACTAAATTGATGGTGTGCTGGATATCCATCAAGGGAGGAAGCTTATCAGGGAGCTCCTCAAGCATAATGTCAACATACTCGACCAGCATACGTCGAATGTCCGGATCTACGCTCTCCAAGTCTATGGCGGCGTCTGAGGCTAGGGTGGCGGCCACCACAAACATAACTACTGAATCTAGGCTCTCTCTCAGAAAATCACATTTCCTCAGGATGTGCAGAGGCCTAGCTGACCCGACACTAATGGATGAGTCGACCTGCCGCTTGGGGGAATCCCTTGGCTGGGTCGGGTTTAGGGTGATCTTCCGTCCCTTGTCAAAGAGTGTTGGAACGAGCATAACAAATGACTTCACGATCGTATAATCAGGGACGACCCATAAGAACATGTACTACGTCCATCGGGATGACGCCGCACCAAACCTTGTCGTCTACGGACGCTAGACGGATCGGCACAAGACATCTCTGAGTAACCTGAATGGCCGACTTGTCCACCCAGAGGATATGATACGGATGCGGATGAGGCTGAACGAACAACTGCATCCTCTCTAATCTCTTTTTTGCCATGATATTCACGCAGCTGCCACTATCAATGACGAGTTTGTACGGGCCGCCCCCGCTTTGAAAATACGTGTAAAATATCGAGGTGCGACGCCAATCCTCCTCTGCACGGGGGGTGTGGCGGCAGATGACTCCCAACTCTAATGATCTCTCAGCGCCGCTCTTCCAACCGTCCTCAACCTCAGCAGTAACCTCCTCCACTACCGCGTCAGCCACGTCAGCGCTTGCCTCGCCCTCATCCCCAATCTGCAGGTTCCTCGTTGGGGTACTGAGCAATAATGTGTCCTTTACCCGAGCACTGATAACACTGGTCAGGCCCGAGTCTGGGGCTCTCGGGACAATCGGTTTGCCCTTAGCATCTGATGGAATGCGGCGAGGGGAATAAGACCGATGCGTTGTCTGCCTCGGTCCCGCAAGGCATAGGTAGTTCTCATACTCAAGCGCGACTTGGAACACCTGCTTGACCATCTCTATGCGGTGCGTAATGAGCTCTCTTTGTATCTCAGCCTTTAGTCCAACTCTAAATCGTGAAACGGCCGCGATAGGCTCCTCTAGGATGTCACTCCTCACTGCCAACTCGTCGTATCGTGTCATGTAATCAGTAATGAAAAGTGATCACTGCCGCAGTGCATAGAGTTGGTCGAGGAGCTCATCTCGATACGACGTGGAAGGTTTTTTTCTTCGATTGCTGCTTCATTTCTTCCCAACGGGTGACATGATAGTACTCATCTCTCTCTAACAATCTCTCCACGCTAACCCAAGACATCTTTGCCTGGCCCAACGGCTTCATCTTGGCTAACCGAACTCGCCGCTCATCGTTTATCTTGTACCAATCAAAAAATTGTCCATATTCATTAGCCAATCACTAAAAGCCTTCCGGTCCAAATGGCCGTCGATGGAGGGGCGCATCATTACGAATGCGCTGAATGAGGTCGTCCTCAGCCGGGGTGTTTTAATGACGAGGCACTAAATAATCATCGTATGACTCATCAAGATCGTATTCGTGTCATGCAGGAGGGCACAACCTTTGCGAGCCGGTGGCAGGCATGACTCATAAGGAGGACGGGGGTTACCCATCGGGGCGGGGTTACGACGATAATCATACGCAAGTTTGGGGGTCCGTCTCCGTGGAGCGGGGTCCCGACGTAGTAGCTCTCTAACTCACCTATCAAGCGGAGGTGGGACGTCCCGTGGATCGTCCACATGCTCCTCATAACGAGGTGCTAGGGCCGGTCCTCTAAGGGTTCCTAATTGTTTGACTCTAGTGTTGACCCTAACGATGTCATTCTTAATGATTGCGAATTGCTCGAGAATTAAACGCTGAAACTCCGCGGGCGTCATGTCCGAATTCGAACTGGTGACCAGATCGTCGGTGGCGTTTTGGTCAGACATCTGTGATCAGAACAACCTAACACTACACAACATAAAATGTGACTCGAACCTTGTTCTGATACTAAATGATGCAGGTTTAGGCTGACAAATAATTTAACAACTAAAATGCAACCTAAATGTCGTGCGTGTGCAACCAAGATGCAACAACCCAACTCAAGATATACTAACAAGTAATTAAAATTTAGGAAGCTCTAAAACAACTTGCATGTTTGGATAACGAGTTAAGACGAGTAAAGAACAATTTATAATTTACCATCGAGATGAGGCGCAATTTTCATTCAAATGCGCCGAATGCGTTCCACAAGTTACATAACGAATAATGATTTCAAACACTTACGAGAATTAAAACCAAAAGCAAGAGTTCATTGCTACAACAATCAATGAAAAAAAATACAACCATACCTAGATTTGCTCATGCGTGGAGAGGTGAGATTAGGGATGTGAAGCTGATGGCGGTGTGGTCGTTCTTGGCACATGATTGGCTCTACAAGTGGGCTCCTGGGGGTGTATGCTGTAGATCTGGCGGATTTATGGATATTGGGGGGTTGCGAGTAGTAAGTAGTAAATGTCGGACGAGGGTTTGCGGGTTGGCTGATTGGGGGGTCAGGGATGAGTTGAGGTTGCAGGAAGGCTGGAGGGAGGGAGGCCGGGGCTGGGATGTAGATGATCCGGTGGTGGGATGACTGGAATAGAGGTGTCCGGCTGGGGAAAAGGTAGAGGGAAGTGGAGGCGGGATCTCCTGGGGATGGACGGGATTGGGCCGGGGTGTTGGGGTTGCCAGAGTGGGCTAGTGATGGGGTGTTGGCGGTCGCCGGGGTCTAAGGAGGGGACATCCGAAAATTTGTTTCATGTAGCTTGGCAAGGAATTTTTGAGTCATGGATACAGGACCCTTTACATGTAAGACCTATTGCTCATGCAATTTGGGATCCTCGTTTTGGTCAACCCGCTGTAGAAGCCTTTACTAGAGAAGGTGCTATCGGTCCAGTGAATATCGCTTATTCTGGTGTTTATCGGTGGTAGGGGAGGAGGAGGCAGGCTGAAGGAGGTTTACTAGAAAGGGGAAAAGGAGCCGTAGGAGGCCGCACACGAAGGGGCCGCTCGGAATCCACCCAGGGAAGACCAGTCGGTTGCTATACGCAACTTCCGATCCCTAAATCCAGCCACACACGTAAGTATATGTAGGGGGAGTGGGGAAATATGAACTATGGCACCCTGATCGGACCGCTAATATCGTTCGGGCCGATCAGGTGCTAGATACAACATGAAAAATAAAAAATAATATATCAAAATGATTCGGAACGACCATCCGGGCGTATCCGCGGACTCGGATCGCCCAAATGGCTCGCCGATCACCGCCTCCTACGGAAATAGACGCATGTGCCGTAGATCGCCATCACTATGAACTTCAAGAGATATAAATTGATCAGATTAGGCTTAGGGAACAACCTAGGTGAAACATCCCCAACATAATCAGCTAATTTTTTAGTTGAACAGTAATGGCCATATACACAAGTTGTAAGCACAAACATATATTTCACTTATTTGACCACTTCTGTGCAGATTTATAAGCTGAAAGGTAAAAACGTATTGTGATGGAGATCGCCGATCTACGCACGACATTCTCGCAGGAGGCGGTGATCCGCGACCTGTTCGGACGATCCGAGTTCATGGATGTGTCCGGACGGTCGTTCCGAGTCATTATCATGTATTACTCGTTTATTTCGAGTTGTATTTGACAAACAATCGGCTCCGACGATATGAGCAATCCTATTTGGGTGACCTATTTCTGTGTTGTCTAATTTATGCATGCAGGCGCCGACTGATGGGGGGATTGTTGTTTTGATTCCTGTTGGATATTGTCGACCCTCTCTCCCTCGATGCGACGACGAGGTTTCTCCTTGGTGGACTCCAAGGCTTCCGACTTCCTCGAGCCTCCCCTTTTCCCTTTGTTCGCCATTGCCATTTGTTAGACACATTAGTCCCATATCTTGTAATATGAATGTATGTTTTCCTCTACTTAATATATATACCCCCCTGTGCCTCTATTGTAGGTGCCAAGTATTCCAATACCGAATAACATGGTATCAAAGCCGTGCGTCATCGCTCACTCGGTCCATCGTAGCTTCTGCTCCGTCTCGCATCCCGTTGTTACCTCTTTGTCTCGCATCTCGCGGCTTCCGCTACGTCACGTTCGTTGATTCCTCTCCCGCCTGCGACACCTCTTCCGCGCGCATCTCACAACCTAGACGGGGGCGCGCCTCTGCAATGATGTCGACTGCCATCGATCTCTGAAGCAGCCTCTGCGATGAAGCTCCCTGTCGTCGATCCCAGCTGCAGCTCCATCTATGTCGTCGATTTCTGAAATCTCCTAGTGTCGCTCTCTATGCCGCTAGTTCCTCTTTCCCGTACAACACCCTCTTGGTTTTCCATGTCGATGGTTCCTCCAGTTACGAATACCATGTCTTCAGATCTGATTCTCCATGCCGCTGGTTCCCTGAAACCATAAGTGGTCTTCCGATCTGATTGTCTACTCCACCTTTCTTCTGCCCTTTTGGTGTGTTACAACTTGATCATGTCTTCAGTTACGAGCACCACTGTACCCCCACTCCGGGGATTCTAACAATACATTTCCTCCTATTGCGAGGCTTGCTACTACTATCCTTACCTCCAACCTGCAATTATGGAAAAATAGGGTTACTATGTCCCGATCGGGTATCCGACGTACGCACCTTCTTACTCGTCTCCCAACTCATGATGTGGAAAGTACAAAATATGAGGATTGATATAGTGATGATTGCCGCATTTTTGCTCTCCTCCTGAGCTCCATTGCCCCACCGTTCCGCAAATGTGTAAGAATTGTGACAGCACTAAGGAACTATGTGATACTCTACATATGATGCTCTCTCAGGCGAACAATCTCTCTCGTCTTGGTGAACTCTTCCCAAAGATGGCTGAACTGAGACAAGGGGCGCGTCCTGTCACCGAGGACTTTGCCGAATGGATGATTCTTGTTGATGAGATCTTGGATCTTTGGAAGATCTCCTCTACCAGGGAGGAGCATCAGGCTCAACGTGAGCACCTTGTACTTATTTGGCTTTTGAATGGAGTAGATCCAAACTTCTCGACAACAAAGACTAAAATGCTAGCGAGTCCTTCTACTTACAAACTGCTAGTGTGTACCATCATCTGACTAAAGCTGGTTCAGCATGTACCCCTTCTCCATCTGCTCTACATATTTCCTCCGGAGTGTCGATGGATCTTGCTTCTCGGGGTGGGAGGGGGACTAGTCGGGGGGGGGGGGGGGGGGGCGCTCTGGTCGTGGCCGTGGTACCGACACGAGACATTGTACCCATTGCGAGCATTGGGGCCACACGAAGGATACTTGTTGGGTGGTTCATGGGAAGCCTGACTGGGCCTCCAAACCTCATCCATCATCACACTCTGCGCACTTGGCCGACTCCACTTGTACGTCTCCGAGTCCGAGAACAGTTAAAATATCTGAGGATGAGTATCGTCGACTGCAGACTCTTCAGATTGACTCTCCGACTCATAGAGCTGCTGTGGCTCCAAACCATCATGCCTGTTTGCACTTCACAGCGTCCTGTTAGGTGGCTGGCAGATTCTGGTGCTTCTGATCACCTGACTTGTACCTCAGGTGTCTTACACTCATACAAACCTCATAGTGGGTCTTCAATTACAGTTGCAGATGGATCAATAATACCCATTGTTGGGTTTGGTAGCTGTGATGTGATACCTGACATGACTTTATCCTCAGTTGCTCATGTTCCTCAATTTGCTTACAACTTATTATCAATTAGTTAGCTTACTCATTATTTAAATTGTGTTGTTACCTTCACATCTTCTGGCTGTATTTTTCAGAAACAGTCGACGAGCCGTATTATTGGTAGAGGGAAGCTGAGTGGTGGCGTCTATGTTCTGGACGAAGTCTCACATGTTGCTTGTTCTGCTTCCTCAACCACATTCTTGGATTTTCACTATCGTCATGGTCATCCGTCTGTGCAAGTCATGGGTCATATGTATTATGAGTTTGGGAAGGTTTCTCATCTCAACTATGAGTCTTGTTTGTCTGCTAAACTCCACAGAGTTAGCTATGTTCCTCGTCTTGAAGTTCGTGCTCCTGCACCTTTTGATTTACATTATTCTGATGTTTGGGGGCCGTGCCCTGTCCCTGTGTTGTTTGGGCACTAATATTACGTTACTTTTATTGATGATTTCTCTCGAATGACTTGAGTGTATTTAATGAAAAATCATTCTGAGCTGCCGTCTATTTTTCAAAATTTATGGAATGAAATATTTATTCAATTCTTTGTTCGTCTTAAGTTTCTTCATACTGATAATGGTCGTGAATACCCATCTTAGTGTATGTCTAACTTTCTCTCCGACAAAAGCATCTTACATCAAACCAACTGTCCTAAAATCCACCAACAAAATGGTATTGCTGAAAGAAAAAATCGTCACCTCTTTGAGGTCACTCGGGCCATTCTTCACCATAAGCACGCACCCAAACACTTCTGGGGTGATGCGGTCCTTACCGCTGCACACTTTATTAATCATCTTCCCACTCATATCCTTCAGGGGGAGACACCCTATCACACCCTTTATCTAGACCACCCTGATCCCCTTCTACCTTTAAGGGTCTTTGGGTGTGTTTACTATGTTAGAGATGCTCGTCCTTCTGTCTCCAAACTTGATCCTCGCTCTTTGAAATGTATGTTTTTTAGGTATTCTCAGACTACTAAAAGATATCGTTGTTATTCTCCTGATCTCCACAAATACATTATCTAGTCGGATGTTGTCTTCCTGGAATCAGACTCTTACTTTTCTCGTGAATCACCTCATCCTGACCCATCTCTTGATTCTATCTTTGGTTACTCGTCACGAACCTGCGATCCTTTCTTCAATAGACCTTCTGTGTCCTCTTTGGGGGCAGGTTTACTCTCGTCGCTCTTCTGATAGTACATTAGTGCCAACACCTCAACCTACCTCTTCCCCTGATGATATGATGGCTGTTCCTATGGAAGAACCTGCTAGCGTGCCTGCTGCTCTCCTGCCCGTCAGCTTAGATCTCCCTATTGCAGTCCGAAAAGGAAGTCGGGCTTGTCGGGATAAACCTCTATATGTTTGTTCTTACCAGGGATTATCAACTTCTCATACTGCCCTGCACTCTACCCAGGATCAATACCGCTTTCCTTCTACTGTTGCGGAGGCCAAAGCTCATCTTGGCTGGGTGACTGCTATTCACGATGAATTGACGGCCCTTCAACTTAATAACACGTGGGACCTCGTTCCCTTGCCTACTGGCAAGCGGGCTATTGGATGCAAATAGGTCTATTCCATCAAGGTCAATGCAGATGGTTCCCTCAACTGCTTGAAGGCTCGCTTGTTTGCCAAATGTTATGCTCAAACTTATGACGTGAATTATGCTGAAACGTTTGTCCCCGTTGCCACAATGTCATCTATTCATATCCTGCTCTTACTTGCAGCCTCTCACCGGTGGCCCTTGTACCAGTTGGACATCAAGAATGTGCTTCTTCATGGATCCTTGGATGAGGAGGTGTATATGAAACAACCACTTGAGTTCATTGCTGAGGGGGAGTGTAACAAGGTGTGTCATCTCTAGAAGTTGTTATATGGATTAAAGCAATCTCCTCGAGCATGGTTTGCTCGTTTTCGATCTGTAGTCACCCAATTCGGGCTTACCAAGAGTACAAAAGATTCGTCTCTCTTTTATCCGAACTCTTCGGCTGGTACTGTTCTTCTATTGGTTTATGTTGATGATATTGTCATCACAAGTAGCAATTCTGAAGGGATAACAAATCTCAAAGCATTCTTACACTCCAACTTCCAAACCAAAGATCTAGTCTCATTGCGGTACTTCCTAGGGATTGAAGTTGCTAATTATGATGACACCCTCTTTATTTGTCTATGCAAATATGCTCTCGATCTTCTATCTGACCTTGGAATGTCTAACTGTGGCCCTATGGATTCTCCACTTGATATGGATTCTCCACTTGAACCAGGGGAAAATGGTCTTTATGTCGAAAGCATACCTTTTGATTCACCAGAGAAGTATCATAGAATTGTTGAAAAACTGAACTACCTTACCATGACTCGTCCTGACATTGCCTGTGCTGTAAGTAAGGTCAGCCAGTTCATGACTGCTCCAACTATCTCTCAATGGGAATCTGCTCTTCGAATCGTCAGATACATAAAGAATTATCCTAGACTCGGGAGATCGTACAAGAATCGAGGTTATTCTAATATAGAGGCATACTGTGATTCTGACTGAGCAGGTTGCTGAGTCACTCGAAAGTCAACCACATAATTTACTATCTTTATGGGTGGAAATCTCGTCTCCTGGAAGAGCAAGAAATAGACCACAGTCGCCAGATCTAGTGCTGAGACGGAATATCGGGTTATGTCCCACATTGTTGTTGAGATCAAGTGGGTTAGATAAACTCTTGGTGAAATCAGGTATTCTGTTCAAAATCCCACTCCTTCATGCGATACAGATAACTACTAATCCCGTGTTTCGTGAACGCACACAACACATAGAGGTCGACTGCCACTTTGTAAGAGAGAAGTATGGAAGACTTATTTCCCAAAATCATGTGAAGACCAGAGATCAAGTTGCAAATATTCTTACTATGTGAATTATGGGGGTCAAAATGAACTTTATATGTAACAAGTTAGGTTTGAGAAGTTCCCACGACACAACTTGGGGGGAGTGTTAGACACATTAGCCCATATCTTGTAATATGAATGTATGTTTTCCTCTACTTTATATATATATCCCCCTTGGACCTCTATTGAAGGTACCAAGTATTTCAATACCAAATAACTCCATCCCAGATTCGGCCATTGCTATCCCAGATTCGGCCATTGCTATCTCAGATTCGGCCATTGCCGTCCCAGATCCCAGATCCCAGATCCAGCCATTCCAACCGCCAAACCTGCTTCGGATCCAGCCATTCCAACCGCCAAACCTCTCTAAAGGTGCCGTGATTCAACCCGCTTCATTGTTTCGTGATTCAACCCGCTTCATTGTTTCGTGATTCTGCAAACCTAGCCGTGTCTCCCCCCCCCCCATGCCACTTCCTCCATAACAGCCCCGCTAACAACCCGCCTAAATCTTTGTTCTCCATCCTAATTCTACTGCTCACGGTCTCTACAAAATCCTCTCAACACCCCTCCTAAGCCCCCTTCTCCCAGTACTTGACACCCACAGAAAACCCCATCAAATTCGCCATTCCCTCCTAGAAAGCCAATGTGACATTCCATTAAAGCCGTCAAGTAGCCCAGGATTTCCTCCCTTCATTCAGCTGCCGTCTGCATACGTAAGTTGTTAGTTTGGTATTTTGTTTTCTATCATTGTGAATGTGAAATTATATATGCTTTATTATTGTGAAATCGTTCGATTTTTAGGACTTATTTGACGCACACTTAATTATTTACGCATCAAATATTTGTGCATTCACACTTACTTTTTAATTAAATTTTCTGTGAAAAAAATGTGCAACGGCTTAGATTTTATTTTATTCAATTGCTTATTGCTAAATAAATTAAACCGATCATTGCATTTACACACACATTATAGTCTGCCCGTAAGTGTACCTGACGCAGGGCGAACTTATAGACAGTGGAAAAATCGGTGACCGAACCCTACATGCTATGCAAAGCCCGACGGATTAAATCACAATTGAATAATAAACTTTAACATCTCATGCAGATAATTCAAGGCAAGACAAAATAATTAAATTAAGCGAAACAAGCTTTGGCTTTTCTCCGCGTGGAGGGCCAAAGCAAGAGCGCGCAGCGACTAAATCCTGCAAATCACAATAATTATCTAACAAACAATTACAATACAATATATGTAAACAAATATAACATCCAGTTCAATACAAATATGCTAAAAATAATTATCCGATACAACAAAGACTCACCATTTTGTGGGCTGACCAAGACACTGAAGAATTCGGAGCCGAAGATGTGAGGACGGCGATCCGAGGTGGAACCGATGACGTGGAGATAGCGTATGTGGCTGTTCTCGGCGGTAGGAGGCGGGATCGGGCCGAAAGAAGTAGATCCGAGGATATATGGGTGGATCCAGGCGAGGAGGGGAGGGATCAGGTATGTTGGAGTGGATCCAAGCTGTAGAAGTGATGGGGAGTGAGTAGCCGGGCTGGATCTGGATTGAAAGTCCAGATCTGGACAGATCTGCTGTTTAAGGAGGTTGGGGTGGCTCCACCAGAGTAGGGGAAGGCGGTTGTGGGTTGGCGGCCAGAAGAGGGTAGGGGGAGGAGCTGCGGTGGCTGGTGAAGGGGCGCCGGGATGGAGCAAAGACATCAAGAGGTGGATCTGGTTTGCTGGTTTGCTGGGGGCAAGGGGCGGCGGTTGTGGCTTCAGGAGGGGGGAGAAGTAGCGGATTGCTGGAGGGCAGTGGGCCGACGGTGAAATTGGAGGGGAAAAAACTATAGGTTGTAAATAGTAAATTTCATTATTGCACTGAAATAAAAACAAGCATGAATTGAAAACGGTGGGATTTGGGGGCTGCAGAGGCTGAGAGTAGGGGCGTGGGAGGGGGAAGAAGGGGCTTAGGTTTGGGGCAAACCTTGGGGAGGGAGATACAAGCCTAGGAGTCATCACCTAAGGTTCCATGGAGTCGGCACCGCGGCGGGATCGTGGGAATCCGGGAATACTTTTCACCAAATTCTGCAATGCCCCAAATCAGGCCACAAATCATCTATTTATAATAAAAGGAGGATTAGGGCATCTCACTTTTGACGACTACGATTGGCCGGGGGTGGAGCCACTCAAAATACACTAAAATAATGAAGTAATATATCAAATCGATTCGCAACGTGAATCCAGACACAGCTGCGGAGTCCGATTGTCGATTCGGGCACGCCATATATGGAAAGTCACCAATCAGCCCCGAACGGGCCCAAAGCTCGTCCTCCACTGCAGGTCCTTGTCTCTGCTTCACATCAATCTCCCAGGCTTGAAAGAATTCATCTTCTGATGAATAGATATCAGAATTCCCTCGATGTATGCCAGGTAAGACTTGAAGAGGTCCACCAGAGGTTGTCCAAGTGTCATCTCTGGTGAATGGAGACGGTCGTACTGAAGTCGAAGTTTAGGGGCGAGTCGATCGAGCTCTGCTACAGGTACTCAGGTGTCACCGTCTGCAGCAGGAATGCACTGGTGGGGTCTTGTCTCCATGATGCTCTCAACGCTCAACTCACGAGTGGTGGATCCCGGTGCGATTAAGGGCGCCATAGGTAGAAACAAAGAAGACGAGTCCCCAGATAGGTGGGTGTCAGACGTGGGTGAGTAGTGCTGGACATCCGACGTGTGTGGTCTATGAAGGTGGCAAGGCAACATAAATGGAGGTGTGGGCAGCTAGAAGTCCCCACTGCTTGGGTCCATATACTCGCGAGGCTCGTAGCACGACGTCATATCTTCAACACTAAATACCTGGTGGATAACCTATAATGTCCCGATTCGCGGTAAACCCATCGTGCGCATTTTCAAATCAGGAAAGTCGACTTGGGCTCGGGGGTGCGTTGGAGGGAAGCTTGCACCTGAGCCGGGGAAAATGCTGACTCGACAATTGAGTGTCTGGACATTACCACGCGGTGGTAGTAAGTACTGCGCGGCGGTAGCCATCGTCGAGTATATACGACGAATACCGAGAAGAGTCGAGGGCGTCGAGTGTACTCGACGATCGTCGAGTGCTATCACGCGGCAGTAGCAGGGTACGACGCGACGGTAGCAGGATACCGCGCAACGGTAGCCGACTGATTTATCGGTGTGTGGCTCTGTAGCCTATCGCCTGACGTTAGTGCTACCGCGGGCAATTGGCTCGCCGAATTAATTGGTTTGCCGCTCGTCAAGCTATCGCGCGACGGTAGCCGGATACCGCACGGCGGTAGTCGACTGGTTTATCGTCCTAAGGCTCGGCAAGCTATCGTCTGGCGATAGTGATACCGCCGGCGATAGCCCCGCCGAATTCTTTTCCATGACACTCGGTGAGATAACGCGCAACGGTAGAAGGGTACCGCGCGGCGGTAGCGGTACAGGTGGCGGCACCTGAGCGGGCATTTTGGACGGTGGCTTGCGGAGGAAGTCGATTTCGAAACTACCGCGCGAAGGTAGCATGCTACCGCACGGCGGTAGCTCCCTGTTCAGGAAACCCCGGATCATTTGGCCGCCTCCTTTATATAGGTTTGTCCAAAGGCTTGGCTGGTGGTCTCCTCCGATTTTCCCGAGGAGAACAAGGTGCAAAGCTTCTCTTGGAAGGGCAAGGAACGGGACAGACTTCTCTCGAAGGAGAAGAGCGAGAACCAAGGTTGACGCTGCCATGCCGCCAAGGAGGATAACAAGATCTATGGCCGGAAACGAGGTGAGCTTCCTACCCTCTCCCTTGGTGCTAGATCCTTAGTTATGATGTAGGAGAGATGTCGACTCAAGAGAGTTTGACTTGTGCGTGATGAAGATCTCCTAGGAAGAGACCATGCTAGGACCTTGTCCTAGGGATTAGTTATCTTCAACCTCTCCTCTCTTCTCTATGAAGACGGTGGACTTGGTTTCGTGAAGATGGATGGTCTATTGAGAGTGAATAAGGGAGGAGGAAGAGATGTATGTAGTTTTGAACAAATGGCTAGAGGAAGAAGATGAACCGATGTCGTTCGTTTTGCTTATGATGCGTGCAAAAATTTGTTTTCTGTGCGCAGTGGATTTCGAGGCCGTTTTCGAGTGTGATTCGGTCGGATCTAGGTCTTGGGCTGAACACGAAAGTCGTAGTACTCGGAAAGACCTTTCCAACGGATGGTTACACGTTTTCATAGGAGCTTCGTAGCTCCGGAAAAGTCCAGTCGAAGTTGCTGCACGGTGATAAGTTATGTGCATGTTATTTTTTGGGTTAGTGTATAATCGGATTTTGGACTAGGTAGAAAGATTGTAGCAAGGTGATATTAAGGTTGAGCGAAACTAGTTATACGTAACCGTGATAAATGATTTGATGGATTTTAGTTGCACAAATGGTTACTCGTGAAACCCGGTAAGAATGTACGTGATTATAATCCGAGGATTTATATTGGTTGTGAAAGGGAGTGTGCTCCCCGATAACTGAATGCGTAACTTATAGCTATGTTATCATGCTTGAAGAAGATGTGAATTATCATTATAATGTTGTGATAAACATATAGAAGCATAATTGTTCGTGAATGCTTGATTGTAAGGAAGGAATCAGATGAGGTAAATCTCATGGCCATGAAATGTGTGAAATTGTGATCTCACGTCATTGAAGGATAATTAGTATAGTCCACTGCTTAGAGTTGTGTCTCCCTATGAGTAGCAGTATGAGATTAGTATGTTGTGTAAGGTGGCTTGCCATCTGTGATGATGTTGAACCCTTGAGTGCTTGGGGAGCACAAAAATGTGAAAGGGTTATAATGCGCGAGTATTTGACCGCACTGGACCAATGTGATGAGAAGGGTCTCAGTTGGAGCCCTTGTATGTTTGTTGGCATGACTACGTGAAATTGCATGCGGTGTGAGTTGACACGCGATGTCATAATTCTGGGTTAAGGATAGTGTGGCAGGTCTACGGGCTCGTCAGTCGTCACACCGACGGGAGTTGACAGATAGACTTGGACGGTGGGCCTTGGTGCTCGGTGATTTTTCCCGGGGCACCCTCCGTGCCAGTGGATGTTTGGGCTTGGTCCTTTGGTGATACGCTCTCATAGGCTCCTTCCATGCCACGATGATAGGCCAGTTGGGCTGGGCTCTTTGTGCACATCTACCCGAGATCCCTTCTGAGCCGTAGTACGTAGGGAGCTCCGCTGTTGTGTTCTTAGCATTGATGCGTACAGAGGCCTAGGTCAGGTAGTGTGGATACCCGCCTAGTAATGCAGAAGCCCGCTCTGCTGTCACCGTCTGACCACGACGGATGACGCCTGAGAGGCTATCTACCTGCTCAAAAAGTGAGAACTAAAAGACTATGTCGATGTAGCCGTGTGCGTGTGTGTGAGCATGAGTGAGTCATCTTAATGCATTCATATCATACCATTGCATTGTTTCATAAAGATCCTTATCATATAAGTTTGTATGGGCACTCTTATATGATGAGTTACTTACTGTTAAGCCGATCCTTAACTTATAAATCTGTATGAATATTTTTATAAGTTAAGTTATTTTCTTGTTGTAGAATTATATGTTATAGTGGATTGTTATTACTCAAGTAGAACTGTTAGTATAAATTGGTATTGCTACTTGATATACATTGCTATGGATACTATGATTTTAAGAATAGAATTATATACCACCTACTTGTACTTACTGCTGATATATATATATATATATATATATATATATATATATATATATATATATATATATATATATATATATATGTACCACCTTCTTCCTCCCGCTCGGTGTCTAAGTGCCACCGGGGTGAGAGGATGGGATAGCGACTTAGTCTTTATGACTAATGGTTGCTACGACTATCATTTTAGGAGGACACCCAGCAGACAAAGTCGCACCAGTAGCAGGCTATGCAGGAGGGCAGTCGGGCCAGGGTGACAGGCCCTGATACGACATTACCATCACTGTCATCAGTTACTGATGTGAGGTTTTTGAGTGACTCATACTGTAGCCTTTGGGCAATTTGTATACTCTTATATTATAGAAGCTGTTGTTGTTTCTTATTTCTATTGTACTTCATTTGAACTTATATACTTGTGTAAAATTTGACTTCTATACTTTCTTTATGTTGGGTTGGCTTGGATGATATTGGTTTAGCTGGCAGGATAGACGTCTTGTAGTATCGGTCAACCCGTGCGTTGACATTACCACAAGACGACTGTTCTAGACATAAGACTCCCCTCGGCCGTGTCTTGTGTTCCGGGAGGGGGATCTTACATAACCATACTTGTAGGGATATCAAGATCGTAGGTGTTTGCTTCGATCTATCTCATGATTATATAGAGATCCATTCATCCAACGCTCAAGCTTTTAGTAAGTATCGCACGGAGCCTCACAACGCAGATTCTTACCATCACCTGCTCGCCTTCATGAAGTACCTGCACTTGCCAATGAACATTTGCATGTGATTTACAAGATTTATTATCAGTATAGATTATTTGTTGGACTGACTTATGATACACATGCAAATGATGAACAATCAACACTACATATTCATGCAAAAGATGAATAAATGACTCAACAGACTCATGCAAATGACACACGACCGACACAACATGCTCTCTATGTGAGAATCTAATAATGACCTGAAAACTTATCAAAGGAGGCGGCCTATCAGGAGGCTTTCTCGGTAGAGTGTAGAAAAACTCATGTAGTGCATGCCGAGTGCTCAGGTGACTGTGCGAAATGCCTACACTCAAGGGCGAGCTTATGAAGAGCATAATGTCTCTCTTGGAGCGTAACACATCAGGGGGGCTCACCGGAAGGTGTGTAAGAAGTCATCACGAATGCAACGACCACCTGAATGAAAATCGTGTATACCTACTAAAAGACGTGACTCTCGAGTGTGGTGCGTGCCCCCGAAAAGAAAGCTCGTCTGCTGGGTCAACAGAGTGTGCGCCCCAAAACTCATCGAGGGTGCAATGTGTCTCCTAAATACTTGATGCTCCACTCGTAAACAAGCGGCTCACTTGAATCACATCCTCACCAGGATGTGGTGGATGTGGTGGCTCATAAGGAGGCTCAACATGGGGGTCGTTATAGAACTCGTCACTAGGGTCAAGGTCCTCCGGATGAGTACCATCACAAGGGGTAGTGTCCCTATGAATAGGTGACATAGTCACTTCGAGATTAACACTAGGCTCTGGGCTCTCGGTCGTGATGTGACTCAGGGCAGTGACAACATGAGAGCGACATAGACCTGCAAATAGATCTGTGGGTGCGGTGTCAGGAATTGAATCTGTGGTTGAAGTGCTAACTAACCTAGTGTATGGCAGAGGAGGTGTGGGAGATGGACACAAAACTACAGACTCAGTAAGTCGCTCAGGCTCGCTCTCAGTCGGGGTCACAAGAGACGGGTCAAAAACAAGGGATAGGTCACTCACTGGGCTAAGAACCTCACTGTGGTGAGAGTAATCCACATCAGGTATCACTTCTGTCGTGGCTGACAGGATAGTGGTAGACGTCGTGGTGACCTTAGTGTGAGAGGGACTCGTACTGCAGAGGTTAAGGTGAGAATCCCATCGACCAGCTCTTGCGGATCTCAATGACTGTTCATAATGAAAGACGAGTTGATATGTATGCTCGAGGGACTTCGAGCTATGATAAACTACCTTAGTTCGAATGTCAGATCGAAGTCCAGACCGAAATCTGGTAGTGACCATGGCTGGGTTCACTCGGATATCGCTCATCACAATTAACTCATCAAAACGATCCTTGTACTCAGCGACATGCATGAATTCTTGCTGAAGGGAAAATATTTGGTCGAGTAAGTGACTCCGATGCGACGAAGGTAGATACCTCTGACACAATATACGCTTCATGTTCACCCAACTAGTGATGCGACGAAGACTGTCTCGCTCGCGGGTCCTTTTAACGCTTGCCCAATATGGCCCCGCCTGATCTAAAAGTCTAAGTTTCGCAAACTTGACGCGACACTCACCGAACAACTCAAAATGATCAAGATAATACTCCATATCCACGAGCCAATAACTGAAAGGCTCGGGACTCGATGAGTCGTCAAAGGAAGGGGCACCAAGTTGAGATCTCAAAGTTCTCCATTTGCAAATATTACTTTTTAGATGTACTGTTCTTGGCACTGTTGAGTTAGTGGTAAAACCTCCATAAAAAATATTCTATCTTCTCTAGTGTGTTTATAATTTAATTTGTTAAAATTATAATGCATATTTTGCCTTTACGCATTTGCGTATTTTAGATTTCCACTTTCTTTCCAACCGTGCCCTCTCTCTCTCTCTCCCACCATGCCCTCTCTGGCCCCATCATGCCCTCTCACTTTTCTCTCCACTCTCTCCCCCACTGTAGCTTTCTCTCCTCTCTCTCTCGAAATAATATATATACATACATATATATACATTTATATATACACAATGTTTTAAATATTGGATGTTGGCGACATATCAGATTGAGTTTTTAAATGTCGGATATCGGAGACATGTCGAGGATATTTTAAAATATCGGATTTTCTGTCTTATAAATACAATTTTATTCTTATGTATACTAACTAGAAATATATGTTATAAAAATAGAAAAATAATAAAATAAATTGATAAAAATGAGTCATTTATACTATAAAATAAAATGTAATTGTATCTAAGATAAAATATTATTAACAAATATAAAATGATATATTGTAAAATATATTCAATAATATACAAAAAATTTTATTTTGATAACTATAATTTTTTTGCAAATTAAAAGTTAAAAATCATTGATTGATTATAAGTTTTTTTAAACTTATAAATTTATATTAAAAACATGCAAATAATCAACTAATAAATATATTAAATATTTTCATATTTTTTGTAATATACAACAACACTCAAGTCTTTATCCCACTATAGTCATATTTTTATTAATATGAAATAAAAAAATGCGAAAAAAGTATACAAAATTGGTTGTAGCAATAAAACGTTAAAAAATCGAAACAATAAGTGTAATCGATTTAAACACATAATATAATATATATGTGCGATATAAACATATGTTGATAGTCTGCTAATATAACATAAAATAAAGTAGCAGACGATGTTTTTAAAAGTCGTGTCGGCCGATATATCGGAAAAAATCGGACATATGGACCTAAATTTTACAAAAGGGCATAATCTATTATTTTTAAGAAAAACATATCGTTTTGTCCTAAAAATGACTTGTCGGGAGATATGTCGGGTATTTCAGAGGACATTTAAAACAATGCATATACATATATATATAAAAATAAAATCTAATAGTATCTAAGATAAAATATTATTAACCAATACAAAACGGTACATTGTAAAATATATGTAATAATATACAAAATTTTTATTTCTATAACAATAATTTTATTGCAAATAAAAAAATTTAAAAGTTAAAAATCCTTGATTATAAGTATTTTTAAACTTATAAAATTATATCATAAACATGCAAATAATCAATTAATAAATGTATTAAATGATTTCATATTTTTTGTTATATGTAATTAAAAAATTGTGAAAAAATTATAAAAATTGGTCGTAACAATAAAATGTTAAACCGAAACAATAAGTTTAATAGATATAAACATATGTTGATAGTCTGTTAATATAAAACAAAATAAAATAGCGGGTAATATATTTAAAAGTTATGTCAGCCGATATATCAGAAAAAATCGGATATGTTGGCTTATATTTTACAAAAGAACAATCCATTTTCTAGAAAACATATCATTTTGTTCTAAAAAATGATATGTCGGGAGACATGTCAGAGGACATTTAAAACAATGTATATACATATATATACATATATATACATATATATACATATATATACATATATATACATATATATACATCTATATACATATATATACATCTATATCTATATACATATATATATATATACATATATATATATACATATATATATGCACATATATATACATATATACATACACGAGTGCCCGACAAGGGGCTCAACTCCTATGGCCATGCACGACGATACCCGGCCGACGACGGCGGGCTTCGCTTGCTCCCATCAAGGCGGACTGCGCATGCAACATATACATATGAGTACTCAAAATGATCGTAAAAAAATATACATAAATATTACAATTTTTATTTTTAAAATAATATATGTTTTGACCTAAAAATATTAATTTTGACTTTAATAAAGTTGATTGGTTTAATGTCGTCTTGAAAATACCAATGATATGCCTAATGACAACCTTCCTTGAATAGACCGCTGACATGCCTAATAACAACCTATAATAGTAAGTGTATGAGCTCTACTAAAAAACTTTTTGAATTTAAATAAATTTTTGTCATTACTTCTAATTTTTTGACAGTGTAATTACTTGAATGGATAATGTATTTTAATTTTTTTGAAATAGATTATAATATATGTCAAGTCATTAAAATATAAAAAATGAGGACATAATTGATATTTTTGAATGTTTCACCAAAGGCAACTTTTTGCTTATAATAGTGAAAGATATATATACACACACTTATATTATAAATATATAGACACACACTTATATTATACACACTCATGCACACACACACACACACACACATATATATATATACATGTAATATACACGTACGTATATATACACAGACATATATAATGTACATTTATGTACTGTACATATATGTACTGTACACATGTAATAATGTAAATATACCTACATGTACATATGTATACTGCACACTCATGAGTATGTACATATGCACTTTGCATGTTGAAATATATATGTACATATATATATATATATCTATGTACTCCACACGTGGACATGTACATATATGTACTGCATACATATGTACATGTACATTTATGTACTGTACAGGTACATATATGTATATGATTTTTTCTCGGGAGCTCCCATCGAAGTTTGCATAATTACATCTTGCACCCGTCTAACTTTCAAAATTACAAAAATCCCGCCTCAATATTTACATTTCATAACATTCATGCACAAAAGTACCCCATTGGAGTAAATTTTCTGGGGGGTCTTTTTGTGCACTAATGTTATGAAATATAAACATTGAAGATGAGTAATTGTAATTTCGAAAGTTAGAGGGGTGCAAGTTGTATTTACGCAAACTTTGAGAGAAGGTCCCGATAAATAACCCTATATATGTGTGTGTGCGCGTGTGTGCCCGATATATGTAAATATATGTACATATATCTACACAAATATATGTATATATGCGTATAGATATACATATTTATGTACATATATAAGGTCATTTACCGAGACCTAGTGTATATGACGCAGGAGGAATCTATAGGCGGCAGGAAACTCGGTGACCTAACCCTACATGCTATGCAACAGTCCGACGGTTAGATCACAATTTGATAACAAACTATATCATCCAACGCACTTGATTCAAGACAAGGCAAAATAATTTAATTAAACGAGGCAAGGTTCGACTTTCCTCCCCGTGCATGGTCAAAGCAAGAGCGTGCGGCGAATAAATTCTGCAAATCACAATATTTATCTAACAAACTACTACCATACAAGAGATACAAAACCAGTACAAGACTCAATCCAATAAAGATATGCTGAAAATAATTATCTGATACAACAAGTACTGACCAAGTAGTGAGCTGACCAAGGCACTGAAAATTCCGGAGCCGAAAATGCGTGTACGGCGATTCGGGGTGGAACCAACGACATGAAAATAATGTAGGTGATTGTCCTTGGCGGTGGAGGGTGGGATCGGGCCGAAAATGGAGAAATTCGGCCACATATGGGTTGATCCGGGCATGAGTAGATCCGATATTTTGGAATCGGATCCGGGCTAAAAATTCCGAATCTGGGTTGATCTAAAATGGGAAAGGATATGGAGGATGGATCCACGAAAGGAAGGGAGAGGGGGTGTCGGTTTTGGGCTGTAGAGAGGGGAACGATGGTGGTGGGGGCAAGGGGCCTTGGTGGCTACTGATGGAGGGCCGCCGGACTGGACAGAGGCAGGAGGATGGGTTGGGTTTGCTAGAGGAGGAAGGAGCGGCGGCTGTGGCTTCAGGAGGGGGGGGGGAGGGGCAGGCCGGTGGTGTGGTGGAGGACAAGGGAGGCCCAGGCCATGGAAATCAGGCGGAGGGGGTGAGGGATTGGGTGTCCAGCTGGGGGGAAAATATAAGAAACTATAGAAATGAATTGTGAATATCATTAATGAACAGTAGCCCAATGCTGAAGATGATTTTGCTGGTGGAGTTTCAGCCGACTATAGGGGTGATTCCAGATGGTGGATGGAGGATTCGAGGTGGGGAAAAGGGAGCTATGGATAGGTAGTATCTTAGGGGGAAGATTGAGAGCCTATGAGTCGTCACATAGGGTTCCACGGAGTCGGCACTGTGGTGGGATCGCGGGATTCCCGTATAAACTTCTCCAAAATCTGTAATGCTCCAAATTAGCCCACAAACCATCTATTTATAATAAAAGGAGGATTAAACATCCCACCATCGATGACTATGATTGACCGAAGGTGGGGCCACCTAAATACATCAAAATAAAATGCAAAATAGTGAAATAATATATCAAATCGATTCGCAACGCACATCCGAACACATCTGCGGAGTCCGATCGTCGATCCGGGCACGCAATATGTGGAAAGTCGCCAACTCAGCCCCGAATGGGCCCAAAACTTGTCATCCACTGCAAGTGCTCGTCTATGCTCCACATCAATCTCCCAGACTTGAAAGAATTCATCTCCCGATGAATTGGGGTCATAATTCTCTCGCTGCATGCCAGGTAAAACTCGAAGAAGTCCACCAGAGGTAGCCCAAGTGTCGTCGCTGGAAAAGTATCCTCGCCAATCAACTCCCCATGACTGAAAAGCTGTCATCTCCGGTGAATGGAGACGGCCGTGCTGAAGTCGAAGTCCAGGGGCGAATTGATCAATCTCTATTGTAAGTATTCAAGAGTCACCAACGTCTGTAGTGGGAATGTACCGGTGGAGTCTGGTCTCCACGATGCTCCCAACGCTCAACTCATGAGTGGTAGATCCCGGTGCGATCGGCGGCGCCGTCGGTAGAACCAAAGAAGACGAGTTTCCAGGTGGGTGGGTGTCAGAAGTGGGTGAGTAGTCGTGGCCATCAGACGTGTGTGGGCTATGAAGGTGGCAAGGCAACGAAAATGGATGTGTGGGTTGCTGAAAGTCTCCACTCCTTGGGTCAACATACTCGCGAGGCTCGTAGTATGACGTCAGATTTTCAACATTAAATACCGGGTGGATACCCATACTTGTAGGGATATCAAGATCGTAGATGTTTGTTTCGATCAGTCTCATGATTATATAGGGATCCATTCGCCTAACGCTTATGCCTTTAGCAAGCTTCGCATGAAGCCTCACAATGCAAAGTCTTACCATCACCTGCTCGCCTTCATGAAGTACCTGCTCTTGCCAGTGAACATCCGTATGTGATTTACAAAATTTATTATCATTAGGGACTTTTCGTCGGACAGACTCATGCTACTTATGCAAATGACGAACAAACGACTCAACAGACACATGCAAGTGATGAAGAAATGACTCGACAGACACATGCGAATGAAACATGACCGACACAACATACCTGCTGCAAGAAAGTCTAATAATGACCGAGACGTCTCTAAAATATGGTGGCCTACCAGGGGGTTCTCTCGGTGGAGTGTAAAAAAATTCATCCCGTGTGTGACGAGTGCTCAGATGATTGTAAGAGACAACTATACTCAAATACGGGCTCGTAAAGAGCCAAATGTCTATCGGGGAACGTAACACGTCAGGGGGCTCACCAGGAGGTGTGTACGAAAAGTCATCACGGATAAGACAACCACCTGAGTGAAAGTCGTGTACACCGACTAGAAAACGTGACTACCGAGTGTGGTGCGTGTTCCCGAAAAGAAAGAGCTTGTCTGGTGGGTCAGCAGGTGGTGCGTCCCAAAACTCATCGATGGTGCAATGCGTTATAAGGTAGGTCCTCAAAATATGAGTATGCTCAAGCATACTCAAGGAAGGCCCTACATACGTTATGCTCCACACAAGATTAATTCTCTGGGGCAGGGCTATAGATGATAACGAAAAGAGACGACAATAACTCAAAGCTCATAAACGAGCGTCTCACTCGAATCGTATCCTCACCAGGATGTGGCGGCTCATCAGGAGGCTCAACATGGGGGTCATCGTAAAACTCGTCACCAGGGTCATGATCCTCCATGTGAGTACCATCGTAAGGGGCTGTGTCCCCATGAATGGGTGACATAGTCACTATAAGATCAACATCAAGCTCTGGGCTCTCAGTCATGATGTGACTCCGGGTAATGACAATGAGAGATCGACACAGACCTACACCCAAGAATGGATCCGTGGGTGCGGTGTCAGGAAATGGGTCTGTAGCTGGGGTGCTAATTAACCCGGTGTATGGCAGAGGATATTTGGGTGAGGGACACAACACTATAGACTCAGTAGGTCGCTCTGGCTCTCTCTCATACGGGGTCACAAGAGGCGGGTCAGAAACAAGAGATAGGTTACTCACTGGGCTAAGCACCTCACTGTGGTGAGAGTAATCCACATCAGGTATCACTTCTGTCGTGCCTGACAGGACAGTGGTATGCGTCGTGGTGACCTCAGTGTGGGAGGGACTCGTACTGCTGAGGTCAACGTGAGAATCCCATCGACCAACTCTTGCAGATCTCAATCAATGTTCATAACGAAGGACGAGCCGATATGTCTGCTCGAAGAACTCCGAACTATGATAAACTACCTTAGTACGAATGTTAGGTTGAAGCCCAGACCGAAATCTAGTAGTGACCATGGCTGGGTCTTCTCGGATATCACTCCTCACAACTAACTCATCAAAGCGACCATGTACTCAGCGACAGACATGGATCCTTGCTGAAAGGAAAATAATTGGTCGAGCAAGCGACTCCGATACGACGAAGGCAGATACCTCTGACACAATGTACGCTTCATGTCCACCCAACTAGTGATGCGATGAAGATGGTCTCGCTCACATGTCCTCTCAACGCTAGCCTAATATGTCCTCGCCTGATCTAAAAGTTTAAGTTTCGCAAACTTGATGCGGTGCTTACCGAATAACTCAAAATGATCAAGATAATACTTCATAACCACGAGCCAATAACTGAACGACTCGAGACTTGATGAGCCGTCAAAGGAAGATGCAATTGTACGAAACTGACTTTCAAGATCTCTCTCGGAACGACTATCCTCATTATTATCATTCTTAAGGTAACAGAGTCGTGTCGAAGGATCAACACGTCTGTTTGCGTGTACGGATAAGAACGACGACAATCATCATACTGATCGTCTCTATCATAGTGAGCTCGTGTCGGTGGGTCAACACGATCTCTAAAAGTGGTGTGCTGTGATCAAGGATAACTGTCATAATAATGTGAGGGTCTCCCTGACGGGGCTCTGTGAGAGCGGGTGCAAGTGGACTCGGGACGTCCAAAGTGAGGAGAAGAATAATTGCGACACCTAGACATAACGAAAAACCTATAGACTCTACGACCACGTATAGAAAAGTGTGTGCAACCTGGCTTTGATTCCAATTGACGCAGGAGTGATCTATAGGCGGCAGGAAACTCGGTGACCTAACCCTACTGCTATGCAACAGTCCGACGGTTAGATCACAATTTGATAATTAACAATATCATCCCACGCAGTTAATTCAAGACAAGACAAAATAATTTAATTAAGCGCGACAAGCTTAGGTTTTCCTCCGCGTGCAAAGCCAAAGCAAGAGCGCGCGGCGAATAAACCCTGCAAATCACAATATTTATCTAACAAACTACTACCATACAAGAGATCTAAAACCAGTACAAGATCCAATCCAATATAGATATGCTGAAAATAATTATCCGATACAACAAGTACTCACCAAGTAGTGGGCTGACCAAGACACTGAAAATTCCGGAGCCGGAAAT
This sequence comes from Platanthera guangdongensis, assembly GCA_039583875.1. NCBI lineage: Eukaryota > Viridiplantae > Streptophyta > Magnoliopsida > Asparagales > Orchidaceae > Platanthera > Platanthera guangdongensis. The sequence goes on from CM077150.1 coordinate 83,376,440, forward strand.
GCGTGTACGACGATCCGAGGTGGAACCAGCGGTGTGGAAATAACGTAGGTGGCTGTCCTTGGCGGTGGAGGGTGGGATCGGTCCGGAAATGGAGAAATCCGGCCACGTATGGGTAGATCCGGGAGGGGAGGAGTATATTCGATATTTTGGGATCGGATCCGGGCTGAAAATTTCGAATCTGGGCTGATCTGAAAAGGGGGAAAGGACATGGAAGGTGGATCCACGTAGGGAAGGGAGGGGGTGTCAATTTTGGGCTGTAGAGAGGGGAAAGGTGGTGGTGGGGGCAAGGGGCCTTGGTGGCTGCTGGACTGGACATAGGCAGCAGGAGGAGGGGTCGGGTTTGCTGGAGGAGGAAGGGGAGACAGTTGTGGCTTCAGGAGGGGGGGGGGGAGGTGTAGGCAGGTGGCGTGGTGGACGACACGGGAGGCCCAGGCCGTGGAAATCCGGTAGAGGAGGTAAGGGATGGGGTGGCCGACAGGAGGAAAAAACAAAAGAAACTATAAGAATGAATAGTGAATATCATTAATGAATAGTAGCCCAATGCTGAAGATGAATTTGCTGGTGGAGTTTCAGCCGGCTGTAGGAGTAATTTCGGATGGTGGATGGAGGATTCAAGGTGGGGAAAAGGGAGCTATGGATAGGTAGTACCTTGGGGGGAAGATTGAGAGCCTAGGAGTCGTCACCTAGGATTCCACGGAGTTGGCACCGCGGTGGGATCGTGAGATTCCGGGATAAATTTCTCCAAAATTTGCAAAGCCCAAAATCAGCCTACAAGCCATCTATTTATAATAAAAGGAAGATTAGGGCATCCCACCATCGATGCCTATGATTGGCCAAAGGTGGGGCCACCTAAATACTTCAAAATAAAATGCAATATAGTGAAATAATATATCAAATCGATTCGCAACACGAATCCGAACACATCTGCGGAGTCCGATCGTCGATCCGGGCACGCCATATATGAAAAGTCGCCAACTCAGCCCCGAATGGGCCCAAAACTCGTAATCCACTACAAGTGCTCGTCTATGCTCCGCATTAGTAAATTTGCTAAATTATAGGTTGTACCTCTTTATCTTTTGAAATTACAAAAACCTCCCTTGCAACTTTCCATTTCATAACATTCATGTAACGACCCAACCCTACAATATCAGAAGTATTATTTATTTTGGTTCATCTTAACGCATATTGAGCTGAACGACACAGTTTTTCTCTTTTTCATTGGTGGCCTACAAGGAGGTCACCAATCCTAGGACTACTCCCACCAGAGTACGCTTAACTAGGAATTTTCAGCACAACTCCACCACTTGCTCTGAAAAGCCGTGTCTGATATTTGAGGATATGATTATTACTTAAGCCCAACAACTTTCCCTCTAATTTTGGTGCGAGATCTGGTTCATTCATGCACCTTCTTTCACATAGGCTTCATTCTGCCCAAAGCACTCTCCGCTCTCATCGGATTCAGGATATTACAGGCCCACCAATTTTCGCTTGGTTCGTCCCCGAACCACACACCGTACTATAGGAGTTCTGACTCTAATACCATTTGTAACCACCCAACCCTCACAATATCAGAAATATTGTCCGTTTTTGTTCATCTTATCCCATACTAAGCTGAACTGCACGGTTTTGCCATTTTTTATAGGTGGCCTATGAGTACTTCACAAGAGGTCATCCATCCTAGAGTCCCCACTAGAGCACGCTTAACTATGGAATTTCCAACACAACTCCATCACTTGCTCTGAAAAGACGCCTCTGTTATTAAAGGATATGATTATTACTTAAGTCCAACATTTTCCCCGCCAATTTCGGTGTGAAATCTGGTTCATTCATACATCTCTTTTCACCTAGAAGTCTGCCATCCTAGAAGCATATCAGGAGCCACTTTACCTAGGCTTCACTGCCCTCAAAGCACTCCTCGCCCTCATCGAACCGTCCTTATCGGATTCATGATATTTCAATGCATGCATAAAATACTCTTTGGATGGGTGATCGCGGGGGTTATTTTTGTGCATGCATGTATATATATATATATATATATATATATATATATATATATATATATATATATATATATATATATATATTATATAATACAATAGCCATATTTGGATCACACCATGAAACGCATCTGGACCGTCCGATCTCCAAACAATTGTTTCTGTCCGTTGGATTTAGAGATGCTGGCCTGCCATTATCCAACTCATAAAGAAATGCACTGTTCATTTCTGTTTCACCCCCGATACCGCCCCCTCCCGCATCCCGCCCCCATGGCCTCACCGAGCCGCCGCCGGCGGCCTGCCAGCCTCCCACCGGCGGGTTCGCCGCCCTCCGGCGAACCCGCCGGGGGTTGTCCCGCGGCGAGCGGGCAGGGCCACCGCCGGCGGTGGCCCTGCCCGCTCGCCGCCGGACAACCCCCGACGGGTTCGCCGGAGGGCGGCGAACCCGCCGGTGGGCGGCGAACCCGCCGGTGGGCGGCGGGCAGGCGGAGCCGCTCCGCCGGCGGCGGCTGGGTGAGGCCGTGGGGGGGAATGCGGGAGTTTTTTTTTTTTTTTTCTTTATTTAATAATTATTTTAATAATTAATATGTTTTTATAATTAATATCGTTATTAAAATGCTTTTAAATAACTTTAAGCCCGCCGGGGGCGGGCGAAGCCCGCCGGGGGGCGGGCGAATCTCGCCGGGGGGCGGGCGAAGCCCGCTGGAGGGTCAAGCGGGCGAAACCCGCTTGATTGCGGGCAAAGCCCGCAGCGACGCATCGAGAACGGGCGGAGCCCGTTCGAAGATGCTAGTATATATATATATATAGTTTGCATAGAAGAAGTTTTTGTAATTTATGAAGATAGAGGAGTGCAACCTAAGCAAGGTTTAAGCAAGGTTTGGGTAATTAATAATATATATAGATATATAGTTTGCATAGTACAAATTATCTTTCTTAGGAATACAAGTAAACGCTGATAATCAATAAATCTTTTATATTAGAGTTTTACTGCATTTTTTCAAACCAATGATATTTTGCCTGTAAAACCTAACTTTTGATATATTCATGCTATTCTATTTGATCAAGGAGTTTCCAGTGAAGTTCTCGAAGAACTTCAGAGTAGATCTAATCCCCGTGGTTTCTCTGGAATTGCCTACCGGCCAATCATGGGTGATTGGCTTGCAGAAGGAGCAAGAGCATTTCTATTTTACAGGTGGCTGGAAGCAATTCATTGAGGCAAATAAAATAAAGAAGGATCAAACTCTCATTTTCCAGTACAGTGGTGATTCTAGCTTTTTGGTTCAAATTTTTGATCAAGCAGGTTGTGTAAGAGTTGCTTATGATCTAGCCATTGATTCTCGAGCGGAACAGAAAAAGGCGGATCTAACTTTGGAAAAGTTTCAAATCTCTAATTCCTCTGAAGTTAGAGATGACAGCCCAATGTTACATGGTGCATATGATAGCAGATCCACTTCGACCACAAGGGCCTGTGGAGCTGGTGAGATATGCTCTGGTAGCTTTCTCATATTTTTCGTGAAAGTTCATTGAAGTTTTTATGGGTTTGTTAAGATTGAATGAAAATGTTAAAAGTCAGCTAGTAAAGGAAATTTTCAGGTCGAAGGGTTGGATGTTCCAGAATTTGCAATCAAGAACATAATGATTTGGATTCAGATTCAAGGTCAGAAACAAACTCTGAAGACCCGGTTAAGGTATTGCAGCTTAAATTTGCTGGCAAACAAAGCAAATCCTCCTTTGTCAAAATTATTAAGCCAAGCAACCTCTATCGCAATCCTTATATGGTGAGATAGATGCCTCTCCCTCTCCCCCTCTCTTCCTCTCTTGTATTGACGTAGGGTTAATTATCGGGATCTCCCCTGAGCGGTTGCATAATCACAGACCTCCACTCCACTCTATATTTTGATATTACAAAAATCTCCCCTATAATCACAGATTCTCATATATACATAGGGTTAATTATGGGGATGTCCCTGAGAGTTTGCATAATCACATACCTCCACTCTATTTTTTGATATTACAAAAACCTCCCCTATTTGTCTACTCCGTTTTTTTTAATTTTTTTATTTGTCTACTCCGTTTACACAACTGGTTCTGGTTCTGTTAAAATTCTTAATAGAAAATGATAGAATCAAGTTTTCCAAATTTAACTTTTGTAATAACTCAAATTTCAAAGAATGAGGCAGTCAAACGGTAAACTTGGAAAATTATCTTAAATGGTATACTTCAAAACGACAACAACTACATTCAAGCCTTTATCCCACTGTAGTGAGGTCGATTATATGGATCCTTTGTTGTCATTGTGCCCTATCTTTAGTCATAATCTTACTAATGCCTAAGTACATCATGTCTTTCCTTATAGATTCATTTCAAGTCTTTATTGGTCGAACCCTCCCCCGTTTAACATGCCTAGTGACTAACTCTCACATCACCTAACATGTGTCTCTAATGATCTCCTTTGTACGTGTCCAAACCATCTTAGTCGAGCTTCTTGCATATTCTCTGCAATTGGTGCCACTCCTGCCTTATCCCTGAGATTCATAATTTTTGTCAATCTCGTGTGTCCACACATCCACCTAAGCATTCTCATCTCCACAACTTCCATTTTTTACTCATGTACACAATTCACTGCCCAACACTCAGAATCATAAAGGATCGCTTGTCTAATTGCACTACGGTAAAACTTGCATTTAAGTTTGTGCAGTGTTAATAGCACCTCTGAAGTCGCTATTAGCCGCCATTTCAATGTGTTATTTTGGTCTTTTTTTAGTGTGCTATTAACCAATAGAGGAGTGCTATTAACATTGCCCTTAAATTTTAATGGTACTTTATGATCACGTAAGATTCATGATGCACCTTTTCACTTCAACAAACCTGCTTGGATTCTATGTATCACATCTTCATCAACACCTCCATCATTTTGAAGCGTCGATCCAAGATATTTAAAGCTCTTATTGCGATAAATATCTTGATCACCAAACTTAATAATGAAGTCATCCGTCCTTACACAACTTAAATTTAAGCTTCATATATCGTGATCACCAAACTTAATAACGAAGTCATCCGTCCTTGCACAACTAAATTTAGGCTTCATATACTCCGTCTTTGCTCCACTCAAGCTAAAACCCTAAACCCTTAACCATAAATGATAAACTTCAAAAAATAGAAAATACTTTAGCTGATTTTATCATTTTTCATCCAAAATTCTAACGGACGTTTTTGTAAATTTGAAACATGGAGGGGTGGCCTGTAATTATGCAAACTCCAGAGAAGATTGTTGTACTTAACCCTATGTATGCATGTGTGTACAACTGTAAGCGTTTACACACACAGATATTGCTTCTATTGATTCAATTTAATGACTACTATGCTTTAGGTGAGCGTTGTGGCTGTGTTTGGCGCGGCTTATCGCGGCTTATTTGCTCCGGTAAGATTGGACAAAAACGTCATTATCATATAATGTATGTTTGGTATCACAAATGTTACAAAAAAAGAATAGTTCGAGACATAAGATTTTGGTATGACAATGACATTATTGTCCAACCTCACCGGAGCAAATAAGTCGCGATAAGCCGGGCCAAACAAAGCCAGTCTTCATTATCATATTGGCGTACAATTAATATGCTAAGCAATAAATGTTTATTTTATAGTATGGTTATTGCTGGCATGCCCTGCATGTGGCTAGCTTCACCTGTGATGGAAATAAGAAAGACATTCCACAATATCTCATTCCACATGACTTTCACTAAAGTTTTAAGCTCTGTTGAATGTGGGTAGGAATGTTGGATGTTATCAATTTTTTTTTCACATCCGTAAAATTATCAAAATAACATTAAACCAAATTAAGCCTAATAAATGTGGAGTCATTTTAATCTCATTTTGCCAAGGCAGCGTTCATTGAGAATCACAGAATGAGCTGTCTATTCTTAGGTTCTTTGTATTTGATATTCTCATGTACTTTTTATGCAGACTATTCCTACAAAATTTCTTTCTGAGTGCATTCCTCAAAAACCATATGGAATTACAATTTGTAATCCAAGCAATAAGGAGTTGTTTGTGCACTGCAAATGGATGAACACTGCTTGGGGATTTTATGGGAAATCACTGCTTAAGTTGATCCAAGAAAATAAGTTAAAGGAGGGTGATGCATGTGTATTCAAGCTGGAGGAAAGAAAGAAGTTGGTGTTGGAGATGAGCATTGTGGTAGCTGAGGAAGTTGATTACATATTGAAGAATTCTTGGTCCTGATGGAAGCTATCTTTTATCTTCTAGTTAAATGAGTTCATTCAACTTCATAAATGAGTCCTGATGAGTTCAATTTCACTGAGTTCAAATTTGTTAACAGGATGGAAGATCTCTTTCTCTTATTTGATGCCTTTATTGTCAAAAAATTGGGAACAAATAATTATTTTCTTAGTGAAATTTCCTTTGGGTTCATAAAGCTTTAACTATATTTTTCGTAATGATTTTGATGCACGTTTGATTTTTTTAATAATTACATATATATTAGTAAAATAAAATTTAATATTCATATAGTAATTTTAATTGGCTCTTATGAACAATCAATCATGTTTACAAGGTGAATGTGATGATTTAATTATTTTCACCGGGTTCGGGACTTAATTAAGGTCCGTCACAACTTAATTGGACAACTTGGAAGGAATTCTAACATAATTTCAGAAGCAATTTTAACACAGTTCTGCTGAAGATGAAGCCTGAGTGAAATGATTATGTGGAAACATTATCAGAGTTGTCAACTCAAGTTCCATCAATGAGAATAAAACATTCTTCTAATTCATGGATGGGCTTAAGACACGTGCAAAGTGTGACATCTATTGTAGGTGTGGTCTATGTGTTCAGCGCATGTGCACCTTTCAGTCCATCATCCAATGGTTGGGAAAAAGACTCCTTTTAAATTTTTTTTTTAAAAAAAAGAAAAGAAGCCGTTGGACGGCATGGATTGCGTCCGACACACATAGTTTGTGTGTCGTACACACAGCTTTTGTGCGCCAGACGTGCGAAAAAATTTCTTAGTGTAGGGGTGCTTAATTTGCAAAAGACTTTTGTTGATGATTGAGACTAGCCTTTGATTGAGTTTGAAGTGCAATGGCCATGTTATGAGAGATTATGATAAGAAGTGACTTAGCTCAATGATTAGGGTGACGTGACCTGGACAGCCACTGAAGAGGGCAGGTGGAAATGAAATTTGGATCTTTGCGAGTCCTTGATTCATTAGAAAAGCGGAGTAGTAAAAGAACTCGAAGTCTGTTAGGAGGTTCTTTTTTAATGGCCACTTTCAATGCTTAACAATGAGCTGGCGTATAATTTAAGGATGGTGGAGGCACTACAAAAAATGGAAGAGCTTGACGTGCAAAAAGGCAAGACAAGAAGACCATTGCATGAGATTTTCTTTAAACAGTATTAAAGAACAACACTCGTCGTTGATAGAAAATGTAGGATCAATGGCCTACTACAGGAGTAGCTTAGATGTGTTCATGGTTGCCAAAAAAATAAAATGAAACGAGCTAGTCAACTTGGCATACTCATGTTCTTGCAAAACTATCAAGAAAGTGCACTAGTGTAAATTGTAATCCAGAGCATGAGAACTTACTTAGGCTCCATTTTCCACGGAAATGACCGTCATGAACGCGGTGGTTATGAACGGCGGTTCGTTAACGCTTGACCACACTCAAGGAGCTTCATCCACTTTTATGTTCAAAAATACTATTGTTTTTGACGGCGGTGATTCCTAATCATTGTCATGCCAAACATACATTCTATGACGGTGATGTTTTTGTCCAAACTCACCGGACCAAAAATGCCGTGTCAAACCAAGCCTTAGACTTCATTTGACACAGTGGCAGCGATCGTGAACGTGATGGTTATGAACCGTCATTCGTGAACGTCCGACATCACCAAAGGAGCTTCGTTTTTATGTTCAAAACTAGTATTCTTTTCTTGGTGGAAGTCATAACCGTTATCATCTCAAACATACATTTTATGACGGGAACATTTTTGTCCGAACTCATCGAAGCAAAAAGACTGCGCCAAACAAAGCCTTAATGGAAGAGAGCCCAAGAGCAAGACAAGTTTAGGAAGTATATTTGACCAGAAATTTATCAGCAGCACGAGATTAAGTTGTATACTAGAATCATATTACTGAATACTGATCCACATTAATTCTATGTTTGGCACGGTGGTGGTGGTCGTGAACATGGTGATTTATGAATCGTAGTCCGTGAACGCCCGACCTCACATAAGGAACTTCGTACACTTTTAGGTTCAAAACTAGTTTCTTTTCTTTGTGGTGTTCATGACCATTGTCCTCGTAAATAGGTAGAATCACCAGACCAAAAAACCCGTGCCAAACGGAGCCTAGTTGTCGTCGGGCGTTCACAGACACCGGTTCATAACCACATCGCTCACGTATGTTTGAATATTTTATTATATTCCATAATAATTTATATTTTTTTGTTTTTGAAAAATGCAGTTGATGAGGTCTCCCACAATTTTTAAGAATTTCGGGCTACAATTAGACGAAATTCCATGACTCCCACTAACTTAGTGGGGGATCATGGGAGAAACCGCCGCACAAACGATCCACACACCCGATCCGTGCCTGATCCGTGCGTCCACCACCGCCGCAATGCACACCGGACGAATGCCGGGAGGTCCTCTGCCAGGCCCTCGACTGCTGCGGCCGGAGGCTTCGCACGACCGACCTTCCACGCCCGGCTGCCCCTTGACCGCGCGACCGCGAAGCCCCCACAGCCGGCTATCATTGTGAAAGTATCTAGTTGTCTACATAAATCACCTAGAGAGGGTGAATTGGTGAGTTCTGCGTCTTTTTGCGGAATAAAAAAATTTCTAATAAACAAGCACACAGAAGCACACAAGAATTTATAGTGGTTCTTAAAAATGGGTATGTCCACTGTCACGCCTCGCCTATCTAGCACTTCGGGCTAGACTCGACTACTTCACCAAAACTCAGATTATACAAATCTTACATCTTGGAGCCTCAACTCATACAACTCAGAGACAACGCTCCTACAACTCAGAGAACAACTTCTCCTACCACTCAAAGACATCTCTCCTACAACTTGATCCAACAATACAGATCTATAAACTCGGAAGTAAAAACTTCCTACAATAAGAAAAATGGTTTTTACAACTTTCAAAACTGAAAACAATCTTCTTCTTCAGATCTGAATGAATTCAATCTTCTTCCTTCTTGGAGATTACAACTTGGAATGAAGTTGGAGGAGAAGACTTGAAATCTTTAAAACCTTGATCTAAAATCTTGAAGTCCGACTCGATCGAAATCACCTTTGAGAAATAAGAAAGCAATGATCTTGTCGAATCTATATTTTAGAAGAATCGCTGATCGTGAACTCTAGGTCGTCGGGAAGAACAATTCTGAGAACAGTAGATCAAGAAAATAGAAGTCGTTTGTTCACGAGTTCGAAATTAGGTGTTGAGAAATATTTACGATTCTTGTCAAGTTATCATTATGAAATGAATCCTTGATATATATATGAAATCCATCTTCAACTGCTAGAGATTTCCTTCCAAAAATAAGCTTCCACATGCACTGTACATGACCGTTGTTTGAAATAGAACCGTCAGAAAAATCGATCTAGAAAAACGATAAGTCCATTCGCTGAGATGACACGAGTAATAGTTAGAACACTCGACGAATTACTTAGATTACACGAGAGCATTCGACGAATTACACGAGTTCATTCAACGAATTTGACATATAAATTTTTCTGTTATCAGTAACTGGATCACTCGATATATTCGACGAATTCTACAAGTATTCACGTGATGTCCCGACGAATGACACGAGACTTCACATATATACTCGACGAATTTTACTTAGCCTTTTCTGAAGACGTTTAAGAAACTATGAGAAATTTCTCGAGTAAACTCGACGAATTCCACGAGTATTCATGCGATGTCTCAACGAATGACATGAGACTTCACGTATATGCTCGACGAATTTTACTTAGGATATTTTCTGAGTCTTCCTAAACTCAGCAACCTTCCTTTCCCTTGATTTTTATGCACTTGCAAATTAAGTACACCACAATAGAAAGATTACACATGAGTCAACACCATGTCCTATATAATGAGGGATTACATTGCATAGTCTTGTGTTACATGACTCATTGTAATATGATATTGGTGTGTACTTAGCAATTAAGTCCTGCAAGCACACAACTTGAAAGTAAAGTCAAATACAACTCAATTCATCTTTGTTTAAGGGGGACTTCTTCAAATCAAGATTATTGTGAAAATAATACCTAACAATCTCCTCTTATTTGAAGAAGTCAGAACTCTATACACGAAGGTGAATTGTGCATAAAATAATCTTAAACAAAATATATAAGGAAATGAATTAAGGTACAATTATCATAAGTCTCAACAAAATAATAATGTCATATAAACAGTTCTTAATGACATTCCAGAGTTTACACAGAATCATAGACATAGAATATGAAAGCTAAGCAGTCTTTCCCCTAGTCTTCTTATTTTGCCTGTCAAAATATGCTTTTGGCTTAGGGAAATACTTTGAAGGAGGAGGAGCATCTGGATCATCTCTTATGTACTTTCTGAAATATATCCACCTCTTTGTATTAGTCACATCATGCATTTGCCATTCCTCACTGTTGTAGTGCAACTATCTGTCTTCATTGGCCAAGTCTATTAGTGTGAAAGTTGTTGGGTTTTACTGGTGTGGCACAACAGTTGTGCGCGCAACGGAAATTATGAGGAACAAGAAAACCCAAAAGTTCAGATCTGGCAAAATTCATGAATCAAGTAAAGCATACTGTAATCAAAATTACATTTGAGGGATTGAGTTTATGCTCAACCAAGATGCTCCGACGAAGTCCAACAACTGGCAACAGCTGGAGTTTCGAACATAGAATAATGTCCACGCCTCTACGTATATCCACACGAGCAAGGAGAACCCTAGACTCTTGTCGCACAAGATCTAGGTCGGAATTAGGTTTGCCCTCAACATCTCCACATAGTACTAGATCCGTTCAAGCAGAGGTAGCGGTGACAAATTCGACGCACAAGAAACTTTTTCCGGCAAAGGCAGAGGCTCGGCGGTCGACGACAGCGAGCAGCATCAACGAGTGGCGGAACACTTCCGTCGTCGTCGGGGAGAAAAAGGGCGTCGCGGGATTAGGTCGGGGATGAATAGTTGTGTATACGGTTCTACAGTAAAATCATATTTATATAGAGAACTAAGAAGCCCGATACCCGCAGACCTTGCCAAACCGAACTTAAAGAAAATAAAACCGACAATTATAAAATTTGTCGAGTATCCTGTGATATTCGACGAATAGGAACTATTCGTCGAGATAACATGGACATATTTGATGAATCAACTTAGGAGAAGTCGTCCGGGTATCAAGGCGATATACGACAAACCGAGGTCTATCTCGTCGAATCTATCTCGATGATACTCAACGAATCGCAGTGGAAGTGTCGAGATATCTCGACACTACTCGACTAATCGTTGAGTTGTGTCGACAATACTCGACGAATCAAGACCATTCGTCGAAACCACTTATCTATACTCGACGAATTTACCTTGGCTTTCTCCCGTTAACTTACCTGATGACCTATATCACAATATAGATCCCAAAAAGAAATTCCTCCACATCCAGAATATCATAGGCCCGGTCCTTTACTCATATCACATATGGGTATGGCCAACACAAACTATTCCAACTTCTCAAGAGCTCTTATGTGCGACCCCATAGGCTCAGATTGTGTTGGCTGTGAGGCCACATATTTGATCACTTTCAGATCACCATGGTAGTACTAGTAGTCTCCCACTTGATCTTGAAAGTATCAAACAAAAGCTTCACAAATAACGAGCGACATCTAGCAATGCATCATTGCTCCCCAAGCAATAAGAGTTTGAAACTCAAAAGCCATTGTGACCAATGTATCAGTGTTGTCATGTCCCTTCGTCCCTTACATCCGGAGAGAACTAGATGTATAGACCGTATCACCCTCATAATTATTCAATCCTAGTTTCCTAATCTAGAATGTACTTACAGAAATTGGTGAGTCCAATATCATATATTGACTCAACCAAGCATGGCCATGCATTTCTCAGTCCCATTCCATCAAGGGGCCCATGGATGCAACTCCTGTCATAAAGGAGGACAAATCCCATCTCTGCTCACATGCAAATACCCAAATGACTCGTAACGTACCCAACAACCACCTTTATCATCCAACTTTCTCAAGACTGGACTTTTGATGTTATCAAAGCACGCTCTTCCTCACTCAATAAATGCTGTGACTTCAGGTCAAAGGACCACAAACACCATTGTGACTTGAGACATACTTATGATACGTTTATATAACAATCCACAAAGTATTCTCATGGTGGGTCTGTCCAGTACAGCTTGTTCATAATAAGTACCCATGTGATGACTTGATATCATAATATCATGACCCGTGAGGACGAGTCATCAGTCAACGCACATGCTAGTCTTAAAGTTATCATTGTCACCCTTAGCTTCTAAGATGATACAACGACCAGGGACCTTTAAGAATGAAGCTTTTGGGATCATATGTTCTCACACTTAAGTCATTACTTGACCTATGGAAGTAAACATTCTAAGGACATTTATATAGTTAACTACTCTATTACAATAAAAACAATAACACAATTAAAGAACTTGCCAAAATTTATAAATGAAATGCATATAGTACATTATTCATCAAATGAAATAATTACAACCAACAAACATACAATCCACAAGATTCACACTAGAGCTGATCATTAAGGTATCGTATACCAATAGATCTAACATGACCATCATGCTTTCTTTGTGCTAGAGGTTTTGTCAGTGGATCTGCAATATTTTCTTCAGTCGGCACTCTGCTAATGCTCACATCTCCTCGACCGACAATCTCTCGAATTAGATGGAACCGCGAAAGTATTGCACCGTTGAAGTCATAGTAGAGATCTATGGGACGGACAATGCTAGGAACTACATCTAACTCGTCGATGAATTTCCTAATCCATACAGCCTCCTTCGCTGCATTTGCAGCGGCGATATACTCGGCCTCAGTTGTAGAATCGACAACTGTCTCCTGCTTGGAACTTTTCCAGTTAACATCACCTCCATTAAGGCAAAATATGAAACCTGACTTAGACTTTGAGTCACCCCTGTCAGTCTAGAAGCTAGCATCTGTGTAACCCCTTACATGAGCTCTTACTCTCCACCATATACCAAGAATGTATCTTTAGTCCTTCACAAGTACTTCAGGATATTCTTGATGGCAATCCAGTGACTTTCACCAGGATCAGACTGATACCTGCTAGTCATGCTCAAGGCATAAGAGACATCAGGTCTAGTACATATCATTGCATACATGATTGACCCAATTGCCAAAGCATATGGAATCAACTTCATGCGGTCCTTATCTTCACAAGACTTAGGACACTGGTCCTTAGAGAGACTCACACCATAAGACATGTGTAATAATCCTTTCTTGGACTCAAGCATGTTGAACCGCTTCAACACCTTGTTAATGTACGTACTTTGGGTCAAACCCAACAACTTCTTCGATCTATCTCTATAGATCTTAATACATAGTATATAAGTCGCATCACACAAGTCCTTCATTAAAAAGCAGTCCCCTAGGTTATTCTTAACAACTTGTAGGGTCGGTTTGTCATTCCTGATAAGCCGTATGTCATCTACATACAATATCTGAAAGACAACTATGCTCCCACTAATCTGTTTGTAAACACACGGTTCATCCTCATTTTTGATAAAACCAAACTCTTTGATCTTTTCATCAAAATGAAGATTCCAACTTCGAGAACTTTGTTTTAATCCATAAATGAATCTCTGCAGCTTGTATATTTTTGTGGCTTCACCTGTAGATACAAAACTCTCCGGCTGTGTCACATATACTTCCTTAAGGAGGTTTCCATTTAGGAAAGCTGTTTTGACATCCATCTGCTAGATCTCATCATCATAATACATAGTAATAGCAAGCAGAAATCTGATGGACTTGACCATGACAACAGGGGAAAAAGTCTCATCATAGTCAATACCATGAATTTTCTTGAAACCCTTAGCCACAAGTCACCCTTTGAAAGTCTATACATTCTCATCCATGTCGGTCTTCTTCTTGAAGATCCATTTGCACCCTATGGGTCGTACCCCTTCAGGTGGTTCCACCAAGGTCCAAACATGGTTTTCGTATATGGAGTCCATTTCAGATTTCATGGCCTCATGCCACTTCTCAGAGTCTGATCCACTCATAGCCTCTTGGTAGATTGCAAGCTCATCAATATGATCCATAAACAACACATTACGTATTTGAGACATGAGGAATCCTTCTCTCAGGATCAAAACTTGGTCTACCAGATCTATGTGGAACTTGTGTTTCTTGAGCAGGTTCTCTAGCTATAACAACTGGTAATCCTGACTCAGGTTCCAATTCCGGTTCATTCACAGTTTGTGGTTCTTGAACTTCTTCAAGTTCTACCCTAACAGTCTTTTTTACTTAAGAACTCTTTCTCAAGAAAGACACCAGTTCTCTTGACAAACACTTTGCCCTCGGACAGTAGGTAGAAATAGTACCATTTAGTTTACTTAGGATACCCCACAAGATAACACTTATTTGATTTGGGTTCCATCTTGTCAGGCATTTGATGTCTTATGTAAGCCTCACAACCCCAAACCTTAATGAACAACATACTAGGACACTTCCCAGTCCATATCTCATATGGTGTCTTTAGAACCGTTTTCGTTGGAGCACGATTTAATGTTAAAGCAGCAGTTTCAAGAGCAAAACCCCAAAAGGAAATAAGCAGATCTGCATGATTCATCATCGACCGTACTGTGTCTAACCGAGTACGATTCCTCCACTCAGACACACCATTATGTTGTGGTATTCTAGGTGGAGTGAGCCGTGATACAATACCACACTCTTTTAAATGATCACAGAACTCATGACTTAGGTATTTTCCACCTCGATCTAATCGAAGTGCTTTAACCTTCTTACCCGATTGATTCTCTACTTCGTTCTTGAACTTTTAAAAGGTCTCGGATTTGTAATTCATAAGATACACATATCCGTATCTGCTGAAATCATCAGTAAATGTAACAAAGTAGAAATACCCACCTCTGGTCATAGAACTCATGAGTCCACATACATCACTATGTATTATACCCAAGAGATCATCAACCATCTCATTATTTCCAGTGAAAGGGACCTTAGTCATATTGCCTAACAAATAAGATTCGCATCTCTCAAATGATTCACAATCAAATGAGTCCATTAGTCCATCTCTATGGAGCTTGGATATACGTTTCTCATTTATATAGCCCAAACGACAATGATAAAGATACGTAGGGTTTGTGTCATTTTTTTTAGTCTTTTAGTATTTTCTATGTTATAGATCTGATGGTCTAAGCTCAAAACATATAAACCATTAAACATTTGGGCTACACCGTAACAAACATCGTTCTTAAATATTGAACACCAATTGTTCTAAATTATCAAAGAAAAACTCATCATGTCCAAACATGAAATGGATATAATGTTTCTAGTTATGGAAGAAACAAAATAACAGTTATCTAATTCTATTACAAGCCCACTGGGCAAAGAAAGACGATAAACACCTACGACGACAGCAACAACTCTTGCTTCATTGCCAACGTGCGGGTCCACCTCTCCTTTACTCAGCATTCTTCTCCTTCCCAGTTCCTGCACATTTATACAAATGTGAGAACCACATCCAGTATCCATTACCCATGATGAAGGAGCAAAAAGGTTTATCTCTATAATATATATACCTGAAGTGGTAGTCATACCTCCCCTCATCTTTTACAAACCCTAAATGTATGGAGGACAATTCCTTCTCCGATGACCAGTCTTGCCACAATGGTGGCACTTTCCCTCTTTCCCTGAACCTTTCTTTTTTCAGTACAGAAGACTTGGGCTCTAGAGCAGGCTTAGGTTCTACCTTTGTCTTCTTAAAGCCCTTAGCATTGCCCTTGTCTTTATGCACCATCAGTATGGGGCTAGAAGACTTGGCCTTCTTCATGTTGATCTCAGCAGTTCACAACATACCTAGGAGCTCGGGCAGTGTCTTGTCTATTTCATTCATGTTATAGTTCAAGACAAACTACTCATAACTATCTGGAAACGATTGCAGGATCAGGTTTGTGGCCAACTCTTGTCCCAGAGGGAACCCTAGTCTTTCAAGGTTCTCGATATACCCAATCATCTTAAGTACGTGAGTCCCTACTAGGTCTCGAGCTCGCATCTTGCACTGAAACAACGCCTGAATGACATCAAATCTCTCTTGATGAGCTTGCCATTGAAAAATTTTCTTGAGATGCTCGTCAATATCCTTGCATCCCATGTTCTCATGTTGATTTTGGAGCTCAGAGTTCATGGTGGCTAGCATGAGACATTCAACGTAAGGAGTCTTCAAGGTACTTCTTGTAAGCATCCTTATCAGTACGGGGTGCATTCCCGATAGGCTTATCAGGGGATTCCTCTTCCAAAACATAGAGCTTGCACTCTTACCTGAGAACAATTCTCAAGCTCTGTACCAGTACAAATAGTTCGTCCCACTTAGCTTTTCCTTCTCAAGGATCGCTCTGAGCGACACTGTGGAATGTGAACCACTTGTCATGGAAATTCTACAAGGATCAATGCAAAGTAAAATTAGTACTACATTTCATAAATATAATTTTTCTTTCGATTAGGACTTTAATTAAAATAACTTCCACTATTTTTATCAAACTAATAACCCCTGATATCAATTCAAAGAGTTTAAGCGAGTAACTCTCTTAGTGGACAAGATCCATATTTCACTAACACTATGAGTCAGTTTTGGCTTTTCTCTCACAATGCAGCTATTTAGGTAGACAACACTTGTCAATTGCATCACAATGCAACTCTTGTATGGATGGTGAATAACTCTTTATTCACATCCATCATATGGTGCATGCCAACCCTATGCCTCTGGGCACTCAACCTTTGAGGTCACCCAGTTAAGCTTGACCCGATGTCGACAGTGGGATATCACAATTATCTGCTCGCACCCTTACCAAGATAGATTAATGCACCTTTTTAGCAAGCCCACACTTCATCGATCGAGGAAGGAAGAGTGTCATCCATTAGAAGACATCCAAATACTTAATATTGCTTAAGGGATTTTTCAAACTTGATTAACTCTTTAATCACGGTTAACACTTAACCAATGTGCACATCCAATAAAAACAAAATACAACAGCAAACATAATCCAAATGCATCCCAGATGTACACAGGAACATCATAACCACTTGATGAACTGGGCTAAATCTGTGCATTTAGAACACTTCTAAATTTTCAGATTTATATGCATAGGACATGAAAATGTTCAGTTGTCTACCTAAATCACATAGAGGGGGGTGAATAGGTGAGTTGTGCGTCTTTTTGCGGAATAAAAAATTAAGATCTATGCACACGATTATCTACCAAGCAATCACAGACGACAAAAGATTTATAGTGGTTCCCCAACGTTGGGTACATCCACTTTCCCTCACCGATCTAGCAATCCACTAGACTCGGCTACTCCACTATCTTGGATTGAAAAACCAATCCCACATCTCGGAACACAGTTCCTATAATCTCGATCCACAAAACAGATCTACACTCGGAAGATAAAACTTCCTACAACTCGAAGGCAAAAGCTCCTACACTCAGAGAGAATTCTCCTACAAGAATGAAGTTGAAAGTATATAGAAATACAAACAGTACAACTTTATCAGATATGCAAACAGTCGGCCTGGATCTTCTTCTTGGATCTTTGCGGCTTTATCAGAAAGGTTGAAGAAGAGTCTCGGCGAAAGTAGATCTGAAATTTCTTGGCTTCACACGATCAGATGGATGATGAAGAATTGAATGACAATCTCGATATATGAATCTACTTGATCTGAATCCTCTGGAATCGAAAACCCTAGCTGGATGAGCACGATGAAGGTCGGCGGCGGTGGCTTCCGATTTTTGGAGAGAGAGAATGAGATTCAGAAGAATACTTAGAATAATATTTGACAGCCCTTGTTAGGGTTTGTCAGTTTCAGACAAGACTTTATATAAGAACATGACTAACGGTCATAATCAGTCTTAATGACGTACACGTGGACCAATCACGTCAAGGCTGTTTGAAATTTCTGTCAAATATGGACTTAACGAATTTTCAGGAAAAGATGACTGACATACTCGAGTGAAGATTAACCTACTCGAGTACTACACAAGACTACTCGAGTAAATAGAAGAAAACTACTCGAGTAAATGACTTGGAGAAAATCCAGAAATGAATAGCAGTTACTCGAGTATAAAGAGACTTACTCGAGTGCTAAAATAGTTACTCGAGATGTGGAGTTAAACTACTCGAGTACAAGAAATACTACTCGAGAGAATAGGAATTGACTACTCGAGAGGTAGAGAAACTACTCAAGTCAAGGACTTAGAATGTTTTCTGGAAGAGGAATCTGGGTTACTCGAGTAGTGAAACTGGACTACTCAAGAGGATATGAACTACTCTAGTATGTAGAAATATCTACTCGAGTAAGGGACTTAGAAAAATTCTGAGGGATGAAAATCTTGTTACTCGAGTATTAAACCTGGGCTACTCGAGTAGTAGATAGACTACTCGAGTACATGAACTTGACTACTCGAGTGAGGTAAAATTACACGAAATCCAGTCTTCTGTAACTCGAGACAAAAGACTAAACCTCTCGAGTACTTATATGACTACTCGAGTAATTTACTTAGAAAACTTTCTGGAGAAGAAATTCTGTTAACTCGAGAATGAGAGAGGATCTACTCGAGTAGTTGACTTAACTACTCGAGAGCTATAATTTGGCTACTCGAGAACTAATTCCTTTACTCGAGTACAGATAGTCTCACTCGAGTATTGACCAAGTATTTCACTCGAGTATGAAAGTGACTACTCGAGTCAAATACTTAGAAAATTTTCTTCAGCAGAATTTTCTCTTCTTTAGTGAGTTCAGCAACAAGCCTTTCTCCAATTAGTCCTAGTGCTTGAATATGAAGTGTATCACAATAGAGAGGCTACACATAAGTCAACACCATGGATCACACAATGAGGGATTACATTGTATGGTCCTGTTTTTGGTGACCCATTGTATACTGACATTGGTCTACACTTTGCAATACAGTTCTGCACACACATAACTTAAACAAAGCATCAAATACAACTTAATTCATCTTAGTTCAAGGGTGACTTCATCAAAACTGGGTTACTGTGGATACAATACCCAACCATCTCCCCCTATTTGTAGAAGTCAGAACCCTTTACACTAAGGTGAATTATATAGACATAAACATAACTATATATGTAAATAGAGAAAGCAAAGTAAGCAAGCATGAGAATATGATCAAAAGGCAATTGATCTAAATTTAGAATTATATAGATATGATTGTCCAAAAATATCATTTCTACAAGAATCATTTCCACACTCTCATAATCCTTTATGCTTAAACTTGATGTTGCTGCTTGTCTTTCTTCTCTTGTTGTCTCCTTTGGTAGCTGAATGGCTTGAGACAGTACTTTGGAGGTCTTGGAGGAGCAACAACATTGTTCCTTCCAAATTCTCTATCATACAGTCTCCTCTTAGTCATAGACTTTTCATATAATTCCCATTCCTGGGAACTGTAATGAATATTCCTGCCTATATTGAAGTCCATAACAAGTTTGAGAGTATCTAAAATGAGAGACTTTGAAGTAGGAGACCAGATCTTTGCAATCTCTGGAGCTTTTCTCTTTTTTGTATTAGGAACTGGGATTGACCTGCTAGCTGAGGCACCATCACCATACTTTATCTTCTTCTTGGAAGTCTGGATTTCTAGAGGGGCCTAGAGAAAGATATCTACAGGGTCAGCCTCCCAAATTTGAGCATATGAATCTGGAGGAGGACCTTCATAGCCTTCAGGTCTAGGAGAGAAGGAAGGCTGAGGAGCTTGAGCTGGAGCAGCAACAACTAAGGATTTTAGGTGGTGAGGAATGATGTTTGGATCAACTGGGAATTCTGGAGGAATCTGATTGTGCATCCAAACAGCTGTGTCATAGGCATAGAACTTGACACTTTGAATTTGTCCTAACACATCATAATGGACCTCTTTCATCTTAGTTTCCCATTGAGTCTGCCTTAGTGCGTCTGATTTCTCAAGATATTCTTTCACTAAACTCTCCTCCTTTCTGACTTCTACAGTCAGTTTACTAATGACATCATCTTTGAAGATTCCAACTTCTTCACAAATCTTCATCTTTGTAGCTTCAGCTCTCTTATCCAATTCTATCTGATTATTAGCAAGAGTCACACCTTGCTCCATGACTTGACCAACACTAGTAATAGTGTGATCTAGAGCCTTTCCACCAATTTGGAAGAGATGTCTGAGCTGATCTGTATTATGCTGGATCTCAGTAAATCTCCTGCTCATCTCAGTCTCTAGAGCAGTGACTTTCTCAGTAACAGCTTTGAGAGAAGCATCAAAATATGTCCTTTGCTCTTGAAGCAGAAGTACAAATTGAGTCATCAAATTACTGGTAGGAGCAGCAGCAGGAGGGGCAATAAAAGAGGGAATTGGAGGAGGAGGAGCAACCCATGGAGCTATCTCTTTAATCACTATAGATCTCTCAGCTCTGGTAGTATGAATCAGGGCATCCACTTCATCAGTGACTGAGGGGATAGAGAAGTCCAAATTTCTTAATGGAGCTTCAGCTGGTTCAGGAGTGTGCTCATCAGAAATGAAGATGGTGTCATCCTGCTCTTGGTGTGTAGCAGGAGACTGGTTGGGAGATGGAGTATGTGATGGAGAAGGTACTGGAGTGGATGGATTTGGAACTTCAACAGTTGATTCTTTTGGAAGAGGGGAAAGGGGTTCATCAACAGTCAGTTCTTCAATCATCTCACTGATTGCTGCTTCAGTTGACAGTAGGGTTTCTTGAAGTTGGGCTTCAGATAGAGTTTCTGATGGAACTTCTTCAGGAGTCTAAGGTGGAGGAGATGTAATAGCTGGAGGGGTAGGAATCTTTGTTGGAACTGAAAGAGCAGGCTCCCCCTCAACAGTTGCACCCGAGGAGCTGGCAAGCTGAAGTGGAGAGGGAGATGAGGTCCTATTCTCTGTAGCTGGAAGCTCTTGAGCTTTGGCAGCTTGAACTGGGTTCTGCAATTCCAATTCCCATCTTTGAATGGAAGAGATAGAGACTTTCTTCATGTGGTGTAGAATTGTAACGCCCCGAAACTCAAAGGAGCAGAGGGGAATAATTTGGGCCAGTTTGAGTTCTGGCTACAGGCACACGGCCTGGGACACGGGCGTGTCCCAGGGCGTGTCAAGCCTGTGTCGACACTAAGGCGTGAAGTCGACACTTTGGTCTCGACATTGTGTCGAGACTGGGCACACGGCCTGCGACACGGGCGTGTCGCAGGGCGTGTCGACCCGTGTCAACACTTAGCCGTGAAGTCGACACAGTGCTTCGACGTTGTGTCGAGACACGGCACACGGCCTGCGACACGGGCGTGTCGCAGGGCGTGTCAACCCGTGTCGACACTCGTCCCGCGAAGTCGACACTTTGGTGTCGACAGTGTGTCGAGACATGGCACACGGCCTGCGACACGGGCGTGTCGCAGGGCGTGTCGACCCGTGTCGACACTTAGCCACGAAGTGCTGAGACCTTGTACACGGCCTGGAGCCCAGGCGTGTCAAGGTGACACGGGCAAGGACACGGGCGTGTCCTAGAACCCGTGCAGTGCTCGGGTTGAAAACGGGAGAAAATCATGGGGTACACGGCCAGCTACACGGCCGTGTCAGGTGGAACACGGGCGTGTCAGCTCGAACACGGGCGTGTTCGATACCCGTGTGAGGTTCCAGGTGATTCGATTTTGACGGCGAATGAGGCACACGGCCCTGGACACGGGCGTGTGCCAGGCCGTGTTCGGCCCAGATTGGGCATTTCAGTCCCGAATCGAAGCCGTTCATTTCTTTGACTGAGGATCCAATGGCTGGGGGTTGTTCCTGAAGGGATATACCCGGGTTTTGACTTAGAAAACCCTCACTTTTTCCACTTGTTATCTCTCCAAACCCTTGGAGAAAGAAAAGCTAAGGCAAGAAGAAGAGGAGCTAGATCCGCCATTGGAGGAGCTTCGGAGCTCCGAATCGCAAGCCGACTCCGGATCCACGGAGGCAACGCAAGTGCGGTGATTTCCATCCGATTACTTTTCGATGGCGCCAAAGAGGACCGCAAGGGTAACGATCCTCATCTTGAGCATGAGTCGCTCTTTTCTTTGCATAGGAAGCCCGCTCTCGCGAGTTTGCGGAGAGTTGGAGGCGTTCCTTCGGGTAGATATGTGAAGTCCCCGTTGTTTAGAGTCCGTATGCGAGAACGGACATAGGCATTTTGGTTGAAGCCTACCCGGACATGTAGTTCGGATCGGTGATGTTGCATTGCATAAGGCCGGAGAAGACTCCGTGCTATTTGGTGTTTTTCGGGTTTTCTACGCGGTAGATTGCAGCAGGGAGCCTTGGGGACTAACCCAAAGGTGCACCCGGAAAACTGGGCGGACACGAGGTCTTGCCAACTTGGTGGCCTGAGAGCCAACTTGAACATAACGGGGTTATGTGTCTTTCGGTAGAATGGGAATCGGTGAAAGTTTGACCCGCGCAAATGGCTTAAATTGCCGTTGCGATGTGAGCACGGGTTAGATGGAGCCGTACCCGCTTTATGTCGTTCGGTTAGAGAGACCTAAAGGTACATGGCACTCGCCGTTGGCATAGATGGGGGTCTTCGGTGGTCAATGGCTTAAATTGACGTGACCAATACCATGAAGACGAATTGCTCATAGGAATGGCCGTCTAAGTGGCGGTGGTGAGTCCGGAATGTTAATGGCTTTAATTGACGTAACATCGACCGGTTCACCGAGAATGTGCCCTGAGTGCACGGGACGTGTGGCCGTGCGAGCCAACGTCTGTGATGAAATGGCTATGGTTTTAATTGCTCGCTTATGCTAATGAAATGCAGGAAAGGAGCATCGCCGCCCCGAATTGGGGGCGGGATCGTTATAATTTGGTCAGCATTGCTGACCGTTGCCTTGTTTGCCACCGTGCGGTGGTTTGTTTGCTTGCAGGTGCAGCTGGACCAAGCGGTCAATAGCGGGCTAAAGCCCTTTTTGCGAAGCTGGCCCTCGAAGGCCCAAGTGGAAATGTTTTATGTTTTGTTCATGTATGGCCGGCCTGCGTGCCGAGGTTTGGAAATCATGTAAAAGACAAGTGAAACATTTTGTAAGGCCTTAAGGCCGACTTTTGAGTATTTTGTAATAACATTCCTATTATCTTGCTTAGTGGACATTCATGCTTGTGCTGGGTTCTTGTTTTGCAACTTTAATAAATTGCTTCCGCTAGAATGCTCTGTGTAGGACGTTGAGATTGGTTGGATGGTTTCCATACGTAACCACCCGGTCTGTCTGTGGTATATGGCGTCGGGCCCCGGCCGGACCTACTGCTATATGCTATGCGACGGATAGGGGGTGTTACAATTTGGTATCAGACTACTGGTTTTGGTCGGGCTTAAAGTGAATTCGTGGGCGAATTCTTTTTAAGGGGTGGTGAGCACATTGTGTGCGTCATCGTTATAACAGTAAAAAGAACCCATGAATGTCCACTTAGGAATGAAAATACTCGTGTTTGAGGAACCTGCGTGTTCCTATAATTGCTGTTTGCAATGTTATTTGGTCGCTTAACGGTGTTTTGTACCACTATAGGTGACCCGAAGTGGTGTTGGGCCGTCAGAACGCCGAGGTTCTGAGGCTAGTAGTGCACCAGAAGTTGCTCCCGCAACACCTTTGTCGGCTGAAAATATAAGATTGGTGGCTGAAGCGGTGTTGGCCGTGATAAATGCGCAGCCTGGGAGGCAAGCGCAGCAGCCCGCTCCTGTGATGGAGCAAGTACCTCTTCAAGAGGCTGAGCCGAGGAGGATGGAGCAAGTGGTTGTAGAACCAATAGTGCCAAGGAGGGCGACTGAGAGGCAGTTGAAGCATGTAATGAGCTTTAACCCTCCGTTATTCTCGGGGTTGGGAACCCCATCTCAGGCTGAAGACTGGCTCTCTAGGGTGAAGAGAGTCATGACAGCGACGGAGACGGAGGAGTGGCAGATGACCACCATTGCTACGTTCCTGCTTGGACGGTGAAGCAAGGATGTGGTGGGAAGGTTTGGAGCTGCATCATCTGCGAGGTAGACAACTGATAGACGTTCCGATGGAAGAGTTCTCGGAATTGTTCTTAGCAAGATACCTCCCTTCTACTCAGAGGATCTCGATGGAGAATGAATTCCTGAAGTTGGTGCAGGGTGAGAGGAACGTGGATGAATATCTCCACGAGTTTACGCGGTTGAGTCGTTATGCTAGCTCTACCATCATGGATGAGGAGCGCAAGACTAATCGTTTTTATGAAGGCTTGAGGGATGAGCTGAGATTGTTACTGTCGGGGCCAATGACGCAGGGTTTCTTAACCTTGGTCAATACTGCCCGGTCCTTGGAGAAGGACATGAAGAGTGTGCAAGCGAAGAAAGGCTTGGTTGAAAAGAAATCTGAGTTTAAAGTGCCGACTACTTCAAAGTCTGGCTATCGGAGAGCTTTCAAGAAGCATAGGACTTCGGGTCCAGCTCCTTCTGGTGCTTCTGGGGCGACTACGAGTCGGACCCCGGGCGCGTGCTTTACTTGTGGCAAGACGGGGCATTTCGCCCGTGATTGTTGGAGCGGACGTCCTAAGTCCGAGAGGAGGCCAGGAGCTACTTATGAAGAGAAGGGAAAGGCGGTGGAGTCGACCGCATCCCACTATGCTCCGGCCCAACCAAGGGTCTATAATCTTGGCCAACAGGAGGCCATTAAACAAGCTGACGTGGTGACAGGTACGGTTTAATTTATAGCAAGTCAATTCCTTTATATGCTTGTTATGTATGTGTTACCTTACCACTGCTTGTTTAGGATTTGTATTGATTTGTGAAAATCCCGCACGAGCACTCTTCGATACGGGAGCTTCACACTCCTTCTTGTCCGAAGGATTTATATCACGCATCGGAGTCCCTTCTTCGATGGCGAAGGACAAGTTGGATGTGTTGTTGCCCAATGGGTGTTCGATGCGAGCGGTTAGGATCTGCGAAGTTAAAGTTCGTATTGGAGAGCAGGAGTTTGACCTGCGGGCGTCCTTACTTCCGTTGGTGGAGTTCGACGTCATATTTGGAATGGACTGGCTCTCGGAGCAGCAGGCCCATATAGATTGCGGTAGCAAGGAAGTAAAGCTGGGAGCAAGTCGTGAGACGACTTTTACGGGCTTAAAGGGGTCGAGCAAGACGTTGATGTCTGCTCTTCAGGTGGTGAAGGCGGTTCGTGCTGGAGCAGAACTGTTCTTTACACTAGTGGAGGTTGCAAAGCCGAAGCCCGCGATGGATTGTATTTCAGTGGTATCGGAATACCCTGATGTGTTCCCCGCAGATCTTCCTGGAGCCCCGCCTCAGCGGGAGATAGATTTTACGATCGAGCTAGTGCCAGGTGCAAAGCCTGTGTCACGATCTCCGTATCGGCTAGCGCCTAAGGAAATGGCGGAGCTGAAAGTTCAACTACAAGAGTTGTTGGAGCAAGGGTATGTGCGCCCGAGTTCTTCGCCTTGGAGCGCACCGGTCCTCTTTGTTAAGAAGAAGGACGGAAGCTTGAGATTATGTATTGATTATCGGGAGCTAAACAAGCTGACTGAGAAGAACAAGTACCCGATCCCCCGGATTGATGATCTCTTTGATCAGTTAGTCGGGTCGACGGTGTACTCGAAGTTAGATCTCAAGTCTGGGTACTATCAGCTGCGGATAAGGGAGAGTGATATCCCGAAGACAGCGTTTAGTACGAGATACGGGCATTATGAGTTTACGGTCATGCCGTTTGGGCTGACTAATGCGCCGTCAGTGTTCATGGATTTGATGAACAGGACGTTCAGGGAGTACCTAGACCATTTCGTGATCGTCTTCATCGACGATATTTTGGTGTACTCGCAAAGTGAGGAGGATCACTTCAAGCATCTCCATTTGGTGTTGGAGACACTCAGGAGAAACCAGTTGTATGCCAAGTTCTCGAAGTGCGAGTTTTGGCTATCCTCAGTGGCGTTCCTCGGGCATATAGTGAGTGGAGAGGGTATTGCGGTGGATCCGGCGAAGATTGTTGCGATACGGGAGTGGCCTGAGCTTGCTACGGTAGCAGAAGTCCGGAGCTTTTTGGGGCTTGCCGGTTATTATAGGCGCTTCGTAGAGAACTTCTCGCGGATAGCGCTACCTCTCACTACTTTGACGAGGAAGGAGCATAAGTTCGTTTGGACGCCGGAGTGCGCGCGAGCTTTTGAGGAATTGAAGTGTCGGTTGACCACGGCGCCTGTGCTGAGTTCGCCGGTTGGAACCGAAGGCTATGAGATATATAGCGATGCTTCAGGCAGCGGTTTGGGTTGCGTGCTACTGCAGCACGGAAGCGTGATAGCTTATGGCTCGAGACAGCTAAAAGTGCACGAGAGGAATTATCCGGTCCATGACTTGGAGTTAGCGGCCGTGATTTTTGCCTTGAAGCTGTGGAGACACTATTTGTACGGTGTGAAGATTGATATCTACACCGATCACAAGAGCCTAAAGTACCTGATTGATCAGAAAGATCTGAATATGCGGCAGCGTAGGTGGATGGAGTTCCTGGGGGACTATACTTTTAAGATCCACTACGTGCCTGGCAAAGGGAATGCGGTTGCGGACGCGTTGAGTCGCCGAGCCCCAGCTCAAGCGAATTGGCTATCAGTGCATGATGAGCGGTTGGTGCAGGAGCTGGAGGCGTTGGAGATTGTTTGTGTGGATAGACAATCTAGTGCTGAAGCAGTGCTGAATTGGACTGAAGTCCAATATGACCTGGCTGATCGGATTCGGCAGGCTTTGGATATGGATGCTCATATGAAGCAGTTCATGATAGAGGCTCTGGATGGGTCAAATTCCCAATTCGTTGTGGAGGACGGATTGCTGTGGAAGGACGGTCGTTTGTGCGTCCCAAGTGTGGGCAATTTACGGGTGGAGTTGTTGTACGAGGCGCACCATACCAAGTACTCGATTCACCCGGGGAGCACGAAGATGTACCGTGATGTTAAGAAACTATTTTGGTGGCCGGGTTTGAAAAAGGATGTGGCGCTATATGTAGCGAAGTGCCAAACTTGCGCCTTGGTAAAGGCGGAGTGCCAAAAGCCGGGAGGATTTCTTAAGTCCTTGCCTATTCCGGAGTGGAAATTCGACGACATCTCTATGGACTTTGTGCATGGTTTGCCAAGGTCGCAGAAGGGGAACGACGCCATTTGGGTGGTGGTCGATCGATTAACAAAGGTGTCGCATTTTATTCCGCATAGGAAGGATGATCCGGTGGAGAAGCTGGCGAAAGCTTTATGTGGATAATATAGTACGGCTTCATGGTGTGCCCCGCAGCATCGTGAGTGACCGAGATGGGCGGTTCACGTCCAATGATTGGAGGCTGGTGCAGCAAATGTTGGGAACAAAGCTGAAGTTTAGCACAGCCTTCCATCCGCAAACGGATGGGCAGACCGAGAGGGTCAATAGAACCATGGAAGACATGCTTCGCATGTGTGTCTTGGATTTCGGAAAGCAATGGGAGGACCACCTTTATTTGGTGGAGTTCGCATACAACAACAGCTACCAAGCAAGTATTCAGATGGCGCCTTTCGAGGCCCTTTATGGTAGACGATGTCGCACGCCGTTGTCTTGGTTAGAAACGGGCGAGTCGAAGTTGTATAAGCGATCGGAAGTGGAGGATGCTACTTCGTTGGTGAGAACCATTCGGGAGAGGTTGCTTATCGCTCAGGACCGACAAGCAAAGTACTATAATGCCAAGCACAGGAACGTGGAGTTCGCTGTGGGCGATTATGTATACTTGAAGATCAAGCCGTTCAAGGGTGTCTCGCGGGTGCGGCGATTGAAAAAGCTAAGCCCGAGGTACCTTGGACCGTTCGAGGTTCTGGAGCGAGTAGGAGAAGCGGCCTATCGGCTGAAGCTTTCAGTGGAGCTAAGTGGTTTACATGATGTATTCCATATTTCGGTGCTTCGGAAGGCGGTGCAAGAGCCTACGCAAGTGATCGCGGCCAATCAAGTGCCGGTGGATAGTGGGCTAACGACAAAAGTCAAGCCCGTGCGGATTGAGGACTCGGAGGTCAAGCGGCTACGCAATAAAGAGATCAGGATGGTCAAAGTCCGGTGGGACAATTGCGGTCGTGAGGAGCTCTCTTGGGAGCGAGAGCAGACGATGCTTGACGAATATCCGGAGTTGTTCCGCTCAGGTACAAATTTAAGTTTTGTACATGTTTTTCCCTTTATGTAATTTCGTGGGCGAAATTCTTTTAAGAGGGGTAGAGTTGTAACGCCCCGAAACTCAAAGGAGCAGAGGGGAATAATTTGGGCCAGTTTGAGTTCTGGCTGCAGGCACACGGCCTGGGACACGGGCGTGTCCCAGGGCGTGTCAAGCCTGTGTCGACACTAAGGCGTGAAGTCGACACTTTGGTCTCGACATTGTGTCGAGACTGGGCACACGGCCTGCGACACGGGCGTGTCGCAGGGCGTGTCGACCCGTGTCGACACTTAGCCGTGAAGTCGACACAGTGCTTCGACGTTGTGTCGAGACACGGCACACGGCCTGCGACACGGGCGTGTCGCAGGGCGTGTCAACCCGTGTCGACACTCGTCCCGCGAAGTCGACACTTTGGTGTCGACAGTGTGTCGAGACATGGCACACGGCCTGCGACACGGGCGTGTCGCAGGGCGTGTCGACCCGTGTCGACACTTAGCCACGAAGTGCTGAGACCTTGTACACGGCCTGGAGCCCAGGCGTGTCAAGGTGACACGGGCAAGGACACGGGCGTGTCCTAGAACCCGTGCAGTGCTCGGGTTGAAAACGGGAGAAAATCATGGGGTACACGGCCAGCTACACGGCCGTGTCAGGTGGAACACGGGCGTGTCAGCTCGAACACGGGCGTGTTCGATACCCGTGTGAGGTTCCAGGTGATTCGATTTTGACGGCGAATGAGGCACACGGCCCTGGACACGGGCGTGTGCCAGGCCGTGTTCGGCCCAGATTGGGCATTTCAGTCCCGAATCGAAGCCGTTCATTTCTTTGACTGAGGATCCAATGGCTGGGGGTTGTTCCTGAAGGGATATACCCGGGTTTTGACTTAGAAAACCCTCACTTTTTCCACTTGTTATCTCTCTCCAAACCCTTGGAGAAAGAAAAGCTAAGGCAAGAAGAAGAGGAGCTAGATCCGCCATTGGAGGAGCTTCGGAGCTCCGAATCGCAAGCCGACTCCGGATCCACGGAGGCAACGCAAGTGCGGTGATTTCCATCCGATTACTTTTCGATGGCGCCAAAGAGGACCGCAAGGGTAACGATCCTCATCTTGAGCATGAGTCGCTCTTTTCTTTGCATAGGAAGCCCGCTCTCGCGAGTTTGCGGAGAGTTGGAGGCGTTCCTTCGGGTAGATATGTGAAGTCCCCGTTGTTTAGAGTCCGTATGCGAGAACGGACATAGGCATTTTGGTTGAAGCCTACCCGGACATGTAGTTCGGATCGGTGATGTTGCATTGCATAAGGCCGGAGAAGACTCCGTGCTATTTGGTGTTTTCGGGTTTTCTACGCGGTAGATTGCAGCAGGGAGCCTTGGGGACTAACCCAAAGGTGCACCCGGAAAACTGGGCGGACACGAGGTCTTGCCAACTTGGTGGCCTGAGAGCCAACTTGAACATAACGGGGTTATGTGTCTTTCGGTAGAATGGGAATCGGTGAAAGTTTGACCCGCGCAAATGGCTTAAATTGCCGTTGCGATGTGAGCACGGGTTAGATGGAGCCGTACCCGCTTTATGTCGTTCGGGTTAGAGAGACCTAAAGGTACATGGCACTCGCCGTTGGCATAGATGGGGGTCTTCGGTGGTCAATGGCTTAAATTGACGTGACCAATACCATGAAGACGAATTGCTCATAGGAATGGCCGTCTAAGTGGCGGTGGTGAGTCCGGAATGTTAATGGCTTTAATTGACGTAACATCGACCGGTTCACCGAGAATGTGCCCTGAGTGCACGGGACGTGTGGCCGTGCGAGCCAACGTCTGTGATGAAATGGCTATGGTTTTAATTGCTCGCTTATGCTAATGAAATGCAGGAAAGGAGCATCGCCGCCCCGAATTGGGGGCGGGATCGTTATAATTTGGTCAGCATTGCTGACCGTTGCCTTGTTTGCCACCGTGCGGTGGTTTGTTTGCTTGCAGGTGCAGCTGGACCAAGCGGTCAATAGCGGGCTAAAGCCCTTTGTGCGAAGCTGGCCCTCGAAGGCCCAAGTGGAAATGTTTTATGTTTTGTTCATGTATGGCCGGCCTGCGTGCCGAGGTTTGGAAATCATGTAAAAGACAAGTGAAACTTTTTGTAAGGCCTTAAGGCCGACTTTTGAGTATTTTGTAATAACATTCCTATTATCTTGCTAGTGGACATTCATGCTTGTGCTGGGTTCTTGTTTTGCAACTTTAATAAATTGCTTCCGCTAGAATGCTCTGTGTAGGACGTTGAGATTGGTTGGATGGTTTCCATACGTAACCACCCGGTCTGTCTGTGGTATATGGCGTCGGGCCCCGGCCGGACCTACTTCTATATGCTATGCGACGGATAGGGGGTGTTACAAGAATAGTCCCTTTGGAGAAGCTGAGGACTTCAGGATTGATTTCATGGAGGAGGAGATAAATAATCCTGGCATAGCTGGGAGCCTTAATGCTATCCTTTATCTTGTCCAGAATCATCATCCCAAACTGAAATTTCTTCATGCACACTATTGCTTGCATGATGTCAAAGAAGTGAAGGGAGATATCCATTATGAAATTTGTCTTGCAGAGAAGAACTTTGCCTATGATATCCACTAACAACTTGCCTTCAAGATTCATGTCAGACCTCTTGATGTATTGTACCTCTGGAGAAAGTCCACAGAACATACAAGTCCTGTCAGATTCATCAGGACCGAGATGATCTTCTTCATCAACAATCGGCAGACAAAGAAGTTGAGAAACAGAGGTCTTGGTGAATTTGATTTTGATTCCTCTGACTCTGGTCTTGAGGATTGTACCATGTCTCTTGACTTTGACATTCTTGAAGAACTCTGCAACGTCTGGAAACAAGATTTTACATGGCTCCTGGAGAACGAAGGTGAGGCCGGCAGTGTTGAGAAGTATCAGAAGGTTTCTGAAATCATCTGAAATTTCGGCGATACCGGCGACAACCAGTTTAGAACCGATGCCAATCTTGGAGGAAGAGGCCATGATCCAGAAACTTGAGAAAAATTTGGCGACGGGGAGGAGGAATGCGCGGGCTGTGCAACTTGCGGGGAAGATGAAGCATTTCGGCGTACTCGAGAGAGAGAGAGAGAGAGAGAGAGAGAGAGAGAGAGAGAGAGAGAGAGAGAGAGAGAGAGAGAGAGTGATTCATGTAGAAAATGACTTCTGGACTTTTCAATTTATATATAACCCTAATTTATGTCTTAAGTAAGAAATAAATAATGCAAACATACTTGGGAGAGGGCGGCATAAGCCTCGGGTTGCAAATAAAGAGATTTGACTCGAGAGACTGGGCAGTACTTGAGTGAAGATATAGAAGTACTCGAGTGGAGACAGCTGGAAGTACTCGAGTGATGTCTAGAAGTACTCGAGTAGATATCTGGAAGTACTCGAGTAGTTATGCTGAAGTACTCGAGTGAAGATCTATTACTCGAGTAAGTCATTCTGCTACTCGAGTAGGTTACTTGAGTGGCTGATAAGGTACTCGAGTAGGTCAAGTGGATTACTCGAGTATGTCATTTTCTTACTCGTGTAGTTTGCTTCTTACTCGAGTCAAAGAGTTAGAAATTTGTAGAATTCCAACTTCTGACTGATTCCTGATCCCAGAGCCTTCTTGTGAGTCCACCTTCTCTAATCTTCTTTGTTGAGCATTCCAAGTTCTGTTTTGAAGAATGAGAACTTGGTCTCGTCCAGCGGCTTCGTGAAAATGTCTACAATTTGTCTGTCTGTAGAGACATACTGTAGATCTATGTCCCCATGCTCCACATGCTCCCGGATGAAGTGATACCTCAGCTCTATGTGCTTTGTCCGGCTGTGCGAGACTGGGTTGTTGGCTATTATAATTGCGCTGGAAGAGTCGCAAAATAATGGGATGTTCTGGAACTTCATATTGTAATATTCAAATTGATTCTTTATCCATAGCAGTTGTGCACAACAAATGCATGCAGAGATATACTCTGACTCAGCTGTTGAGATTGCAACACAGTTCTGCTTCTTGCTACTCCAGGAAATAAGCCTTCTTCCAAGGAAATGACAAGTCCAGGAAGTGCTTTTCCTGTCGTCCTTGCTACCTGCAAAATTTGCATCTGAAAAACCAATTAGCTCTCTATCATTACTTCTTGGGTACCATAAGCCAAGATTTGGTGTACCTTTAAGGTATCTCAAATTCCGCTTTGCAGCAACGTAGTGAGATTCCTTAGAGTTCACCTGAAATATAGCACATACACATGTTGAAAACATTATGTCAGGTTTACTGGCAGTAAGGTAGAGCAAGGATCCAATTATGCTTCTGTACTTGGTTTCATCAAAAGGTTTCCCTTTCTCATCCTTGTCCAGAGACACAGTTGAACCCATTGGAGTCCACATAGAGGTTGCGTTCTCCATTCCAAATTTCTTAATTAGCTCTTTGGTGAACTTGGTCTACGAGATGAAAATTCCATCTTCAGATTGTTTCACCTGAAGCCCTAAGAAATACTTCAGCTTGCTCATACTGCTCATTTCAAACTTCCCTTGCAAAAGTTTTGAAAACTTCTTGCAGAGGTTGTCGTCAGTAAAGCTAAAAATAATGTCGTCGACATAGATTTGTACTACCAAAATCTTTCCTTTTATTTCCCTAAGAAATAATGTCTTATCTATCTTTCCCCTTGTGAACTTGTTCTCAAGAAGAAAGCTAGACAACGTCTCATACAAAGCTCGAGGAGCTTGTTTCAGACCATATAAAGCTTTATGCAATAAGTAAACATAATCAGGAAAGTTAGAATTAACGAAACCTGGAGGTTGTTCCATATACACCTCTTCCTTTATGTCACCATTAAGGAAGGCAGTTTTCACGTCCATCTGATAGACGGTGAAGCCTTTGAGTGCAGCATATGCTAGGAATAACCTGTTGGCCTCCAGCCTTGCCACTGTAGCGTACGTCTGGTCGAAGTCGATTCCTTCTTCTTGACGATATCCTTTGGCGATGAGTCTGACCTTGTTCTTTAAGATCGTTCCATCCTCGTCCATCTTGTCCCAATGACATTCTTACCTTTGGATCTTGGAACAAGTTTCCATACTTGGCAGCGCTTGAACTGATTTAGTTCTTCTTCCATCACCATTATCCAAGATGCGTCTGAGTTTGCTTCCTCAAACTTCTTTGGTTCAACCCGTGAGAGAAAACTTAAGTATAAATTCTCGTTAGTTGTACCTCTACGAGTTCTGACACCATCCCGAGGATCTCCTATGATCTGGTCCATGGGGTGATCCTTCAGATGTCTGATCTCTAGGGTCCTTGCATCTGGATTGTCTTCAATCGCCAGAGTGACTTCATCAACTTGGACACTTTCTTCATCTTGATCATCATCCTCTCCAATAGGGGTTGGAGTGGTGATCTTGATGAACTTTTCACCTTTTTCTTCAGACATTTCATCCAAGCTAAGTTCTTTCAACTTTGTACATGCATCTTCAATGAACACACTAGAAGAGTTGCTTTGCAGCAAGCTCGTCTCATCAAATGCAATATGTATTGATTCTTCTACAATCAGAGTTTTTCTATTAAATATTCTGTATGCCTTACTATGGCTACTGTATCCTACAAAAATACCTTCAAAACTCTTTCGCTAAACTTGGTTGTATGATACTTTCCATTGTTAAGCACGAAGCACTTACAACCACAAATTCTAAAGTATGAGACAGTAGGTTTCCTACCCTTTAGAAGTTCGTAAGGTATCTTATCGCGGTTTTTGTTAATCAGTGCTCGATTTTGCACGTGGCATGCAGTGTTGACAGCTTCACCCCAGAAGTATTCCTGAAGTAAGGCATCACTCAACATGGTCCTGCAAGCCTCTATGAGTGTTCTATTCCTTCTCTCAGCCACTCCGTTCTGTTGTGGAGTACGAGGAGAGGAAAATTCATGAAAGATACCCAGGCTTTCACAGAATTCTGTCATAGCCCCAGATTTGAACTCTATTCCATTGTCACTTCTGATTTTGACTGCGGAACAATTGTATTCATTCTGGACTTGCCTGACAAAATTAGTAAAGATGTCGAAGGTATCTGACTTGTGTTTCAGAAAGAACACCCACGCAAAGCGCGAGTAATCATCAACAATTACTAACGTATAATCCTTACCTCCAAAACTTCTAATTTGCAGTGAACCAAACAAGTCCATTTGGAGTAGATGGAGACATCTATTAGAATCTTTGATAATAACGCTTTTAAAGGTAGCCATTGTTTGCTTGCCTTTTACACATGCATGACAAGGTCTATCTTTGACGTACTTGACATTTGGGGCATCACGTACTAAATTCAGTGAAAATAATTTATTAATAGTTTTGGAATTAATATGTGCTAGTCTCTTGTGCCATTGGTCACAAAGAGACGCACTATATTTTACTAAAAGCACACTGGTGTAGAAGAGTCTATACAAATGAAATTTAAACAAAATATGTTTCTGCTTCGAGTGCCGGATATAATCGTTTCCATATTGTCAATGGATTTTATCAAGCACTTATCAGCATGAAATTCAACTATGTATCCTTTATCGCAGAGTTGGCTTATGCTTATAAGATTGTGTTCCAATCCTTCAACATAAGCTACATCTGAGAAGGATACACTACAGTTAGTGATCATACCATAGCCTTTCGTGATTCCTCGGTCTGAACCTCCAAAGATGACCTTTGGTCCATTCAAGACTGGAGAGTAATTCTGAAGTAGGCTTATTGTCCTGGTCATGTGCCGAGAGCATCCACTATCCAAATACTAGATAGGCGTTTTGGTGGCCTTTGGACATACCTGCAATCATAATCAGTTTGCCTTAGGAACCCAAACACATTTGGGTCCTTGGTCTCGTGTTAGAACACTCCCCCTACGAGTATTAGCATTATGAGTGGTCCTTCTCATATTGCCAACTTGAGGAGTTGCAACATTTCTGGGATTAAACCAGCAATCGATGGCAAAGTGACCAATTCTGCCACAGAACCAACAGTCAAACCTGTTGTATCTTTGTCTTATGTTTTCCTGCTTGACCTTTTGAAGTTGTGGTCTAGCAGGACCAGCATTCTTGGAGGAAGAAGCTTCATGATGATGGCAATCACATGATTTCTTCTCCTTCAATGGCTTTTCCACAACGGGCTTTACCTTTGGTGCTTTCTTGAATTTATGACCATGATTGAAAGGGCCATAGCTCTGAAGAATGACTTATTCATAAGGTGTCTTAAAGACACTCTCCCCAAAGTTTCTGGCATGAGTCCATCCTTGGTAACGAGACTTTGGATCTACATAGGTAGGCCTAGTCAAGTGACCGTAGGATGAGTCAAGATCAAACTCATTAGTTAGAAATATGACTTTCATGAACAAAGTTTAATCTTGAGGGGCTTTCCCCTTCTCTTTGGCCAAAGCCTTCTTGGCGGCCTTATTCTTTCTTTGAGCTTTATTTCTCCTAGAAGATTTACTAGGAGCTTCTACACGACCTAGTCCAGCACCCTTGGCCTTATCTGAGAATTCAGCAACGAATGGAAGAACTGTCTTAGGCTTTGATAAACTTTCAACAAGTTTCTTTTCAGCAAAGAGTTGTTCTTCCAACTCTTTGATGATTTTCTCTTTTAAGTCAAGGTGCTCAAGAGCCTTGTTGTATTCTTCAATAACATTATTGAAGTTCTCTTTGAGTGAGTCAGTCTTAGCGACTTCCTCTCTCAAGATGATCTCTTCAGCTTTTAGAGACTTTATCTCTTTAGCCTGAGTTTTCACGACTCGACGACATTTGTCGTAAGCCATGATCAACTCCTTGTACTGGGCCATGAGTTCAGACTCATCAGCAGAAGAGCTGTCCTCACGATCATGCTCAGAAGCTTCAGATTCTGAAAGAGGAGTGTGAGAGTTTACCTTCCCAGTGAACTGGGGTTCTTGTTTGTCATCTGTCTGAGCCATAAGCCCAAAGTAGGCTTCTTCTTCTTCACTCGACTCAGATGAGTCAGAGTCACTAAGAGTTTTGCCATTCTTGGATATCAGGCTCTTCTCTGTCCTCTTCTTATTATATGAGGACTTCTTTTCCTCTCTTCTTCCACCCTCCTTCTTATGGGGGCAGTCAGCGATGACATGACCTGGCTTATTACAACAGTAACAAATGATGTCAGTCGAAATATGTTTATTATGTTTAGGAGTATACCTGTCGTGGCTGGTTGAGCCTTTTCTTTATCGATCACCATCATGTCGTGATCTTCTATAGGAGCCCTCCTTGAATTTCCATTGCTTCTTTTTGTTCAAGAATTTCTTGAACAGACGTGAGAGTAGTGAGAACTCTCCTTCAGATAGCTCAGAGCCTGAGGTACTTGGCTGCGAGGTTTCTTCTTCACTAACTTCTTGTGCTGGGGCAGGAGAGGCAGCTTTTGACTTCATTGAGGTGTCTGCCTTTAAAGCAACAGACTTCTCTTTGGATGCAGACCTGCTCTTCTCTTCTTCAGCTTTTCTGGTGTTGAGTTGAAGCTCATATGACATTAGCTTCCTGAAGAGATTCTGCGTGTCTGTCTCAGTTAGATTTCCAAATTCCCTGATGGCACATACCTTGTTATCCCATTCCTTACTTAGGGATCTCAAGAACTTATCATTTAATTCTCCGTTTGTGAAGACTCATCCATAGACCCTTAGGACATTGACTATCTTGAAGAAATTCTCAAAAGTGTCAGCAATGGTATCCTTGTGTCCTTGTCGGAAGGCTTCGTACTTCTGATTCAGAAGGGATCTTCTATCATCCCTAACTTCTTCTGTACCTTCCATCAAAGTGACTAGGGACTACTAGATCTCCTTTGCAGACTGGCAGTGGATCAAGTTCTACAGCATGGAGTCATCGACTACACTTGCTATTATGTTCTTGGCCTTCTTATCTAAAGATACAAGTGCAATCTCGTCTTTGTCTAGATCGATTAATTTCTTTGGAACTTTCTTAGTTGGATATATTGTAGAGACGATCATGAGAATGTAAGGACCTTCTTCAATGATCATGAAGATCCTTGGATCCACAGCTTCTATGAAAAATCTGATTCTTTCTTTCCACATGGGGAAATTATTTTTGGTGCACAAAGGAAGCTTGGCAAAATCTTTAGCCTTGTCCATGCTTGGTAGATCTCAAAAGACAACTAGTCAGATCTGATCAAGGTGTTAACCTTTTATTGATCAACCTCGCTCTGATACCAATAGAAAATGTTCAGTTGTCTACCAAAATCACCTAGAGGGGGGTGAATAGGTGAGTTGTGCGTCTTTTTGCGGAATAAAAAATTAAGATCTATGCACACGATTATCTACCAAACAATCACAAGCGACAAAAGATTTATAGTGGTTCCCCAACCTTGGGTACATCCACTTTCACTCACCGATCTAGCAATCCACTAGACTCGGCTACTACACTATCTCGGATTGAAAAACCAATCCTATATCTCGGAACAAAGTTCCTACAATCTCGATCCACAAAATGGATCTACACTCGGAAGATAAAACTTCCTACAACTCAGAGGCAAAAGCTCCTACACTCGGAGAGAATTCTCCTACAAGAATGAAATTGAAAGTATATAGAAATACAAACAGTACAACTTTATCAGATCCGCAAACAGTCGGCCTGGATCTTCTTCTTGGATCTTTGCGGCTTTATCAGAAAGGTTGAAGAAGAGTTGGCGAAAGTAGATCTAAAATTTCTTGGCTTCACACGATCAGATGGATGATGAAGAATTGAACGACAATCTCGATCTGTGAATCTACTTGATCTGAATCCTCTGGAATCGAAAACCCTAGCCGGATGAGGGCGATGAAGGTCGGCGGCGGTGGCTTCCTATTTTTGGAGAGAGAGAATGAGATTCAGAAGAATACTTAGAATAATATTTGACAGCCATTGTTAGGGTTTGTCGGTTTCAGATAAGACTTTATATAAGAACATGGCTAATGGTCATAATTAGTCTTAATGACGTACACGTGAACCAATCACGTCAAGGCTGTTTGAAATTTATGTCAAATCTGGACTTAACGAATTTTCAGGAAAAGATGACTGACATACTCGAGTGAAGATTAACCTACTCGAGTACTATACAAGACTACTCGAGTAAATAGAAGAAAACTACTCGAGTAAATGACTTGGATAAAATCCAGAAATGAAGAGCAGCTACTCGAGTATAAAAATACTTACTCGAGTGCTAAAATAGTTACTCGAGATGTGGTGTTAAACTACTCGAGTACAAGAAATAGTACTCGAGAGAATAGGAATTGACTACTCGAGAGGTAGAGAAACTACCCGAGTCAAGGAATTAGAATGTATTCTGGAAGAGGAATCTGGGTTACTCGAGTAGCGAAACTGGACTACTCGAGAAGATATGAACTACTCGAGTATGTAGAAATAGCTACTCAGTAAGGGACTTAGAAAAATTCTGAGTGATGAAAATCTTGTTACTCGAGTATTAAACCTAGGCTACTCGAGTACATGAACTTGACTACTCGAGTGAGGTAAAATTACACGAAATCCAGTCTTCTGTAACTCGAGACAAAAGACTAAACTACTCGAGTACTTATATGACTACTCGAGTAATTTACTTAGAAAACTTTCTGGAGAAGAAATTCTGTTAACTCGAGAATGAGAGAGGATCTACTCGAGTAGTTGACTTAGCTACTCGAGAGCTATAATTTGGCTACTCGAGAACTAATTCCTTTACTCGAGTACAGATAGTCTCACTCGAGTATTGACCAAGTATTTCACTCGAGTATGAAAGTGACTACTCGAGTCAAATACTTAGAAAATTTTCTTCAACAGAATTTTCTCTTCTTTAGTGAGTTCAGCAACAAGCCTTTCTCCAATTAGTCCTAGTGCTTGAATATGAAGTGTATCCCAATAGATAGGCTGCACATGAGTCAACACCATGGATCATACAATGAGGGATTACATTGTATGGTCCTATGTTTGGTGACCCATTGTAGACTGACATTGGTCTACACTTTGCAATACAGTCCTGCACACATATAACTTAAACAAAACAACAAATAAAACTTAATTCATCTTAGTTCAAGGGTAACTTCATCAAATCTGGGTTACTGTGGATACAATACCCAACAGGACATGAGAAACACAAACTCCACTTATACAGTAGACAAGCTCGTCACTTTATGTGTGAGATTTAAAATCTACCACATCCTTGGCTTCATAAACTAACAAAAGTGACGTTTACTGTTAAGGAGTAGCAACAAAGAAATCACATTCGTTCTTGATGGGATTCCAAGAATAGAGTTAGGCATTTTAGAACATTTCTAAAATCTCCAAATCTACACGCCATGGATTTAACAACTTCTGAAATAACGAATATTGCCGGAAACCTCCCTCTGATACCACTGTTGGGTTTTACTGAGGTGGCACAACAGCTGTGCATGCAGCGAAAATTATGAGGAACAAGAAAACTCAAAAGTTCGGATTTGGCAAAATTCATGAATCAAGAAGTAAAGCATGCTTCTATTGATTTTAGCAAAGAATTATCTGAACTGGTACTAGGAATATCCTCAGCTTGAGGTCTTGGAGGCGAAGGGAGATCTGCAACATTCTTAGAGTCACTAGGAGAGAGTGCCATAGGAGAGATATGAGCTTTAAGTAAGAGAGAGAGAGAGAGAGAGAGAGAGAGAGAGAGAGAGAGAGAGAGAGAGAGAGAGAGGAGTTTTTCAGCCTCTAGGACAGGAGGAAGCACCTCTACTTCTCCTTCCTAATTAGAAATCTCAAGGATATTCTCTTCCTCAACTGGAGGCCCACATGGGACCTGAGCAATACTTTTCTCGAGATTATGGATAAACTTGTCAATTTGGTCTTAACGAGAATTTGAAGGATGGTTCAGCTCCCCCTCAGCCATAACTTGAAGATCTTCCGGGAGGCTTACTATCATATTGGCAGTAGCAGGAGCTTCCTCATCAACAACATCATCAACATCAGCAACACCAACAACATCATTCTATTCCTCAGCATCACCATCAAAATCAGCATCATTATCAACATCCATAACATCCTCAACAACATCATCAAGATCAACATTAGCAACAACTGTCTCAGTAACCAGAATAACTCTTTCTTCAACCACTATCTCTATAAACACTGTAGTCTTGGTAATATCTGTCTTTATAGTCTTTGTGGCTACTGGAACTGGCTCAGGAGAAATGTGACCATCAAGAATCACTGAGGGAAGTGTCTCCCCCTCAGCAACTGCACCTGAACTCTCAGGTGTGTCATTAGGGGTAGGAGTTGGAATTCTCTCCTCCTCTAAGAATTCCTCTTC
Source organism: Platanthera guangdongensis (assembly GCA_039583875.1). Taxonomy (NCBI): domain Eukaryota; kingdom Viridiplantae; phylum Streptophyta; class Magnoliopsida; order Asparagales; family Orchidaceae; genus Platanthera; species Platanthera guangdongensis. Next base: position 83,417,145 of record CM077150.1, read on the forward strand.
CTCTACATCATCTAGCATCCCACCTACCCTGGGATTTCTCCTCTCCCACTGCTAAAATTGGAGAAGTCAATCTTCTTTAAGTGATGAATGGGTACACCAGAAGACATATCAAACCGATTCCTATCCATTTGGTTGAGATATAGAGTAAGAATTCTTCCAAAATTTGGTGCATTCAAACATTCCTTTATCTTCTCAAATAGGACTCTGCCCCAATCAATCCTCTTGAAAGTTTTTTTTCAAGAGTAGCCAAACACCTAGAGGAGGGGGGGGGGGTATAGGTTTTCAAGTCCTTATGACTACTTTTTGATTTAGTGTGTTGTGAGTTAGATTATAGAGTTTGCTTTCAAGAACAAAGATCAGCACACCAGTATTTATTTTTATTCCCCAAGGTATGAGTACATCCACTTCCCCTCCCACCTTTCTAACAGTGTGTTAGACAAAGCAATCTTCACCAAATCTCTGCTCAAAGAGCTTACAACACAGATCCCTCAGGATCTCTTAGACTTTCACCAAGTCCTACTTCAGGCCTAAGCCCTACCCACTCAGAGTAAATTTTACTCCTACAGTTCAGTGATCCTCCAGATCACCCACCTCAGGCTTAACGTAAAGCCCTACCACTCTGGCTATAAGGTTAACCATACACTTAGAGATGTCAAATCTCATACAGCTTGAAAGATAAGGGAGAATAATCTCTGGTTAACTCTAGCGGGGGGGGGGGGGGGGGGGGGGGGTGGGGGGAGTGAATAGAGTTAATTAAAAAATTCCTTTGCAACTTTTTACAATTATAAAGTTAAGTGATAAAATAGGTGATATAATAATAGCTAAGAGAGGTTAACAAAAGCAAATAAAAACCAACACTAAGCTACCACAACAAAAGACAAAAGGAAAATAGCAAACACACAGACAACACAAGAATTTTATAGTGGTTCCCCAACTGGGTACATCCACTCTTATACCACCCTAGTAGGAATCCACTATAGGTTTTGATCAGGTGACTGCCACCACAATATCTATTTGAAGGGAGATATTGCAACCCTTGAGCTTTTTACCAGGTGCCCAAAAACCAAACTCAAGTCTTTTGGAAGGTGACTTGTGAACCAGGTAAACTTTTGAAGGGAGTTAAAACCCTGTTCAGTGGGATGAGAAATAAAGTGATGTTAGTCTTCTCTTTTCTCAAAAACATTTTGAGAAGACTTTGTGTGGATTCCATATCTTGTCAAAACACCCCCTGAGAAGTGGAGTTGTTCAGGATTGAGAAGCTTTGTTCAGGAGTGAGTAGGTCTTCAACTTGTGTAAAACAGATCCAGGAACTTTAGATGGATCTATATTGTCTTAGCAAATTCCTGGAAGGAGAAGATGAAGAAGACTCTTGATCAGTTTGTGTTGTTCTTCTTCTATCTTCTTGAGAGCAAGTGAGAGATGTGATTTTTGGAACTGCTGTAGAGGTTTTTCTCATGCTAAGAATGTCTCTCTGCAATTTTTCTGCTCTAAAGGAATTATGTTTCTGTTCTCTGTCTGTCTTCTCTTTTTCAAAATATTATTCTCTCTGTCTTGTTTGGCAACCAATCTTCCTTCGAAATTTGAATAACTGCAATTAATGCCTTGCTTGAAAACTGGGAAGGAAAACGGCTAGCATATCTGTCATTATTCGTTTCCCTAATTGTCCCGAGAAATATGTCAAATAAATCCTATGATGAATACCATAATCAATGCTGCCAAGAACGACTATATTCATCGGGAATATAATCATTGATTACTCAGGGAATTTATGACTTAATCATAATAATAGAGAGGGAACAGATAAGGAAAGAACAAAGAATAGACATCTTACAGAATTCGTTGACCAGAGAATAGATTTCGTTGACCTGCACTCAAAGAATGTCGACCTGAGAAATACTGTACGTCGACCTGAGCTCTGCGAAGCAAACACTGAATATAAACAACTGATACTGCTCTCCAAGAATGTCGACCTGAGAATCTGTTCTTTAGTCAAAGATCGTCGACCACAGAACTTGAACAAACAGAATTAGTCGAGCTGAGAACCAGTATGGGAGAAAACATCGACCACTGAATATATCCTTCTGATGAATATCGTCGACCTGAGCTCTAAGTTCGTCGGGCCGAGTTCGACGGACGTCAAACTAATTTCCAGACAACTGAAAATCTTCTAGGTCTTGAATCTGAAGTCCACATCAGGCAGGTCCATGAAGTTTGACACTTGGGGGACATGCCTAAGACCTAGAAAGAAAAATTAGTGACCCTAACTATACAACATGGGTCAACAAACCTAAGAAGTGAACCTAGCCCAAATCAAAATAGGGGTTCCAACAATCTCCCCCTATTTGGGCGACGATACTTCGAAGACAAATAAAAACAGAAACTTAGCAAAAAAAATATAGAGCTGATAGAATAAACAAGCTATCAGCAATAGATAAGAGCTATGGTACAGATATTGTTCAAAACATTAAAACAAATAGAAAATAAATTAAGAGTCCTTAGGAGGGGCAGAAGATTTAGCAAATATGATTGTTCTATTAGGATTGATTGCTTCTGTGATAGTCATCTTCATGTCTGCATCACCAAGAGTCTTTTGAGCTACAGCCCTTGGAATAACTGCTTCAGGTTGGAGTTGCATGTATTCATCTGCATTGAATAACTTTCCCACCTGATATCTTTCAAGTTATTTCTTCCTGTAGGAAGACATAATAGAGAATTGGGAAGTATCCTTACCTTCCTCTCTTGCTTTCCTGATTTGAGATAGAGCAATCAACTCATTAAACCTAGCCATCCTTGTATTGGGATCCATTTCAGAGTCATAGGCTACAATATGAGGGCCTTCAGGACTAATGTCACTTTTAGGAGAGGAAGAGATTCTGGAAGGGCTTGAAAGCTTGGCAGGAGGAGAAGCATGGCTTCTGGAAGAGTGATGATGTTGCTGTCGGGGGTATCTGCTTCCAGAAGATTGATGGGGTCTGCCTTGCCTCTGATAGGTTTTAGTAACTGATGAGGGTCTCTGGCTAAGATTTCCAGTTGCACCAGCAGCTGGAGAAGGAGGAGGAGGTGGATCTTTCCTGAATTTCTTCACTAGAGAGGATCCAGACTTCTTCTTCTTCTTCAGTGCTTTAGCTTGATTTCTAGACAGCTTCATCCACTGAGGAGTCTTTGAAGTGAGTGGAATATTGTGCAGAATGTAATATGGAACATCATTACCAGGATTGGACTTGGGAGCAGCCTTTGCTGGAGCTTTTCTCTTCTTTGATTTGGGTCTCTTGACATTGTCAGATTCAGAACTATCAGAATTAGCAACTGTATCATCTTCAGAAGAACTCTGTGGATTGTCATATAAAGCATATATTAACTTTTTAATTTCCTGTGAAATATTCTTGTCTGCTTGAGGAGGAGGTGGAGGTAGAACAGCTTGGGGAGGAACAACAGTCTCTGAAAGCAACTGTGAATCATCTGTATCTTTATCAGTCAGAAGAAGATCATTTTTCTCAGGACCTTTTTGCATTTGGGCAATCTTTAGTGCAATATCCTATGCAATTACCTCATCTAGATTTGGTATAGGGCTATCATCCATAACATAAGTTGGGCCAACAGGTTCTATAACTATGTTAGAAACAAAATTTGCCTGAATGGCCTGAAGAGTTTCTGTACTATCTGGAGCTGTATAACAAATAATATCTGTGCAGTACTTAGGAGAAACAAATAAAAGAATGTTCCTCTATGAGAGATCAAAAGAAACTAGAACTGACTTCAGTTCAATTGCTGGAGAAATGGAACATTCTGCAGAAAGAATATCCAAAGAAGAAACTAAACCAACTGACTCAAAATTAGTGTTCAAAAATTCTGTGAAATCTGCATATGGTATCTCAGTATCAACAAACTGTATCTCTGCTGCTATTGCTGCACAAACTACATCTGGAACTGCTGCTGCTGCCACTGCTTCTTCATCAAGCATCTCCCCCTGCATGGTTTCAGTAGGTACTGAAGCCAGGCTCCTGGTTGAAGAAGAAAGGGGGATAAAGGAGGCAGACAGGAGGGCAGCAAGGGAGTTAATGGAGGCAGCAAGAGGTGCAATTTCCTCTGCTATGAGTTTCTTCAAGAGAGGGGTGAGATGAGTTATGAGGGTAGTGATGAAGTTGTTGTCCAAAGCAGATGGAGGAGGGGTTGATGATGGAATGACAGCAGGAGGACAAATGGAATCAGTCATGATTACATCCTAGATGGGGAGAGATGATGGAGGGTTGACAGCTGGGGTAGGGATGTGAGGTGGTGTTCTAGGTGGTGAGGATGATGGGGGAAAATGATGGGGTTTGAGGGGAAGGAATGTGTTGAGGGGATTGGTGAGGGGATTGCTGAGGGGATGATCCTGGGGTTATGAGGTCAAAAGATGGAGATAGCAATATGTTGGATGATGAAATATTTACAAGATGAGGAGGAAGAGGGGAATGAGGAGGTGAAGCGACAGATGAGGGGATATCTTCAACCAGTGGAGGAGAGGTTATGACCACCCTTGTGCTTTCAGAAGCAATTGAAGAGGAGGGAGCCTTTGAAGGCTTTGAGATGGTCCTCTCCCATCTACCAAACAAGACAGAATTCAACCTCTTGGAGGAATTGATGAATACAGTCGGGGAGACTAATAGTTCATCAACCTTGGCCTTCAAGAACAGACCAAAAATCCTTGCAAAATTCACTTCATTCTTGGAATTCTTCCTTTCAAACAGCACCTGTCCCTAGTTAACTTTCTTTTTGTTAACTAAGGCACACATCACAAGGAACTGATGCCTTGTAATGTAGTCATGAGCAGTGTGTTTCCCGAATAGCACCTTACCCATGCCATCAGTCAAGAACTTGTAAGCGGTAGACAAGTTCTTCTTTAATATCTTATTAGGGTTTCCATCGAAATGACCCATCACAGCCAACATATTCTCAAACTCAGAAGCATCTAAATCAATATCATCTATTCCATTTATAAAGCCGAAAATTTCAGAAAGAACTGCAGGGGATAGAGTAACCTGAGTCCCTGAGATGGAGCCGATCATTTCTGTTTCTGAAGAGGTAGACGAATAAACCCATTCACTAATCTCTGCCGCTGGTAGCCTTATCCTGGTAGTCATGAGTTGCTTCAGATTTTGATCCTCAAAGAGCTGGAGAATGTCTGTGAAGAGTTTGTCTGAGTGACTGAAAGAATCGAAGTCAATATCGAACCCAGTGTCGTACTTCATTGCGGCGAGAGAAGATCCAGAGGAGGCCATGATTCAGGGAGAATCTCCGGCAAGATCAATAGCGATCAAGTGCAAAGGGAAATTCTGAAAGCGCAGGATAGAGCTTGAAGAAGAAAGCCTAATAAAGGTTTTCAGAATATGAAATGTCAAGCTTCGTCCTGCGAAAAGGAAATTCTTCGATCTCAGGTCGACGAAAAAATTTCATGAAGAAATAAATTTGTCGATCTCAGACTGAAGATATGGAGATATTTCGTCGTCCTTAGAAATATTTCCTGAATCAGGATCATCAATCTCTAGTCGACGAGACTGGCTTCACACAGAGATTTCGTCGATCTTCGATCGACGAACTCCCAACGAAAAGTTTGCAAATCATCGATCTCTGGTCGATGAATTATTTCCAGATCATTTAACACTAAGGATAGATTTAAAATTAAGCCTTTTCATTTATCATTCCTAACTGATTCATAAAGAACAGATGTTTGGATTCATCCAAGGGCTTGGTGAAAATATCTGCCCTTTGCAAATCAGTGGAGATAAATTCAAGACAAATTTTCTGCTTGTCCACACAGTCTCTTATGAAGTGATGTCTTATATCTATATGCTTTGTCCTACTATGATGCACTGGATTATGTGCAATAAAAATTGCACTGGTACTATCACAAAATATGGTGAAATTATTTAAGTTATATCCATAATCCAGTAGTTGGTTTTGTATCCACAAAATTTGTGAACAAGAACTGCCAGCTGCAATGTATTCAGCCTCTGCAGTTGAAGTGGACACTGATGTTTGCTTCTTACAAAACCAAGATACAAGCTTATCACAAAGGAACTGGCATGTTCTTGATGTGCTTTTCCTGTCCACTCTACATCCTGCATAGTCAGCATCAGAAAATCCAGTAAGCTCAAATGCTGACTATATTGGATACCAGAGTCCTAGATTAGGGCAACCCTTTATATATATCTCAAAATCCTTTTAATGAAAATAAGATGAAATTCCTTAGGGCTCACTTGGGACCTAACACAAAGACATGTAACAAACATGATGTCTGGTTTACTTGTTGTGAAATAGAGTAGGGATCCAACAATAGCCCTAAACTTGGTCAGATCAACTGGTTTTCCATGTTCATCAGAGTCAATCACAAAATTAGCAGCCATGGGAGTTTTCATAGAGGAGGCATCAGCCATCCCAAATTTCTTAATAAGCTCATTTGCATATTTAGATTGGGATATGAATATGCCATCAGGTGATTGCTTCACTTGTAGGCCAAGGAAGTATGATAGCTCTCCAATGCTACTCATCTCAAACTTTGAATGCATAAGATCAGAGAATCTCTTGCATAGTTTGGGCTCTGTAGAGCCAAAAATGATGTCATCTACATATATTTGTACTACCAAAATTTTATCATGATGCAACTTAGTAAAAAGAGTCCTATCTACCATGCCTCTAGAGAACTTGTGTTCAAAAAGGAAGCTAGCTAAGGTTTCATACCAAGCTCTTGGAGCTTGTTTTAGACCATAGAGAGCTTTATGCAATTTAAAAACATATGAGGGATGAGTAGAAGAGATAAAACTTGGGGATTGTTCAACATAAACTTCTTCCTTTAGTTCTCCATTCAAGAAAGTACTCTTGACATCCATCTGGTAGACTTTAAACTTCTTAAAAGCAGCACAAGCAAGAAAAATCCTGATTGCTTCTAGCCTTGCAACAGGAGCAAAGGTTTGATCATAGTCAATGCATTCCTCTTGCCTATAGCCTTGAGCAATAAGCCTAGCCTTGTTTCTCACAATTACACCTTGGGCATCAAGTTTATTTCTGAATACCCACTTGGTTCCAATTACTGGATATCCTTTGGGCCTTGGAACCAAGTCCCAAACTCTGCATCTCTCAAATTGATCGAGCTCCTCTTGCATTGCAATAATCCAGTGGGGATCTTGCTCTGTATTATTTATGGATTGAGGCTCAGCTTGAGAGAGGAAACAAGCATGCATCATATCTTGGTTGAGTTAATGCCTTATCTGTACACCTACTGACATGTCCCCAATCACTTGAGATCTAGGGTGATTCCTTAGTGTGACAAGGTTAGTGGGTGGAGTTAGTTCAACAACAACATTTGGAGTTAACTCCTCATGTGGAGTAATATCTGCTGTTGGAGGAGGTTCAACCACTTCCAAAAATTCTTCTTCACTGTCTTCAACAGCTTGTAGAGGAGGATGTGATATGACCTTTGGTGTAAGGTTTAGTTCATCCATTTTCTCACATAAATGAGGTACCTGCAATAAATTTGAGCTAGAAGAAACCTTCTCCTTATAATATATGTTAGCTTCATCAAATGAAATATGTACATATTCTTCCATTTTTAAAGATAATTTATTGAAAACCCTATAAGCATTGCTAACTTGGGAGTATCCAAGAAAAATACCCTCTGTAATTTTAGCTTCAAATTTTCTAATGTGTTTCTTATTATTGTTATGAATGAAACATCTACACCCAAAAATTCTAAAGTAATCAATTTTAGGTTTCTTCCCTTTGAGTAATTCATAGGGGGTCTTACCCTTAAGTTTGTGTATCAAACTTCTATTCAACACATAGTTTGCTGTGCTCACTGCCTCTGCCCAAAAGGATAGGGGCATGTGTGCATCTGCAAGCAATGTTCCTGCAGATTCAATGAGGGTTCTGTTTTTCCTTTCTGCTACCCCATTTTGTTGAGGAGTTCTAGGAGCAGAGAAACAATGCCTGATACCTTCCTCCTCATAGAATCTTTGCATGGGAAGAGATTCAAACTCAGTACCATGATCACTTCTAATCAATGCAACTGGAGTAGAATACTCAATCCTTATGCTCTTAAGAAAGTCTGTAAGGACTTTAAAGTTATCTGACTTGTTTCTCAAGAAGAACACCCAAGAGAATCTAGAGAAGTCATCTACAACAACTAGAGTGTAAGACTTCCCTCCTAAGCTTTGTACAGTAATGGGTCCAAAAAGATCCATATGTAGCAAGTACAGAATCTTAGGTGAGTCACTCTTATTAATTAACTTAAAGCTGTTTTTAGTTTGCTTGCCTTCTTGACAAGCCTTGCATAGACTTTCCTTCTTGTAGGGGCCAGAAGGCAATCCTCTAACAAGGTTGTCCCTAGATAGCTTAGAGATGTTCTTAAGGTTAACATGATCTAGTCTCTTATGCCAAAGAATATTGTTATTACTAACTTGATTGAATAAACATAGTTCTGAACTAGCAGAGTTAAAGTCCACTAGGTATATATTCCCTTGTCTACAACCTGTTAAAACAGTTTGGTTATTTGAAGAAATAATACATTTGGAATTAGTAAAGCAAACCTGATAACCTGCATCACATAACTGACTTATGGATATTAGGTTATGTTTGAGACCATTTACATATGCCACTTTTCTGAAAGTGATATCTCTACTGTTGAAGTCTCCATAGCTTTCAGTTTGTCCAAAGCTAGAATCTCCAAAGATCACTCTTGGACCCAGCTTTGCCTTGAAATTGATTAGGCTGTCCTTGCATCCAGTCATGTGCTTTGAGCACCCACTATCCAGATACCACTTTTTTGAGTGATAGGATAGTTCTTCACCTACAAGGAAATAAGTTAGATCTTCTTAACCCAGGTCACCTTGGGTCCTTGTTTCTTTTCATAAGAAAAACTTGAAATGTAAGAACATTCAGGTTAGCTTTTATACCCTAAGGGGTGAAATCTTCTGGGAGGAATTATCCATTGGGTGAATGAGTTGGTATTCTCCCTAGGTTGGTTAAGATCTTTATTAAAGTTTCTGTTAGAGTTAGAGTTTCTGTAATAATGATCTGGGATCGACGAACTTTGGTACGTTCGTCGACTTGAGTTCGATGAATTGGGATAAGATCTTCGATCTCTGCTCGAAGAATGAAAGTATTCATTCTCAGGGCACCAATATCGTCGATCTCTTGTCGACGAACCATACTAGTTTCGTCGATCATAGGTCGAAAAATAATTGTTGTTATGGTTGGCGTTCAGAGTTCGTCGTTCTGAGGTCGACAAACTGTTCACATTTCGTCGATCTGAGTTCGATGAAATCTGTTGAACATTATTGTAGTTATTTTTCTTCTTGTTCTTAGATTTTTGTTTGAGTTCCATTTGTTTTAAGACTTCATTTCCTTTGTCTACTTGTTCAGTATTCTTCTTACCCTTATCTGAGATGAAATTTACAGGTTTAGATAAGTTATTTTTCTGAATTATAGGTGGTTCACTAGATGATGCACCTAGTCCTAGTTTACTGTTATTTGTCATAGCATTTAGAGTACTAGTTATGTCTAATAGTTTTAAACTTCTACCATTAAGTGATTCTTCTAATTTCTTGGCTTTTCTTAATTCAGTTTTTAAGAAAGCAATTTGTTCATTTGCTGAGGTATGTTCATCAGTTAGTTTAGCATTTTCAGCAATGTACTTATCTTGTTCAGTTATTCTTTCTCTAAGAAGTTTGATTTCCTTCTCAGAGCCTATTAGATTTAAGCATAGATTTTTAAACTCAGTTTTAAATTCTTCTGAATTAAAATCATAAGATGCAATTACCTGATACTCTGTAGATAGAGATTCTTCATCTTCTGAAGATTCAGCCTCTGACTGACTACTGGAATTATCTATTGCCATTAAGCAAACTTCCTTTGCCTTCTCTTTTTCTTCATTATCACTGGAGATGGAGGATGATGTCTCTTCCTCTGTATCACTCCAGGTTTCTGCAACAAACCCTTTCTCCTTCCTCTTGTGTTTGCTGGAGGAGGGCTTGCTATGATGTGTTCTTCTTGAATCCTTTTCTATTCTCCTATCCTTTTTCTGAGCTTCTGGACACTCTGAGATGAAATGTCCAGGCTTCCTGCATCCAAAAAAAAAACAATTTCCTTAGATGGAGTCTTGTCACACCTTGGCTTATCATCTTGCCTTGATGACTTTCTTCTGAATTCCTTCTTTGCCATCTTGAAGAATCTTTTGGCAAAGAGGCTCATCAGCTCTTCATTGACTAGAGTCCCTTCAGACTCATCAGCAGCCTTGAATGCAATGTTGTGCTCCTTCCTGATAGGTGTTAGAGTCTTCTGTTCAGCTGCTGCTTCTCTGGTCTTCATTAATTGCTCATAGGATTTGAGCTTTCCAAGAAGTGATTCAGTAGAGATTTTTGTCATGCATCTGTCTTCTTTGATTGGCCAGATTCTTGAGTCCCATATGCTAGGGAAGCACATAAGGATTTTATCATTGACTTGTGTTAAAGTGATGTCCTTGTCCAAGGTCTTTAGCTCATTGATGATAGAGCTAAGACTATTATACATATCACTCACTGACTCAACTTCATCCTTCTTAAAGTTCTCATACTTTGATATGAGATTGGATCTCATATCCTTTCTCTCATCAGCAGATCCAGCCACCATCTGATTTAGAGAATCCCAGATAGCTTTGGCTGAAGTGCACTCAGCCTCCTTTTGAAAGATATCATCAGACATAGTCTGAGCTAGGATATTCATGGCTCTGGCATCTGCAATCTTGGCTTTCTTTTGTGCATCTGTCCAATCTGGATGTGGGATTGCACTCAGATTTATTGAGGTTGAAGGAGTGGAGGCCACTAGAGTTGGTGGTCCTGTCAAGATTGAATTAAAAATGTCTTCATCAATAGAGTTCATGTATAACTTTATTCTTTCCTTCCAGATGGCAAACTTAGATAAGTTGCAAACTGGAGGTCTGGTGCTAGCATACTCCTTATTTTGTGTCATGATATAAAGTGTGAAAGGAACAAGATTTAATCAGAGATTATCTTAGGATCTTGGTTAGTCCAGGTGTTAGCCTGTTAAAATAAAAATGACTAACCTAGCTCTGATACCAATTGAAAGACAAGGGAGAATAATCTCTGGTTAACTCTAGAGGGGGGTAGGGGGTGGGGGGGGGGGGGGGGCGAATAAAGTTAATTAAAAATTCCTTTGCAACTTTTTACAATTATAAAGTTAAGTGATAAAATAGGTGATATAATAATAGCTAAGAGAGGTCAACAAAAGCAAATAAAAACCAACACTAAGCTACCACAGCACAAGACAAAAGGAAAACAACAAACACACAAACAACACAAGAATTTTATAGTGGTTCCCCAACTGGGTATATCCACTCTTCTACCACCCTGGTAGGAATCCACTACAGTTTTGATCAGGTGACTGCCACCACAATATCTATTTGAAGGGAGATATTGCAACCCTTTGAGCTTTTGACCAGGTGCCCAAAAACAAAACTCAAGTCTTTTGGAAGGTGACTTATGAACCAGGTAAACTTTTGAAGGGAGTTAAAACCATGTACAGTGGGATGGAAAAGAAGGTGATGTTAGTCTTCTCTTTTCTCAAAAACACTTTGAGAAGAATTTGTGTGGATTCCAGATCTTGTCAAAGCTCCCCCTGAGAAGTAGAGTTGCTCAGGATCGAGAAGCTTGTTTATGAGTGAGTAGGTCTTCAACTTGTGTAAAACTGATCCAGGAACTTTAGATGGATCTATATTTTCTCAGCAAATTCCTGGAAGGAGAAGATGAAGAAGACTCTTAATCAGTTTATGTTGTTCTTCTTCTATCTTCTTGAGAGCAAAGTGAGAGATGTGACTTTTGGAGCTGCTGTAAAGTTTCTACTCTTGCTAAGAATTTCTCTCTGCAATTTTTCTGCTCTAAAGGAATTATGTTTCTGTTCTCTGTCGGTCTTTTCTTTTTTCAAAATATTATTCTCTCTGTCTTGTTTGGCAACCAATCTTCCTTCGAAATTTGAATAACTGCAATTAATGCCTTACTAGAAAATTGGGAAGGAAAACAGCTAGCATATATGTCATTATTCGTTTCCCTAACTGTCCCGAGAAGTATGTCAAATATATCCTCTGATGAATACCATAATCAATGCTGCCAGGAACGAATATATTCATAGGGAATATAAGCATTGATTACTCAGGGAATTTATGACTTAATCATAATAATAGAGAGGGAACAGATAAGGAAAGAACAAAGAATAGACAGCTTACAAAATTCGTTGACCAGAGAACAGATTTCGTCGACCTGCACTCAAAGAACTTCGACCTGAGAAATACTGTACGTCGACCTGAGCTCTGCGAAGCAAACAGTGAATATAAATAACTGATACTGCTCTCCAAGAACGTCGACCTGGGAATCTGTTCTTCAGTCAAAGATCGTCGACCACAGAACTTGAACAAATAGAATTAATTGAGCCGAGAACCAGTTTGGGAGAAAACGTCGACCAAAGAATATATCCTTCTGATGAATATCGTCGACCTGAGCTTTAAGTTCGTCGGGGTGAGTTCGACGAACGTCGAACTAATTTCCAGACAACTGAAAATCTTCTAAGTCTTGAATCTGAAGTCCACATCAGGCAGGTCCATGGAGTTTGACACTTGGGGGACTGGCCTAAGACCTAGAAAGAAACACTAGTGACCCTAACTATACAACATGGGTCAACAAACCTAAGAAGTGAACCTAGCCCAAATCAAAACAGGGGTTCCAACACAGCTCATATCTAACTTGGATCCTACCTCTTAGCCTTTATGTTTTAGGCTTACAACTCAAATCAATAAAGATCCTACATGAAGAGTTTGGATTTGTTGGTGATTGAATATAGAAAAAAAAATTCTCTGTGTCTTCTTCTTCTTGAACTGAAAATCTACAGTCCAAATTCTCCACAATAGCAAGTATTTAGATCTTCAGTAATTTAGCTTGTGCTGAGAAGACACTGCAGAGACCTGTATCTTAAAACCTTTGATGTAGTAGTTGATTATAGTGACCTTGAAGATGAGCAACAACCTGAAGTAGCTTTGTAACTTCTTCTTGTTCAAGAAACATGATTTCTGATCTAGCAGTTGAAGACAAATTAAATCTTCTATTCTGTTGTTTCTTCAACAACCAACTTGTGTATGTGGATTTTTTAGACTCTTTGTGAGAATGAGTTTCTTGAAATCTGTTTCTTTTCCCCGTGGAAGAAGATGACCAAAAAGCTGTGCTTGTTTCTTCGAAAAAATGTCCTTTTATTGATCTCTGTCCAACGGCTCTATGCGAAGTATGGACCAACCAAAATCGACAACTACAACATCTCTTTTACATTAAATGCTGTACTAAAGGCATGCGACACCTTTTGTCATCTAGTGTGCAAATCCAGTGATATTTGAATTTTTGATGACTTCAGCATGACTCAGCACTTGTGGACATGATAATTTCCAAACAATCTGCATAGGCGTGCATTGAGTGAAGCTTGTCACTCAATGCAGAAACACTTAGTAGAATTTTGCATCTTGAGGCGTCGAGTGAACCTTCAACACTCAATGCTTTTGACATCTGTAGTCTAACAGTTAAGGCGTTGAGTGATCCTTCATCACACAATGCTTCTGTACTTGGTTGAATTTTTCAGCAAGATGACATTGAGTGCAACTTCTACACTCAACACTTCTGAACTTTGCCTGTCTTCTTGATGTTGGGGCATTGGGTGGTCTATCTTCATTCAACGCTTCTATACTTGACCTGAAATCCAGTTGAGTAGGCATTGAGTGAACTGCCTTCACTCAACTCTTCTGTCCTTAGATAGATTTCTAATCAGCAACTCTAAGGCTTTGACTGCATAGAGTTCTGTCAACGCTTTTCCCTTTCTGGAATTGAGTGAAGTGAGCACACTCAATACTTTTGGGCTTAGAAGCTTCCTCTCCTTCCTCTTCAACCCCGCAACCATCATCCTCTTCTTCACCTTGCCCGTGAGACCGAGCACTCCTCCGTGTTAACTAGGCGGTGTCGTTTTCGCTCATCAATATTTTGATGAAACCAAGTACAGAAGCATAATTGGATCCTTGCTCTACCTTACTGCTAGTAGACCTGACATAATGTTCTCAACATGTGTTTGTGTTAGATTTCAAGTGAAATCTAAGGAATCTCACTACACTGCTGCAAAGCGGATTTTAAGATACCTTAAAGGTACACCAAGTCTTGGCTTATGGTACCCAAGAAGTAATGATAGCGAGATATTTGGTTTTTCAGATGCAGATTTTACAAGTAGCAAAGATGACAGGAAGAGAACTTCCGGGACTTGCCAATTCCTTGGAAGAAGGCTCATATCCTGGAGCAGTAAGAAGCAGAACTGTGTTGCAATCTCAACTTCTGAGTCAGAGTATATCTCTGTAGGCAGTTGCTATGCACAGTTACTATGGATAAAGAACCACTTTGAAGACTATAACATGAAGTTTCAGAACATTCCATTATTTTGCGACTCCTCTAGTGCGATTGCAATATCCAACGACCCAGTCTCTCACAGCTGGACAAAACACATAGAGCTGCAGTACCACTTCATCCGGGAGCATATAGAGCATGGGGACATTGATCTATAGTATGTCCCAACAGACAAGTAGATTGCAGACATTTTCATGAAGCCGCTGGACGAGGCCAAGTTCTCGTTTCTTCAAAATAGAACTTGTAATGCTCAACAAAGAAGATTATAGAAGGTGGACTTACAACAAAGCTCAAAGGTCAAGAAATCTCTCAAAAGTTGAAATTTTTCAAATTCAGACTTTATGACTCGAGTAAGACAAAGACCACTCGAGTAAGAAGTAAGTCACTCAAGTACCTCCTTGAACTACTCGAGTAATCCGCCAGCCACTCGAGTAAACCTACTCGAGTACTTCTTCAACCTACTCGAGTACTAAGTTGCAACTCGAGACATATAAAGACTTCACTCGAGTACTTCTAGTTTTTCTCACTCGAGTACTATCTTCTTTTCACTCGAGTACTGCCGATCCACTCGAGTATCAGGAAGTGTATTTCTCAACTTCGATTCAAATTTCTTTATTCGCAACCCGAGGCTTATACCGCTCTTTCCAAGGTATGTTAAGCTTAATTTACTTTCTTAATCATCATAAATTAGGGTTATATAAATAGAAAAGTCCGGAATTCATTTCTCTACACGAATCAAAATCCCTTCACTCGAGTAAAGATGACAGACTCTTCGTCTTCCGTCGACTGTTGTAGAGCCCGCGCTGTCTGTAACACCCCCTATCTGTCGCATAACATATATCAGTAGGTCCGGCTGGGTCCCGACGCCATATACCACAGACAGACCGGGTGGTT
This sequence comes from Platanthera guangdongensis, assembly GCA_039583875.1. Lineage (NCBI taxonomy): Eukaryota > Viridiplantae > Streptophyta > Magnoliopsida > Asparagales > Orchidaceae > Platanthera > Platanthera guangdongensis. The sequence goes on from CM077150.1 coordinate 83,432,489, forward strand.
ACTCAGTGGAAACCATCCAACTAATATCCAACGTCCTACACAGAGTCATTCTAGCGGAAGCAAATTTAAGTTACAAGTTAAAGAACCCAACCAAACATGAATCTCCACTACTCAAAACCCAATAGGAATGAAGTACAATACAAAAGTATGATGACCTTAAGGCCTTACATTTGTTTACTCAAATAACATGTTTTCCAAACTTCGGCACGCAGGCCGGTCACACATGAATAAAACAAGTAAACACACAATTTAGGCCTTCAAGGGCCGGCTCAGCAACCTGGGCTTTTGCCCGCTATTTTGCAGTCGGCTCCACAACACCTGCAAGCAACAATCCACCGCACAGTGGCAAACAAAGGCAACAGTCAGCTATGCTGAACAAATTATAATGATCCCGCCCCCAAACTCGGGGCGGCCATGCTCCTTCCTTGCACTTTACTAGCATAACCAAGCATTATATAGTAATAACACTACATCACAGGCATAGGCACGCACGGCCACACACCCCGTGCTCTCAGGGCACATTCTCGGTGAACCCGGTCAAAACCGCGATCTCACCACCGCCACTTGGACGACATATCTCGGGAGCATTTGAGTCTTTCAGGCAGAAGTCACGTCACTTGAAAACATCGACAGCCTAAGACCCGACCTATATACCATCGGTATGCCTCTAACACCGAGCTGCATAGAGCAGGAACGGTTTCACTCAACCCGTTGCTCACTTCGCCATGACACTTAAAGTTATCGGCACGGGTTAAGCTTCCCTGAAGCCCGCGAATCGAACGCACAATATTATATAACCCAGTTATGTGCAAGTTGGCTCCCAGGTCACAAAGACGGCAGAATCACGCATCTGCCCAGTTTTTCGGGTGTACCTCGAGGTTAGTCCCCAAGGCTCCCTGTTGCAATCTACCACGTAGAAAACCCGAAAAGCAACCAATTGCACAGAGTTTTCTCCGGCCATTTATGCAATACAACATCACCGATCCAGACCAACTTGTACGGGTTGGCTTCACATATTATGCCTATATCCGTTCTCGATTACGGACTCTACATATACACAACAGGGACCATTCATGTCTACCCAAAGGAATGCCTCAACTCACCGCAAACTCGCGTGAGAGGGCTTCCTATGCAAAGGAAAAGAGGACTTCACATGTCCTAGGATGAGAATCATTACCCTAGCATTTTTCCTTGTCACCATGGAAATGTATGCAGATGGAAAGCACCGCAATCTCCTTGCCTCTGTAGATCCGAAGTCGGCTCGCGATTTGGAGCTCCGAAACTCCGCCGGTAACCGGATCTAGCCTACTTTCTTCTTCCTTGTTCCCAGTAGGAACAACCCCCAGCCGTCGGATCCCAAAATAAGGAAACGAACGACCACGATTCGTAACTGAAATGCAAAATCTGGGCCGAACATGGCCTGCGAATCTCCCGTGTCCAAGGTCGTGTCCCCCATTCGCAGTCGAAACCGACGCGTCCCGAAATTCACACGGGCACCCGACATGCCAGTGTTCGACCTGACACGTCCGTGTCATCCAGTACACGCCTGTGTTCCCGGGCATGCTCCTCCATCAACACAGGACCAACACCAACCCGAGACTCACACGGGTCTTGGACACGCCCGTGTCCTATTTGACACGCCCGTGTCATACCCGAACACGCCTGGGCTCCAGGACGTGTTCACTGTCTCGACACTTCGTCGAACACAGTTTGTCGACCACCCGATACGGCCTTTGACACGCCCGTGTCCTAGGCTGTGTTCCGTGTCTCGACACTTCGTCGAGCGAAAATCGTCGACTTCCCGGGCAGATCATCGACACGAGCTCGACAGGCCCTAGGACACACCCGTGTCTTACGCCGTGTTCACTGCTCGACGATCGTCGACTCCAAAATTCGTCAACCTCTCGGCCAAATCATCGACCCAAACACGACATGCCCTGGGACACACCCGTGTCCCAGGCCGTGTGCCCCCTGCCAAATTCCAAACTTGGCTCAAAACGCCTCTCGTCGCTCTTTTGAGTTTCGGGGTGTTACACTGTCTCCTTCCCCGCAGTAAATTTCTCTCAAATCTTTGGATCATGGCACCTTCTTCCAAGATTGGAATCGGCTCTGAGCTCGTCACCGCAGGGATTGTTGAACTATCCGACGATTTTCGCAATCTCCTCATCCTTCTCGACACAGCCGGCTTGACGTTTGTTCGACAACAGCTGTGCACAATTTTGTTTCCAGAGGTTGAAGAATTCTTCAAGAATATTAAGGTGAAGAGAAATGGCAAGGTACTTAAGTCCAAAGTAAAGGGTATCAAGATTAAGCTCTCAAAAAACTCTGTTTCCAACCTTCTTCGAATGCCAGTGGTTGATGAAGAAGACCATCTTGGTCCTGAAGATTCAGATAGGGCTTGTATGTTCTGTGGTCTCTCACCAGAAGTACAGACCACTCGATGATCAGAGATCAATCCAGAGAGCAAATTTCTTATGGATGTTATTGGAAAAATCCTCCTATGCAAAACAAGTTCAATCAGAGAGGTTTCTACATCATGTTTTACATCATGACAACCATTATCTGCAGGAAGAAATTTCAGTTTGGTATGTTAATTCTTGACAAAATCAGGGAAAGCATCAAGGCACCAAATTATGTAAGGATTATCTCACTACTGCTACATGAGATCAATCCCGAAGTCTTCAATTTCTCCAAAGGAACAATTCTACATCACATGAATAAGGTCTCCATTTCATCCATTTAGAGGTGGGAGTTGAAGTTGCAAAATCCTGCTCAGGCTGCCATAGCCCATGATCAGCCATCTGCAAAGGACATGACCCCATCTCCCTCTCCACCTAATATAGCCAAAACATCTGGTGCAGCTGCTGAGGAGGAGCCTGCTCCTTCTATTCCAGAAGACAAAGTACCTACTCCACCAGCTGCCACTTCTCTCCCTCCATCTACATCTGAAGAAACACCATCAGATGCTTAGGTCCAAGAAAATATTCTATCTATAGAAGAAGCAATCAATCAAATGATTGAAGAGTTAACTACTGATGAACCTCTTCCTCCACTCCAATCAGAACAATCTGCTGAACCATCCAAGAAACAAACACCAGTACCTTCTCCCACTCACACTCCTTCTCCCAGATCTCTTGAATGCCCTGTTCACCACTCACCTGCTGCTGAACAAGAGCAGGTTGAGAATATTTTGATTTCTGATGACAAAGAGGCATCCCCAGAACCAGTGGAAGCTCCTTTGAAGAGCCTGGACTTCACTATCCCCACCTTCATCACTGAAGAAGGTGATGCCCTGATTCATACCACCAGAGCTAAGAGCTCTGTCACCATTGAAGAAGTAATTCCATGGTCTGCTCCTCTTCCTCCAGTTCCTTTTACTACTACTCCACCCCTTGCTGCTGCAAATGATATTATTGGTAAGATTGAACAGATGCTTCTTGAACAAAGAAAGTATTTTGATGAATCTCTCAAGGTTGTTTAAGACAAAGTTACTGCTCTTGAGAAAGAGATGAGCAGAGGATTTGCTGAGATTCAGCCCAATACTGATCAATTAAGACAGCTATTCCAGATAGGTGGAAAAGGCTCTAGACCACACAATCACTAGTGTTGGTCATGTCGTGGATCAAGCTGTTACTGTTGCAAATAACCAGATTCAGTTGAAAAAGAATGCTCAAGCTCACACTTTTAAAGTCTGTGAAGAGGTAGGGACTTTCAAAGAAGATGCTATAAATACACTAACTGTAGAAGTCAGAAAGGGGTAGAATTTAGTCAAGGAATACTTAGAGAAATCAGATGCCAACAAGCAAACACTCTGGGAAGCAAAGATGAAAGAAATTCATGATGATGTGCTGGGTTAGATCCAAAGTGTCAAATTCCATACTTATGTTATAGCTGTATGGATGCATAACCAGATACTCCCTGACTTTCCAGCAGATCCAAATGTTATTCCTCATAATTTGAATCCCCTAGCTCCAGCTCCAGTTCCTCAACCTTCCTTCTCTCCAAGACCTGAAGGCTTTGAAGGCCCTCCTCCAGACTCTTATGCTCAGGTTTGGGAGGCTGATCCAACAGACATTTTCCTTCAAGCTCCTCCTGAAATTCACATTCCAAAGAAGAGAAGATATGGTGATGGAGCCTCTGCCAATAGGTCTATTCCAGTACCAGATACAGAGAAGAGAAAAGCTCCAGAATTTGCAGAGATTTGGTCTCCTACTTCAATGTCACTCATTCTTGACACTCTCAAGCTAGTCATGGATTTTAATGAAAATTGACATGATCAGTACAGCTCCCAAGAATGAGACTTGTATGAGAAGTCAATGATAAAGAGAAGACTATATGACAGGGAACATAGAAGAAACAATCCCGCTTCTCCTTCAAAGCCTCAGAGAAGACAACAAGAGAAGAAAGATAAACAACAACAACCTCAGCAATCTCAAGCTTAAGCATGAAGAAGTTATAAGAGTGTGGTTATGAATTGTGTATAAATGACTTTTGGACAATCTAATTTACATAATTCTTAATTTTGATCATTTACTCTTTGCTTTTAATCCATATGATTTTTACTTTGATTTCTATCCTGCATATCTTGTTCTTTATTTATCTATGCAATTCACCTTAGTGTATAGGGTTTTGACTTCTACAAATAGGGGAGATTGTTGGGTATCGTATCCACAATAACCCAGATTTGATGATGTCACCCTTGAACTAAAATGAATTAAATTGTATTTGATGTCTTGTTTGAGTTATGTGTTTGCAGGACTAAATTTCCAAGTGTAGACCAATGTCAGTCTACAATGGGTCACCAAACACAGAACTATATAATGTAATCCCTCATTGTGTGATCCATGGTGTTGACTCATGTATAGCCTCTCTATTGGGATACACTTCATTTTCAAACACTAGGATTGATTGGAGAAAGAAGTGTTGCTGATTTTATTGAAGAAAGGAAATTTCTCAAGATGGAAAATTTTTCTAAGTCTTTCACTCGAGTAGAAGCTTAAGTACTCGAGTTGAACACTTAGGAGATACTCGAGTCAATCTGTCTGTACTCGAGTAAGGGAAATGGCTCTCAAGTAGTCTAAAACTAGCTCTAGAGTGGTCAAGTCCATTACTCGAGTAGACCTTCACTTATTCTCGGGTTATCAGTTTTTCCTCTTAAACTTTATTCTAAGTACTTTACTCGAGTAATCATGTTAACCACTCGAGTATATAAGTCCTTTGTCTCGAGTTACAGAATGACAGTTCTCGTGTTGTTGTTACCCCTCTCGAGTAGTCAAGTTCATGTACTTGAGTAGTCTATCTACTACTCGAGTAGTCCAGCTTCAGTACTCGAGTGACCTATTTTTTATCTCTCAGAATTTTTTCTAAGTCCTATACTCGAGTAGTAAAATTCCTATACTCGAGTAGTTAATCTACCTCTCGAGTAGTTTATTTCTACCTCTCGAGTAGTTCATCTCCACGTTTCGTGTAATACTTCTAGCACTCGAGTGTTTCTTATCTCACTCGAGTGATTACGAATTTTGTTCAGAATTTCCTCAAGGACTTCATCTCAAGTAGTCTGTTTCTATCCTCTCGAGTAATCATATTTGTACTTGAGTAGCTCATCTTTTACTCGAGTAAACTAGAAATCTTTTCCAGAATTTTGCTAAGTCCATAACCGACAGTATTTTCAAATGCCGTGACGTGATTGGTTCACGTGTACGTCATTAATGATAATTATGACCGTTAGGGAGATCTTATATAAGGTCTTGTCAAATTGATTAACCCTAAAACAAGCTGTCAAGAAATATCCTAAGTTTTCTGAATCGTATTTTCTCTTTCTAAAAACGGAAGCCGCCGCCCTCTTCATCGTGCAAATCGGCTAGGGTTTTCGATTCAAGATGATTCAAAACAAAGTTGACTTACAGATCGAGATTGCTCTTCAACTCCTCATCATCTCTCAGATCGTGTGAGTCAAAGAAATTCCAGATCTAGATCTTACCGAACCTCTTCTTCAACATTTTTTGAAAATGCCGCAAAGATCAAAGAAAGAAGACCTTGGCCGAGATTTTCAAGATCTGAGAAAATTACTGTTTGTATTTCATTTTCTCCATTTATTTTTGTGGGAGATTCTTCTCCGAGTGTAGGAGCTTTTGTCTCCGAGTTGTAGGAAGTTTTTATCTTCCGAGTGTAGATCTTTGTTGTGGATTGAGATTGTAGGAACTTTGTTCCGAGGCGTAGGATTGGTTTTCAATCCGAGATAGTGGAGTAGCCGAGTCTAGTGCTTTGCTAGATCGGTGAGTGGAAAGTGGATGTACCCTAGGTTGGGGAACCACTATAAATCTTTTGTCGTCTGTGAATGCTTTTTAGATTTTTGTATGCATTGATCTCTAAATTTTTATTCCGCAAAAAGACGCACAACTCACCTATTCACCCCCTTCTAGGTGATTTAGGTAGACAACTAAGTAACTTTCAATTGGTATCAGAGCCACGTTGATCACTAAAAGGTTAACAGCTTGATCAGATCTGACTTAAGTTGTCTTTTGAGATTATCCAAGCATGGACAAGGCTAAAGATTTTGCCAAGCTTCCATTGTGCACAAAAAATAACTTTCCCATGTGGAAAGAGAGAATCAGATTTTTCATGGAAGCTGTGGATACAAGGATCTTCATGATCGTTGAAAAAGGTCCTTACGTTCCGATGACCGTCTCCACTATAGATCGAACAAAGAAGGTTCCTAAGAAATTGATGGATCTCGGTAAAGATGAGATTTCACTTGTGTCGTTAGACAAGAAGGCCAAGAATATTATAGCAAGTACAGTTGATGACTCCATGTTGCAAAACCTAATGCACTGTCAGTCTGCTAAGGAGATGTGGCAGTCCCTCGTCACTTTGATGGAAGGCACAAAATACGTTAGGGATGATAGAAGATCCCTTCTTAATCAGAAATATGAAGCCTTTCGACAAGGACCCAAGGATACCATTGCAGATACGTTTGAAGACTTCTTCAAGATAGTCAACGGCCTAAGGGTCTACGACCGAGTCTTCACAAACGGAGAACTAAATGATAAGTTCTTGAGATCCCTAACCAAGGAATGGGATAACAAGGTTTGTGCAATACGGGAATTTGGAAAGCTAGCAGAGACAGACCCGCAGAATCTCTTCGGGAAGCTTATGTCATATGAGCTACAACTCAATACAAGAAAAGCTGAAGAAGAGAAGAGCAGGTCTTCATCCAAGGAGAAGTCTGTTGCTCTCAAGGCAGACAGCTCAAGGAAGTCCGAGGCTGCCTCTCCTGCCCCAGCACAAGAAGTAAATGAAGAAGAAACCATGGAGCCAAGTACCTCAGGCTCAGAGCTATCTGAAGGAGAGTTCTCTCTACTCTCATGATAGTTCAAGAAATTCTTGAATAAAAAGAAGCAATGGAAAGACAATGATGCCTCCTACAGAAGATCACGACATAATGGTGATCGACACAGAAAAGGGTCAAGTAGCCATGACAAGTATACTCCTAAACCGAACAAATATATTTCCACTGGCATCGTTTGTTATTACTATAATAAGCCAGGTCATGTCATCATTGACTGTCCCTACAAGAAGAAGGAGGGTGGAAGAAGAGAAGAAAAGAAATCTTCTCATAATAAGAAGAGGACAGAAAAGAGTCTAATAGCCAAGAAGGGCAAGACTCTTAGCGACTCTGACTCATCTGAGTCGAGTGAAGAAGAAGAAGCCTACTTTGGGTTTATGGCTCAGACTGATGATGAACAAGAGCCCCAGTTCACTGGGAAGGTAAACCCTCACACTCCTCTTTCTGATTCTGATGTTTTTGAACATGATCATGAGGACAGCTCTTCTGATGATGAGTCTGAACTCATGGCCCAGTACAAGGAGTTGATCAAGGCTTACGACAAATGTCGACGAGTCGTGAAAACTCCAGCTAAAGAGATAAAGTCTCTGAAGGCCTAAGAGAGCACTTTGAGAGAGGAAGTCACTAAGATTGACTCACTCAGAGAAAACTTCAATGCTGCCATTGAAGAATAGAACAAGGCTCTCGAGCACCAAGACCTTAAGGAGAAAATCATAAAAGAATTGGGAGCACAACTTGAAGCCGAAAAGAAACTTGTTGAAAGTTTCTCGAAGCCCAAGATTATTCTTCCTTTCGTTGCTAAATTCTCAGCTAAGGCCAAAAGTGCTGGGCTAGGCCATGTGGAAGCTCCTAGTAAATCTTCTAGGAGGAATAAAGCTCAAAGAAAGAATAAGGAGGCCAAGAAGGCTTTGGACAAAGAGAAGGGGAAAGCCCCTCAAGACCAGACTTCGTTCAAGAAAGTCATATTTCCAACAAACGAGTTTGATCTTGACTCATCCTACGGTCACTTCGCTAGGCCTACTTATGCAGAGCCTAAGTCTCGTTACCAAGGATGGACTCGCCCCAGAAACTTTGGTGAGAGTGTCTTTAAGGCACCTTATGAAGAAATCACTCTTCAGAGCTATGGCCCTTATAATCATGGTCATGACATTAAGAATGCACCAAAGGTAAAGCCTATTATGGAAAGGCCATTGAAGGAGAAGAAATCATGTGATTGCCATCACCATGAAGCTTCTTCCTCCAAGAATGTTGCACCTGCTAGACTACCATCTCAAAAGGTCAAGCAGGAGAACAAAAGACAAAGATACAACAGGTTCGACTGTTGGTGCTGTGGCAAAATTGGTCACTTTGACATCGACTGCTGGTTTAATTCCAGGAATTTTGCAACTCCTCAAGCTGGCAATATGAGAAAGACCACTCATAATGTTAATACTCATAGGGGAAGTATTCTAACAAGAGACCAAGGACCCAAACGTGTTTGGGTTCCTAAGGCAAATTGATTTATAATTGCAGGTATGTCCAAAGGCCACCAAAACGCCTATCTGGTATTTGGACAGTGGATGCTCCCGGCACATGATCGGGACAAGAAGCCTTCTTCAGAACTATTCTCCAGTCTTGAACGGGCTAAAGGTCATCTTTGGAGGTTCAGACCGAGGAATTACTAAAGGCTATGGTATGATCTCTAACGGTAGAGTATCTTTCTCAGATGTGGCTTATGTTGAAGGATTGGAACAAAATCTCATAAGCATAAGCCAACTTTACGATAAAGGATATATTGCTGAATTTCATGTTGATAAGTGCTTGATAAAATCTGTTAACAATATGGAAACAATTCTATCAGGGACTCGAAGCAGAAATATATTTTGTTTAAATTTCATTTGTATAGACTCTTATACACCAGTGTGTTTTATGGTTAAAGATAGTGCGTCTCTTGGTGACCAATGGCACAAGAGATTAGCACATATTAATTTCAAAACTATTAATAAATTATTTTCACTGAATTTAGTACGTGATGCCCCAAATGTCAAGTACGTCAAAGATAGATCTTGTCACGCTTGCGTAAAAGGCAATCAAACAAGGGCTACCTTTAAAAGCATTATTGGCAAAGATTCTAACAAATGTTTACATCTGCTTCATATGGACTTGTTCAGTCCACTGCAAGTTAGAAGTTTTGGAGGTAAGGATTATACGTTGGTTATTGTGGATGATTATTCTCATTTTGCGTGGGTGTTCTTTCTAAAACATAAGTCAGATACCTTTGACATCTTTACAAATTTTGTCAAGCAGATCCATAATGAATACAACTATTCCGTAGTCAAAATCAGAAGTGGCAATGGAACAGAGTTCAAGTCTGGGGCCATGACAGAATTCTATGAAAGCCTAGGTATCTTTCATGAGTTTTCCTCTCCTCGAACTCCTCAACAAAATGGAGTAGCAGAGAGAAGGAATAGAACACTCATAGAGGCCTGCAGGACCATGTTGAGTGATGCTTCACTTCCGAAATACTTCTGGGCTGAAGCCGTCAACACTGCATGCCACATGCAAAATCGAGCACTCATAAAAAAGAATCACAATAAGACACCTTACGAACTTCTAAAGGGCGGGAAACCGACTGTCTCATATTTTAGAATTTTTGGTTGTAAGTGTTTCGTGCTCAACAATGCCAAGTATCATACTACCAAATTTAGCGAAAAGTATTTTGAAGGTATTTTTGTAGGGTATAGTAGCCATAGTATGACATATATGATATTTAATAAAAAAAACTCTGGTTGTAGAAGAATCCATACATGTTGTATTTGATGAGACGAGTCTGCTGCAAAGTAACTCCTCTAGTGTGTTCATTGAAGATGCAGGTACAAAGTTAAAAGAACTAAACTTTGATGAGCCAACAAAAGAAAAAGGTGAAAAGTTCATCAAGATCACCAATCCAACCCCTATTGGAGAGGTTGATGATCAAGATGAAGAAATCGTCAAAGTTGATGAAGTCACTCCGGTTATTGAAGAAGAAGTTCCAGATACAAGGACTTTAGAGCTCAAACATCTGAAGGATCACCCAATGGACCAAATCATAGGAGATCCCCGGGATGGTGTTAGAACTCGTAGAGGTACAACTAACGAGAATTTATATTTGAGTTTTCTCTCACAGGTTGAACCAAAGAAGTTTGAGGAAGCAAACTCAGACGCATCTTGGATAATGGCGATGAAAGAAGAACTAAATCAGTTCAAGCACTGTCAAGTATGGAAACTTGTTCCAAGACCCAAAGGTAAGAATGTCATTGGGACAAAGTGGGTCTACAGGAACAAGATGGACGAGGATGGAACGATCATAAAGAACAAGGCCATACTCGCTGCCAAAGGATATCGTCAAGAAGAAGTAATCGACTTTGACCAGATGTACGCTACAGTGGCAAGGCTGGAGGCAATTAGGTTATTCCTAGCATATTTCGCTCTTAAGGGCTTCACTTTCTATCAGATGGACGTGAAATCTGCCTTCCTTAATGGTGACATAAAAGAAGAGGTGTATTGTGGAACAACCTCCAGGTTTTGTTGATTCTAACTTTCCTGATTATGTTTATTTATTACATAAAGCATTATATGGTTTGAAACAAGCTCATCGAGCTTGGTATGAGATGTTGTCTAGCTTTCTTCATAAGAACAAGTTCACATGGGGAAAAATAGATAAGACATTATTTCTTAGGGAAATAAAAGGCAAGATTTTGCTAGTGCAAATCTATGCCGACGACATTATTTTTGGCTTTACTGATGACAAACTCTGCAAGAAGTTTTCTAAACTTATGCAAGTGATGTTTGAAATGAGCAGTATGGGCGAGCTAAAGTATTTCTTAGGGCTTCAGGTGAAACAATCTGAAGATGGAATTTTCATCTCGTAGACTAAGTTCACCAAAGTGCTAATTAAGAAATTCAGAATGGAGAACGCAACCTCTATGAGGACTCCAATGGGCTCAAATGTGTCTCTGGACAAGGATAAGAAAGAGAAACCTTTTGATGAAACCAAGTACAGAAGCATAATTGGATCCTTGCTCTACCTTACTGCTAGTAGACCAGAGATAACGTTCTCAACATGTGTATGTGCTAGATTTCAAGTGAACTCTAAGGAATCTCACTACACTACTGGAAAGAGGATTTTGAGATACCTTAAAGGTACACCAAATCTTGGCTTATGGTACCCAAAAAGTAATGATAGCGAGCTAATTGGTTTTTCAGATGCAGATTTTGCGGGTAGCAAAGACGACAGGAAGAGCACTTCCGGGACTTGCCAATTCCTTGGAAGAAGGCTCATATCCTGTAGGAGTAAGAAGCAGAACTGTGTTGTAATCTCAATTACTGAGTCAGAGTATATCTCTGCAGGTAGTTGTTGTGCACAGTTGCTATGTATAAAGAACCAGTTTAAAGACTATAACATGAAGTTTCAGAACATTCCATTGTTTTGCGATTCCTACAACGCAATTGCAATAGCCAACAACCTAGTCTCTCACAGCCGGACAAAGCACATAGAGCTGCGGTACCACTTCATCCGGGAGCATGTGGAGCATGGGGACATTGATCTATAGTATGTCCCAACAGACAAGCAGATTGCAGACATTTTCATGAAGCCGCTGGACGAGGCCAAGTTCTCATTCTTCAAAACAGAACTTGGAATGTTCAATAAAGAAGATTAGAGAAGGTGGACTTACAATAAAGCTCAAAGGTCAAGAAATCTCTCAAAGTTGAAATTTTTCAAATTCAGACTTAATGACTCGAGTAAGACAAAGACCACTCGAGTAAGAAGTCACTCGAGTACCTCCTTGAACTACTCGAGTACTCCGCCAGCCACTCAAGTAAACCTACTCAATTACTTCTTCAACCTACTCGAGTACTAAGTTGCCACTCGAGATATATAAAGACTTCACTCGAGTACTTCCAGTTTTTCTCACTCGAGTACTATCTTCTTTTCACTCGAGTATTGCCGATCCACTCGAGTATCAGGAAGTTTATTTCTCAACTTCAATTCAAATTTCTTTATTGACAACCCGAGGCTTATGCCGCCCTTTCAAAGGTATGTTAAGCTTAATTTACTTTCTTAATCATCATAAATTAGGGTTATATAAATAGAAAAGTCTGGAATTCATTTCTCTACACGAATCAAAATCCCTTCACTCAAGTAAAGACGACAGACTCTTTGTCTTCCGCTGACTATCGCAGAGCCCGCGCCGTCTCCTTCCCCATAGCAAATTTCTCTCAAATCTCTGGATCATGACACCTTTTTCCAAGATTAGAATCAGCTCTGAGCTTGTCACCACAGGGATTGCCGAACTATCCGATGATTTCCACAATCTCCTCATCCTTCTCGACACAGCCGGTTTGACATTTGTTCTACAACAGCCGTGCAAAATTTTGTTTCCAGAGGTTTAAGAATTCTTCAAGAATATTAAGGTGAAGAGAAATGGCAAGGTACTTAAGTCCAAAGTAAAGGGTATCAAGATTAAGCTCTCAAAAAACTCTATTTTCAAACTTCTTCGACTGCCAGTGGTTGATGAAGAAGACCATCTTGGTCCTGAAGATTCAGATAGGGCTTCTTTGTTCTGTGGTCTCTCACCAGAAGTACAGACCATTTGAAGATCAGAGCTCAATCCAGAGAGCAAATTTCTTGTGGATGTTATTGGAAAAATCCTCATATGCAAAACAAGTTAAATCAGAGACGTTTCTACCAACATGTTTGACACAATGACAGCTATTATCTGCAGGAAGAAATTTCAGTTTGGTATGTTAATTCTTGACAAAATCAGGGAAAACATCAAGTCACCAAATTGTGCAAGGATTATCTCACTACTGCTACATGAGATCAATCCTGAAGTCTTCAATTTCTCCAAAAGGAACAATTCTACATCACATGAAGAAGGTCTCCATCTCGTCTATTTAGAGCTGGGAGTTAAAGTTGCAGAATCTTGCTCAGGCTGCCATAGCCCATGATCAGCCATCTGCAGAGGACAAGACCCCATCTCCCTCTCCACATAATATAGCCAGCACATCTGGTGCAGCTGCTGAGGGGGAGCCTGCTCCTTCTGTTCCAGAAGATAGAGTACCTACTCCACCAGCTGCCACTTCTCTCCCTCCATCTACTCCTGAAGAAACACCATCAGATGCTCAGGTTTAAGAAAATATTCTATCTATAGAAGAAGCAATCAATCAAATGATTGAAGAGTTGACTACTGATGAACCTCTTCCTCACCTCCAATCAGAACAATCTGCTGAACCATCCAAGAAACAAACACCAGTACCTTCTCCCACTCATACTCCTTCTCCAAGATCCCTTGAATCCCTTGTTCACCACTTAACTGCTACTGAATAAGAGTAGGTTGAGACTATTTTGATTTTTGATGACAATGAGCCATCCCCAGAACCAGTGGAAGCTCCTTTGAAGAGCCTGGACTTCACTATCCCCACCTTCATCACTGAAGAAGGTGATGCCCTGATTCATACCACCAGAGCTAAGAGCTCATTCACCATTAAAGAAGTCATTCCATGGTCTGCTCCACTTCCTCCAATTCCTTCTATTGCTACTCCTCCTCCCGCTGCTGTAAATGATATTGTTGGTAAGATTGAACAAATGCTTCTTGAACAAAGAAAGTATTTTGATGAATCTCTCAAGGTTGTTTAAGACAAAGTTACTGCTCTTGAGAAAGAGATGAGCAGAGGATTTGCTGAAATTCAGCACAATACTGATCAATTAAGACAGCTATTCCAGATTGGTGCCAAAGATCTGGACCACACAATCACTAGTGTTGGTCATGTCATGGATCAAGCTATTACTGTTGCAAATAATCAGATTCAGTTGGAAAAGAATGCTTAAGCTCGCACTTTCAAAGTCTGTGAAGAGGTAGGGACTTTCAAAGAAGATGCTATAAATGCACTGACTGTAGAAATCAGAAAGAGGGAGAATTTAGTCAAGGAATACTTAGAGAAATCAGATGCCAACAAGCAAACACTCTGGGAAGCAAAGATGAAAGAAATTCAAGTTGATGTGCTGGTTCAGATCCAAAGTGTCAAATTCCATACTTATGATACAGCTGTATGGATGCATAACCAGATACTCCCTGAATTTCCAGCAGATCCAAATGTTATTCCACATAATTTGAATCCCCTAGCTCCAACTCCAGTTCCTCAACCTTCCTTCTCTCCAAGACCTGAAGGCTTTGAAGGCCCTCCTCCAAACTCTTATGCTTAGGTTTAGGAGGCTGATCCAGCAGACATTTTTCTTCAAGCTCTTCCTGAAATTCACATTCCAAAGAAGAGAAGATTTGGTGATGGAGCCTCTGCCAGTAGGTCTATTCCAGTACCAGATATAGAGAAGAGAAAAGCTCCAGAATTTGCAGAGATTTGGTCTCCTACTTCAATGTCACTCATTCTTGACACTCTCAAGCTAGTCATGGATTTTAATGAAAATAGACATGATCATTACAGCTCCCAAGAATGGGACTTGTATGAGAAGTCAATGACAAAGAGAAGACTATATGACAGGGAACATGGAAGAAATAATCCTGCTGCTCCTCCAAAGCCTCCAAAGTACTATCATAAGCCTTACAGTTATCAGAGAAGACAACAAGAGAAGAACGATAAACAACAACAACCTAAGCAACCTCATGCTTAAGCATGAAGAAGTTACAAGAGTGTGGTTAAGAATTGTGTAGAAATGACTTTTGGACAATCTTATTTATATAATTCTTAATTTTGATCATTTACTCTTGCCTTTAATCCATATGCTTTTTACTATGATTTCTATCCTGCATATCTAGTTCTTTTTTTGTCTATGCAATTCACCTTAGTGTAGAGGGTTTTGACTTCTACAAATAGGGGGAGATTGTTGGGTATCGTATCCACAATAACCCAGATTTGATGAAGTCACCCTTGAACTAAGATGAATTAAGTTGTATTTGATGTCTTGTTTGAGTTATGTGTTTGCAGGACTAAATTGCCAAGTGTAGACCAATGTCAGTGTACAATGGGTCACCAAACACAAGATCATACAATGTAATCTCTCATTGTGTGATCCATGGTGTTGACTCATGTGTAGCCTCTCTATTGGGATACACTTCATTTTCAAGCACTAGGATTGATTGGAGAAAGAAGTGTTGCTGATTTTATTAAAAAAAGGAAATTTCTCAAGAAGGAAAATTTTTCTAAGTCTTTCACTCGAGTAGAAACTTAATTACTCGAGTTGAACACTTAGAAAATACTCGAGTCAATTGGTCTGTACTCGAGTAAGGGAAATGACTCTCGAGTAGTCTAAACATAGCACTCGAGTGGTCAAGTCCATTACTCGAGTAGACCTTCTCTTATTCTCGGGTTATCAGTTTTTCCTCTTAAAATTTATTTTAAGTACTTTACTCGAGTAGTCATGTTAACCACTCGAGTAGATAAGTCCTTTGTCTCGAGTTACAGAAGGACAATTCTCGTATTGTTGTTACCCCTCTTGAGTAGTCAAGTTCATGTACTCGAGTAGTCAATCTAATACTCGAGTAGTCCAGCTTCAGTACTCGAGTGATCTGATTTTTATCTCTCAGAATTTTTTCTAAGACCTATACTCGCGTAGTAAAATTCCTATACTCGAGTAGTTAATCTACCTCTCGAGTAGTTTATTTCTACCTCTCGAGTAGTTCATCTCCAGGTCTCGTGTAATACTTCTAGCACTCGAGTGTTTCTTATCTCACTCGAGTGATTACGAATTTTGTTCAGAATTTCCTCAAGGACTTCATCTCGAGGAGTCTATTTCTATCCTCTCGAGTAATCATATTTTACTCGAGTAGCTCATCTTTTACCAGAGTAAATCAGAAATCTTTTCCAGAATTTTGCTAAGTCCATAACCGATGAGATTTTCAAATGTCGTGACGTGATTGGTCCACGTGTACGTCATTAATGATAATTATGACCGTTAGGGAGATCTTATATAAGGTCTTGTCAAATCGATTAACCATAACAACAAGCTGTCAAGAAATATCCTAAGTTTTCTGAATCCTATTTTCTCTTTCTAAAAACGGAAGCCACCGCCCTCTTCATCGGGCAAATTGTCTAGGGTTTTCGATTCAAGAAGATTCAGAACAAGGTTGACTTATAGATCGAGATTGCTCTTCAACTCCTTATCATCTCTCTGATCGTGTGAGTCAAAGAAATTCCAGATCCAGATCTTGCCGAGCCTCTTCTTCAACATTTTCTAAAAAAGCCGCAAAGATCAAAAAAGAAGACCTTGGCCGAGATTTTCCAGATATGAGAAAATTACTGTTTGTATTTCATTTTCTCCATTTATTTTTGTGGGAGATTCTTCTCCGAGTGTAGGAGCTTTTGTCTCCGAGTTGTAGAAAGTTTTTATCTTCTGAGTGTAGATCCTTGTTGTGGATCGAGATTGTAGGAACTTTGTTCCGAGGCATAGGATTGGTTTTCAATCCGAGATAGTGGAATAGCCTAGTCTAGTGCTTTGCTAGATCGGTGAGTGGAAAGTGGATGTACCCAAGGTTGGGGAACCACTATAAATCTTTTGTCGTCTGTGAATGCTTGGTAGATTTTTGTGTGCATAGATCTCTAAATTTTTATTCCGCAAAAAAACGCACAACTCACCTATTCCCCCCTCTAGGTGATTTAGGTAGACAACTGAATAACTTTCACCATGGTACCTGACGAACTGCTACACAAAAAAATCACCAAAGCAGCAAACTGAGCTGTCCTTCCTGATCGGTATAAACCGGTCCACCTTGGTCAGTCTATCGACAATGACCCAAATAGAATCGTGCCCCGAGTGGGAGCGAGTCAATCCGAGCACGAAGTCCATAGCAATATCTTCAAACTTCCACTCAGACACCGACAGTGACTGTAGTAACCCTCCTGGGCTCTTGCACTCTGCCTTTACCCGCTGGCATGTCTCATAGTGTGTCACATAGTAGATGATCTCCCTCTTCATTCCCGGCCAATACATGCTCCTCCGTAGATCCGCTGTCATCTTGGTGATACTGGGGTGCACTGAGTACTAAGAACAGTATGCCTCCCTGAGTATATCCTCCCGGATACCACCTCCTGCGGGTATATAAACACGACCATAGAAATGAATGAGGTCATCACGCATAGAATAATCCTCTGTCCTGCCCCCTTCCAGGGCCCTGAATACCGGCTCCAAAGCTGCATCTAGCCTCTGTTGTATCTTGATGCACTCTCATATATCACACTCAAAGATCAGAGAGTTCAAGTACTCCCGATAAATCTCCGGCTCAGACTCGGAAACGACAGAAATGTGCATATCCTCTAGCACCTACAACAGCTCCATAGACATCACCCTAAGGCTCTGGTCCTAAGGTGCTGGCTCTCCTACTCAAGGCATCTGCCATGGTGTTCGCCTTCCCTGGATGATAATGCATGGTGTAATCATAGTCGCACAAGAATTCAAGCCATCTTCTCTGGTGCAGGTTCAGGTCTTTCTGTGTGTCAACAAACTTGAGGCTCTTGTGATCCGAGAAGATGTCACAATGAACCCCATATAGGTAATGCCTCCAAATCTTTAATGCAAATACCACCGCCCCGAGCTCTAAATCATATACGGGGTAGTTTTGTTTATGCTTCTTCAACTACCTCAAAGCATAAGCGATGACATGTCCGTGTTGCATCAGGACCACACCCATCCCCTGATATGAGGAGTCTGTATAAATGTGAAATCCTTCCTTCCCAGATGGAAGTGCAAGGATGGGGGAAGAGGTGAGCATGTCCTTTAGCACCTGAAATGCCGCCTCGCACTTCTCCGTCCAAGTAAAAGCTGCCTCCTTCTTTGTCAAGGACGTGAGGGGGAGTGCTATCCTCGAGAATCCCTCCACGAACTTGCGATAATATCCCGCGAGTCCCAGAAAACTGCGTATGTCCGATGCTAACTTTGGCTGCGACCAATCTCTAAATGCCTGCACCTTGGCTGGGTCCACAACCAACCCTGCCCCACTGATAGTATGCCCCAAGAATACCACCTCTTGCAGCCAGAACTGGCACTTGGAGAACTTGACATACATCTGGTGCTCTCTCAGCTTCCCCAAAACCAATGCCAAATGTTGAGTATGGTCCTCCTGTGTCTGGGAGTAGATCAGTATATCATCGATGAAAACTATGATAAATCTATCCAGGTAGGGCTCAAAGACGCGGTTCATCAAACTCATGAATGCAGAAGGCGCATTCGTGAGCCCGAAGGGCATCACCGTGAACTCGTACAATCCATAGCGGGAACTGAAGGCCGTCTTCGAAATGTCCTCCTCCTGGATCTGCAGCTGATACTACCCGGATCTCAAATCCAACTTAGAGAATCAGAAGGCTCCCTAAAGCCGATCAAAAAGCTTGTCGATCCGGGGCAGCGGGTATGTGTTCCGGACCGTCAACCGGTTCAACTCCCGGTAGTCGATGCAGAGACAAAGTGAGCCATCCTTCTTCTTGACAAATAACACCGGTGCTCCCCAAGGTGATGAGCTCGTCGGGACAAATCCTGACTCCACCAGCTCCTGTAGCTGCTTCCTAAACTCTGCTAGCTCCTTTGGGGCCATCATGTACGGTGCCCGAGATACGGGCCTCACTCCTGACACCAACTGAATGCAGAAGTCCATGTCCCTGTCCGGTGGCAATCCGGGAAATTTCTCCAGAAACATGTCGGAGAAATCCCGAACCACCAGGATGTCAACAATAGAAGCCTCTGCTCCCTCCATCTCGAAGCAGATAATGTATACTTCCTCTCCTTGCTTGTGGGCTTTGACAGCCTGTACAAATGATAATAAAAGGTGGGAAACAGGTCTAATACCTTCGACGATGACGCAGGAGTCCCCGTGCCTCAATGTGATCCTCTTCGACGGGCAATCGATCTGGGCATGGTTCCAATGTAACCATGTTATGCCCAGGTGTTGGGTACATTGGTTAAATGTACCTGATTTGAAGAAGCCTCACCCAACTCAATGATATACATCATAATGTATTTGATGTATGTTAAGTTTACTTGTGCAGGTTAAGTAATTACTGGACTGAAGCAAAAAGTTTCTAAGTCCATGTGTCGACACCCAGAGGGAAAGTGTCGACACTTAAGAAGACTTGTGTCGACACCCAGACAGAAAGTGTCGACACTTGGAGTCATTGTGTCGACACCTGGGATGCAGAGTCGACACCAGACTGAAAGTGTCGACACAAGGAGCTGTGTCGACACTCAGTGAAGAAAAGTGCAGACAGAAAGTGTCGACACAAGGAGCTGTGTCGACACCCAGTGAAGCTGTGTCTACACCAGAAAGTGTCGACACTTGGAGCTGTGTCGACACTCAGCAAAAGTCAGCAGAAACTAAGTTAAAGTGTCGACACCAAGAACAATGTGTCGACACACAACAAGAAGAGTCAGCACATGAATTAAGTGTCGACACCTAGAACAATGTGTCGACACTCAGCTGAAGACTCTACACTTGAAGAAAGTGTCGACACATGGAGCTGTGTCGACACTTAGCAAAGAACAGCAAGATTGTCAAATTATTCTAAGTACAAGTGTCGACACTAAGGGAATGTGTCGACACTCAGCTGAAGTCTCAACAGAAGAATCAAGTGTCGACACAAGTAGCTGTGTCGACACTCAGCAAGTATCAACATAGAAGACTATGTGTCGACACCAAGGAGCAGTGTCGACACTTAACAGATTCAACACAAGAAGTTGTGTCGACATAAAGGAGATGTGTCGACACTTAGAAGAATTCAGCAAGTTACAGAAGATCAAGTACTTGTGTCGACACTCAATTTCAGTGTCGACACATGCAGAAGAAACTGTGTCGAGACATACAAGGAGTTGTGTCGACACCTTGTAGACTAGTGTCGACACTTACACAACTGGTGTCGACACTTGGTCTATAAGTGTCGACACTTAAAGACAAAAAGTTTCGACACTTTCAGACAGTTAGAGATTTTCAAGAATTGACTGGATGACTTGACAGCTGCCGTTCCAGCCGGTCTACAGCACCTGTCAGAGATGTCAGAATTCAGTTATGGACCGGACCAGCCGGTTACCATGGAGAAGGCCTATAAATAGGCTCATATAGTTTACAGAAACTGTTGATCAGATTATTGTTCAAGTAGTTATTAAAGTGGTACACAGAGTATCAACACAAGAAGATCTAGTTGTCCAAGTGAAGATCTAAGAAGTTGGAGAGAGATGGCTCCATCCAAGAAATCAGCCTTTGGAACTAGACTGAGAAGAAGGGTTCAGATATTTTCTGGATCTTAAGAAGCAGAGATCAAGGATCAACTGCAGGAGGATTCATTCTTATTCAGTTCTACTCAAGAAGCTTTGAAGAAAGCTAAGTCAGATTGAATCCAGCTGAGTTCTTCCAAGAACTCATCAAGAAACTCTCAACTCCCCTCTCTTGTTTCTGAGTTGTAGAGTTAATATTTGTAAAATCATTTTAACTTGTAGGATCCTTTGGATCTGAGTGAATTGTAAGCCTGTATTTATAAAGGCTGAGGGTAGGGCTTGAGAGCCTGAGTGTAGGAGATTGAAATCTCTGAGTGTAGGCCTTGTTGGCTGAGTGTAGGCCTTGTTGGCTGAGTGTAGGCCTTGATTGGCTGAGTGTAGGCCTTTGTGGCTGAGTGTAGGCTTTGGGATAAAGCTGAGTTGTAGGGCCTTGGGCCTGAGGTGTAGGAACCAATTTGGGTTCTGAGCTAGTGGAGAAGTTTGGCCGAATCTAGTACACTGCTAGATAGGCGAAGGGGGAAAGTGGATGTACCCAATGCTTGGGGAACCACTATAAAACACTGTGTCTGCTGTGATTGTGCTGTGATTGTGAATGCTTGTGTAATTGCTGTGCAAAAGTAGTTAGAATTCTGTGATATAACTGATTGCTGCCATTAAAGTTTTAAAAAGGATTAGGTCACCTATTCACCCCCCCCCTCTAGGTGTTTAGGTGTTATTTCTTTCAAGTGGTATCAGAGGGAGGTTCCTCAAAAAGGACTAACAGTCTGAGGAGATCATGTTTGGCAGATTCAGTCTAAGTCAAAATACAGATTCAAGAAAATCAAGAACCATGGGTTCCTCTGAAAATCACAAGGAATTGGGTTCCATGAAATTGCCCCTATGCAGGAAGGAAATCTTTGGGATCTGGAAGGAAAGGGTAAGGCTTTTTATGGAAGCCTCTGACCCTAGAATATACATCACAGTAAAGGAAGGGCCTTATGTGCCCATGAAGATATCTGTTCTAGATGCAAATCAGAGAACCCCAAAGGATTTCTCTGAGATGACTAAGGATGAGATTGTCCTAGCCACCATGGACAAGAGGGCACAAAACATTATAGTAAGTGCCATAAATGATGCAACATTTCAGAATCTTATACACTGTAAGACAGCCAAAGAGATGTGGGACACTCTTATAGTGTATATGGAGGGATCTGAAGAAGCTAGACAAGATAAAAAATCCTTGCTAAATTAGGAGTATGAGAGTTTTAGACAAGGAAAAGGTGATTGCATAACTGAGTGCTATAAGAAGTTCTACAGAATAGTAAATGAACTCATGTCTTATGGAAGAGAGTTCAGTAACTATGAACTAAATGACAAGTTCCTAAGGTCCCTAACCAAAGATTGGGACACCAAGATCTGTGCCATAAGAGAAATGGCTAAGTTGGGAGAAATTCCTCCACCTACACTGTTTGGTAAGTTGTTGTCATATGAAATGCAATTGACAGTGAGGAAAGAGGAGGAGAAATCAACAAGAACTGAGCACAAGGAAAGAACAGTAGCCTTCAAGACAGAAGCCTCCATAAAGTGCAGGAATAAGTCACCAACTCCACCTCCAAAGGTAGTTGAATCAGAGTCAGATGAGTCAGTCAGCACAAAATCTGAAAGCAGTGAAAGTGATGAAGACTTTGCTGCTTTCACTAGACACTTTCAGAAATTCTTGAAGAAGAAACAGTGGAGGACAAAGCCCTCTACATCAAAAGGAAAAGAAGCTTCTTATCAGGATAAAAAGGATTCAAAGAAGGACAGGAAGAGGACAAAATCTAGCAAGGCAACTAGTTCTAAGATAGTGTGTTATTGCTGCAATAGACAAGGCCATGTTATTGCAGACTGTCCTGAAAAGAGGAAAGAATCTAGTGACAGGAAAAAGACTTATTTCGAAGGCAAGAAAGAAAAGTCTTTTGTTGCCAAGAAGGAGAAGACTCTATCAGATATCTCTTCTTCAGAAACTGAGTCTGATGCTGAGGCATACATAGGGCTATTTGCTGAAGAAGAAGAAGAATTTATGCAGATAATGGAGTCTATTTATGAACAAGAAGACTGCCAGTGCCAAGGACTGATGGCATTGACTGAGAGTGACAAAATCCTGGAGCAGCCATGACCCAGTAAGGTACAATGTTCAACTCTAAGTTCAGTTTCTTGTTCTAGTACAGAATCAGATTCATCTTCATCAAGTGATGGAAGTGTATCTGAGTCTGAGGATGATATTCATCAGCTTATAGATGAATATAAAGTGTTGTTGCAAGCTTACAAGAAAAACAAGTCCCTAGCCAAAAGTCAGGCAAAAGAAATTGCTGATCTTAAAGCTGCAGCAACAGATTTTGAGAAGTCTTTTGATCAAAAACTGAATGAGATAGCCAGGTTGAAGCACATAACAGTGATTCAAATGGGTACTATATCATTTAAAAATGATCAAATCAAGAGTCTGGAGATCAATCTTCAGAAAGAGAGAGAGCTTGTTGCTAGGTTTTCTAAACCTAAGTCAGTGCTACCTTTAATTGATGAATTTGTTCATCATAAAGGCAAGGCTGGACTGGGCTTTATTAGACCTGCAAGGACTGAGCAGTCCAAGCCCAAGTCCAAGGGCAAAGCCCCAACATTCAACAAGTCTGCTGTAGATAAGACAGCAAAGACAGTACCTAAGGAAAGGTACAATAAGTTTGAATGCTGGTGCTGTGGCAAAGTTGGCCATTTTGCAGTGGACTGTTGGCACAATGCTAGTGCCAAAGTGAGTACCAAACTACCTGTTGGAAAGCCAGTAGGTAGCTTTGTCAGATTGCAAACTAACAAGTACCAAGGACCCAAGAATTCTTTGGGTTCTAAGGTTCATTAATCTGTTTTGCAGGTGAGTTCAAGTGGCCATACCCCAACATGATACTTGGACAGTGGATGTTCCAGACATATGACTGGAACTAGAGGATTACTAAAGGACTACATACCAATAAAAGATGGTCCAAAAGTCACCTTTGGTGGTTCTGAAAAAGGAATCATCAAAGGATTTGGTAACATTTCCAGCAACTTGGTTACCATTACTCAAGTGGCTTATGTTAAAGGGTTGAAACACAACCTAATAAGTATAAGTCAATTAAGTGATGTAGGGTATGACATCTCATTTGTTAAAAATGGTTGTCATATCAAGAGGTCAAGTGATCAAGAGATCATTTTGACAGGTTATAGGAAGAGGAATGTCTACTGCTTAGACATTATGGTTGAGAACAATGGTTCTTCAGTTTGTCTTGTAGCTGATGAGACAGTCACTCATTGTGTCAAATGGCACAAGAGGCTAGCCCATCTTAACTACAAGACTATTAGCAAACTCTTTAGCAAAGAGTTAGTGAGGAATGATCCTCAAGTTAAGTGTGTTAAAGATGGTATTTGCTCAGCTTGTCAAAAGGGCAAGCAGACTAAATCCACCTTTAGAAGCATAAAAAACAAAGATGCTGTGAGGTGTTTATACCTCTTGCACTTGGATCTCTTTGGTCCAATGCCAGTTCACAGCTTAGGTAGGAAGGTCTATACCCTTGTAGTTGTAGATGACTACTCAAGGTTTTCCTGGGTGTTCTTCTTAAGACAGAAATCTGAAACACCTAGTGTCTTCCATAGCTTTGTCAAGCAAATTCAGAATGAATTAGACAGTACATTGGTCAAGATTAGAAGTGAACATGGTACTGAGTTTCAGTCTGATAGCATGACAAAACTTTGTGAAGACTTTGGGATATTTCAAGAATTCTTTTCACCTAGAACATCTCAACAAAATGGCATTGCTGAGAGGAAGAATAGGACCTTGATAGAGGCTGGTAGGACCCTACTAAGTGATACATCACTGCCAGAGTATTTCTGGGCTGAAGCAGTCAACACTGCATGCCATGTAATAAATAGGGCTACCATCTCTAAAAGGCTTAACAAGACCCCCTATGAAGTGGTGAAAGGCAGGAAACCAAACCTATCCTACTTCAGGATCTTTGGTTGCAAATGCTTCATACTTAACAATGGGAAGTCTTACTTAACTAAGTTTGCTGCCAAGTCCCAAGAGGGAATTTTTGTTGGGTACAACAATAATAGTAAGGCTTATAGAGTCTATAACTTGACTACACAAGTTGTAGAAGAATCTGTGCATGTAGTTTTTGATGAGACTAAACTTATTAACAATGAGTTGTCTAGTAGTGTATGCAGCCCCACAGGTTTAACAAATAAAATGGACAAGCTTACTATATAAGAAGTGCCTGCTGCAAGACAGCAAGGAGAGGAGAGTAGCTATTGTCCAGGGGGAGAACTACATGTGCCAATTGCTGATGAAGTACAAGGAATACAGCATGATGGAGATGCTGAAGAGGTTCAACCAGAAGTTAGGATGCCTCCAGCCAACAGGCATCTAAGAGATCATCCAGTAGAGCAGATTATTGGAGATCCAAGATAAGGAGTACAAACCAGGAACAGATACATGAATGCAGCAATCTACTCCAGTTTCCTGTCTCAAGTTGAACCTAAGAAGTTTGAAGAAGCAATACAAGATCCACAATGGACTGAAGCAATGCAAGAAGAGCTTAATCAGTTCAAGAGATGCAAGGTCTGGGAACTTGTTCCTAAACCTAAAGACCACAATATAATAGGAACTAAGTGGATCTACAGGAATAAGATGGATGAACAAGGGGTCATCATTAAGAATAAAGCTAGACTGGTTGCTAAAGGATATAGGCAAGAAGAAGGTATTGATTTTGATCAAACCTTTGCTCCAGTAGCTAGACTGGAAGCCATAAGGATGTTCTTGGCCTATGCAACCTATCAAGGATTCAAGGTTTACCAAATGGATGTCAAGTCAGCATTCCTAAATGGTAATCTTAAGGAAGAAGTCTATGTGGAACAGCCTTCAGGTTTTGTTGATCCAACTCTACCTCATCATGTCTATAGACTTAGGAAAGCTTTATATGGGTTAAAGCAAGCCCCTAGGGCTTGGTATGAAACCCTATCTAGTTTCCTCATTGAGAACAAGTTCTCAAGGGGGAAAATAGATAAGACTCTATTCCTTAGGGAATCTAGAGGCAAAGTCATACTAGTCCAAATATATGTAGATGACATTATATTTGGGTCTACTGAAAGCAGCCTTTGCAAAAAGTTTGCAAAACTTATGCAAGGTCAGTTTGAGATGAGTAGTATGGGAGAGCTGAAGTTTTTCTTGGGTCTCCAAGTTAAACAGACTGAGAGTGGTTTATCCATATGTCAGTCCAAGTTCACCCTAGAACTCATAAGGAAGTATGGTATGGATTCATCCAGTACCATGAAGACTCCTATGGGGTCAAGTATGTCTCTCAGCAAGGATGATGCAGGGAAACCTGTATATGAAATCTTGTATAGAGGGATAGTTGGCTCCCTATTATACTTGACTGCTAGTAGACCTGACATCATGTATGCTACATGTGTTTGTGCAAGGTATCAAGCCTGTCCTAAAGAGTCTCATTTGACAGCAGTCAAAAGAATATTGAGATATCTTAAGGGCACTCCCTATCTAGGCCTCTGGTACCCTAGGAATGGAGATTTTGATCTAACAGGTTATTCAGATGCAGACTTTGCAGGATGCAAAGAAGATAGAAAAAGCACTACTGGAACCTGTCAATTCCTAGGTGGGAGACTAATTTCATGGAGTAGCAAGAAGCAAACCAGTGTGGCTATCTCCACAGCAGAGTCAGAGTATGTGGCTGCAGGAAGTTGCTGTGCTCAACTTTTGTGGATTCAACATCAGCTAGAGGACTATGGATTTCAGGTAAGTAGAACTCCACTTTTCTGTGATTCTACAAGTGCTATTTCAATAGCTAATAACCCTGTATCTCATAGTAAAACTAAACATATTGAAATTAAATATCATTTTCTTAGGGAGCATGTAGAAAGAGAAGATATTTTACTTGAATATGTTAAAACTGATAATCAAATAGCTGATATGTTTACTAAACCCCTAGAAGAAGCTAAGTTCAATAGATTCAAAATTGAACTAGGAATGATAAACTTAGAGTAAGTTTACAGAATTGAAAATGCCTAAGTAAAAAGGTGCCGATACATAGACAAGTCTATGTCGACACAGAATAGTGGTGTCGACACTTCAGGAAAAAGGTGTCGACACATCTAGGAAGTTGGTGTCGACACTTCAGAATGTTAGTGTCGACACATGTCAAGTAGGTGTCGACACTTAAGTTTTACTCAAAATTTTCTAAGTAAAGTCTCGACAATGTGTCGAGTTATGTTGTGTCGACACATAACCAAGTGTCGACACATAAAATCTGTGACTAAACTTGTGTCGACACATATGTGTCGAGACATTATAAGTCAGTGTCGACACTTATTGCCAGTGTCGACACATTTTATGTTATCTGTCCCGCCTGTTTATCTTCAAAATCAGAAAGGTATAAATAGGGTTCTGTCTTTGTTTGTCGATACGCTTTCAAAGTTTCGAGACCAAAACTACTGTGTCGACACCTCTCTTCTCTCAAGACAAATTCTACAAACCCTAATGGCGCCTAAGCTTGAGGAGAACGTCAACGAAGAATATGAGCTAGTGCGCGGCTCTTTCGACGATGCAGATCAAGAAATCAAGTCGGTCGTAACCCTAGTCGCTGATTCTGGACTAGAATACTTAGTTTCAGAACCTACTAAGATATGGAAGAAGGAGGTTCTTGAATTCCTCAATGGAGCCAAGGTGGATGAATCTGGATACAAAATCAAATCCAGAGTTCATGGTGCAAGGGTTAAGGTATCTCCTAAAAGTCTGAGGAAGATTCTCCAGCTATCAAGAACTCAAGAAGAAGATGAGGTTACAACTTCAAAGACCAGGGAAGCTCTAACCTGGTGTGGACTTGATTCCAAGATGAAGATAGGTTCTGTTTTCACCAGGAAGGGCATGAACAATCAAGGAAAGTTTCTTTCTGAGATAGTTGGAAAAGTGTTACTCAGCAAGCCAGGAGGGCATGACAGAGTGTCTGCCTATATGTTTGGAATAATGACCAGGATTATCTTCACTTTAAAAACTGATTGGTCAGTTATAGTATTTGAGAAAATCAAGGAAAGTCTGAAGAAGCCCAACCTGGGCAAAATCATTAGTCTATACCTAGCTGGTGTGATACCAGAGGTAATGAGTACTGCTGTTGGAAGCAAGATAAATCACATGAGGAAGATGGATCTGAGGATCTTTTCTAGATGGGATAGGGTGTTGACTAAAGAGATGCCAACCCCTGAGAAGGTAGTTGCTGAGAAAGACACTCCTCTTAAGAAGAAAAGGAAGACTGCTCTAGTGGTACAAGAGTCCACTAGCAGTTCTGACAGTGAAGAGCAAGTTGTCTTCACTCCAGATAACAATGAGGAAGAGCCTGCTGAAAAGACTCCTTCTCCTCAAGTTGGTGCTGAGATCCAGGGGGAGCTACCTCAAGCAAGCCCAATCCACAATGATCAAAGCCAGGGGGAGCTTCCAGTTGTAGAAGAACCCTCTACACTGGAAAGTGAACAAGCCACCACCATCATATTAGAGGTACTCACTGACCTAAATACTTTAGAATTTCTTATAGAAGATGCTGATTTGTCTGATGTTCATCAGCAAATTCAGCTGAATACGCAAGAACCAGATGCTTTTGGAGATGACACATCTGCTGTACAAGAAGTAATTCCTGATCCAGAGGTTGAAGAACCAAGAACTTCTCCTACACAGTCTCCACAAGAATACACAATGGAAGACTTGTTCCTAAATCTGGATCAAGCAGATTTTGATAAGGAAACTGATGATGCTGCTGTTGAGGGGGAGAAGGTACAAGTTCTGGAAGAGCCTATAAGGCAAGAAACTGAGATAGCTCCAGCTGTGCAAGCTGAAAAGCCTTCAAGCCCTAAGGAAAGGGTTGACATAGCCAGCTCCTCAGAGTCTGAAGATGAGGAGGCTACTAGGGCAAAGAAAAAGAAACTTTATGTCTTCAGGAGAAGAAGCCAGAGTTACAAGAAGGCTCTCCAAACAGTTGCACCACAGCCTATAATTCAGCAAGCCCCAGCCATTGATTATAGTGCACTGATGGTGGCAATGCAAATCAAGTTGGATGAGCAAAGGCAGGCCATAGAGAAATATGTAGATGAAGGGCAAAAATCACTCCAATTTGATCTGGCCCAGGATATAAAATCTATAAGGTTTGAAATGAACCAAAATAAGAAGGAGATGACAGACTGCTTCCACAAGGGTGGCAATGAAGTGGTGTACTTGGCAACACACCAGGAAAAGATCAAGGCACAGGTGGATGACATAGCATTGAAGCAAGGATATGTTCTTGAAAATCATTTAAGAATGAATGACAACTTGACTACTTCTCATAATGCTATAGTCACTGAATTGAAGAACAAGGCTGCTGAACCCTCTACTTCTACTGCTGCTAAAGCTGAATTTGATAAAGTCTTTCAAGAAGAAATCTCTACTGTTCAGACTGCTATCCAAGCATCCCAGAAAGCCATATCTGACCAACTTCAAAAGCTCAAACCTTACTTTAAAGATGGAATCAGATACTTGGATAGTCAAATCAGATTTCAAAAGGATGATGTCAGAGATCATATGGCTAGAGAAGTCATAAAGGGGGAGAGAGTTTTAGTCAAAGCTAGCTCTGATCATGCCAAATGGATATCTAATTCCATCAGAGCTACACTGGGCTATCCTCCACTTTGTGATGATGATAATGTTGCTGAATCTGGAATTCAACCTGCATATCTTGGAGGTGAGCAACCAGAAGTAGCTCAGGTCATTTATCCACCTCCAGATTTTGAGATGATTCATGCTGAGGTACAGACCATGTACAGCCCGTCTGGGGGCAAGGACAATGTCCATATTGAAAAGGTTGTTCAGCCTATATCAGAAGCTATGCAAGAGGCATTGCAGAAAGAGGAAGAGACAAGGTTGTCTAAGAAGAGGTTTAGGGAACAAGCAGAACAAAGGCCAGACTTTGAACAGTGGAGCCCTACCTCTAGAAACATAATATTAACTGCCTGGAAAGCTGCCAAGGATAACACTCATGACAGGAACAAATGGTTTTCTGAAGCTGAATGGAAAAAACATGAGATCAGGCAGGAGACAATAGTTCAGTATAGAAGGAAGGCAAAGATGGGAAAGCTACCTCCTACTGCAGTGGAGCCTAGCAAGTACTTTCCAAAGCCATATCACTATTTTGAGAGGCAGAAGATCAAAGCTGAAGAGCTCAAAAAGAAAGATCTGAAAGGCAAGAAGCCTGCTGATGCTGAAACTGTTGATGCCCCTGTCAAAGCTCAAGTTCAAGCTGGCAAGGGAATAGTTATCAAGGAACCTGAACAAAAATAGATTTAGAATTTTCTTGAAGTCTATTTTGTAATCTTTTGAATGTAAAATATTTAGTGAACTTCTGAAAATGTATAAGACAAATGTTAGAACAATATATGATTAATATATTTCATGTTTGTTATGTGAATATGTCTATTTCTTATTTGTTCTGTAATGATGAATTTGTATACATGTGAAATTGATACATGTTTATGTTTACCCTGCTGAACATTGTCCTGCTTTACATCATTTTGTAATTTTAATTATGAATGGTGTATATCATTGACTAAGGGTTATGACTTCTCCAAATAGGGGGAGATTGTTGGGTACATTGGTTAAATGTACCTGATTTGAAGAAGCCTCACCCAACTCAATGATATACATCATAATGTATTTGATGTATGTTGAGTTTACTTGTGTAGGTTAAGTAATTACTGGACTGAAGCAAAAAGTTTCTAAGTCCATGTGTCGACACCTAGAGGGAAAGTGTCGACACTTAAGAAGACTTGTGTCGACACCCAGACAGAAAGTGTCGACACTTGGAGTCATTGTGTCGACACCTGGGATGCAGAGTCGACACCAGACTGAAAGTGTCGACACAAGGAGCTGTGTCGACACTCAGTGAAGAAAAGTGCAGACAGAAAGTGTCGACACAAGGAGCTGTGTCGACACCCAGTGAAGCTGTGTCTACACCAGAAAGTGTCGACACTTGAAGCTGTGTCGACACTCAGCAAAAGTCAGCAGAAACTAAGTTAAAGTGTCGACACCAAGAACAATGTGTCGACACACAACAAGAAGAGTCAGCACATGAAGTAAGTGTCGACACCTAGAACAATGTGTCGACACTCAGCTGAAGACTCTACACTTGAAGAAAGTGTCGACACATGGAGCTGTGTCGACACTTAGCAAAGAACAGCAAGATTGTCAAATTATTCTAAGTACAAGTGTCGACACTAAAGGAATGTGTCGACACTCAGCTGAAGTCTCAACAGAAGAATCAAGTGTCGACACAAGGAGCTGTGTCGACACTCAGCAAGTATCAACATAGAAGACTATGTGTCGACACCAAGGAGCAGTGTCGACACTTAACAGATTCAACACAA
Source organism: Platanthera guangdongensis (assembly GCA_039583875.1). Taxonomy (NCBI): domain Eukaryota; kingdom Viridiplantae; phylum Streptophyta; class Magnoliopsida; order Asparagales; family Orchidaceae; genus Platanthera; species Platanthera guangdongensis. Next base: position 83,463,502 of record CM077150.1, read on the forward strand.
GAAGTTGTGTCGACATAAAGGAGATGTGTCGACACTTAGAAGAATTCAGCAAGTTACAGAAGATCAAGTACTTATGTCGACACTCAATTTCAGTGTCGACACATTCAGAAGAAACTGTGTCGAGACATACAAGGAGTTGTGTCGACACCTTGTAGACTAGTGTCGACACTTACACAACTGGTGTCGACACTTGGTCTATAAGTGTCGACACTTAAAGACAGAAAGTCTCGACACTTTCAGACAGTTAGAGATTTTCAAGAATTGACTGGATGACTTGACAGCTGCCATTCCAGCCGCTTTACAGCCTGTCAGAGATGTCAGAATTCAGTTATGGACCGGACCATCCGGTTACCATGGAGAAGGCCTATAAATAGGCTCATACAGTTTACAGAAACTGTTGATCAGATTATTGTTCAAGTAGTTATTAAAGTGGTACACAGAGTATCAACACAAGAAGATCTAGCTGTCCAAGTGAAGATCTAAGAAGTTGGAGAGAGAGGGCTCCATCCAAGAAATCAGCCTTTGGAACTAGGCTGAGAAGAAGGGTTCAGAGATTTTCTGGATCTTAAGAAGCAGAGATCAAGGATCAACTGCAGGAGGATTCATTCTTATTCAGTTCTACTCAAGAAGCTTTGAAGAAAGCTAAGTCAGATTGAATCCAGCTGAGTTCTTCCAAGAACTCATCAAGAAACTCTCAACTCCCCTCTCTTGTTTCTGAGTTGTAGAGTTAATATTTGTAAAATCATTTTAACTTGTAGGATCCTTTGGATCTGAGTGAATTGTAAGCCTGTATTTATAAAGGCTGAGGGTAGGGCTTGAGAGCCTGAGTGTAGGAGATTGAAATCTCTGAGTGTAGGCCTTGTTGGCTGAGTGTAGGCCTTGATTGGCTGAGTGTAGGCCTTTGTGGCTGAGTGTAGGATTTGGGATAAGGCTGAGTTGTAGGGCCTTGGGCCTGAGGTGTAGGAACCAATTTGGGTTCTGAGCTAGTGGAGAAGTTTGGCCGAATCTAGTACACTGCTAGATAGGTGAAGGGGGAAAGTGGATGTACCCAATGCTTGGGGAACCACTATAAAACACTGTGTCTGCTGTGATTGTGCTGTGATTGTGAATGCTTGTGTAATTGCTGTGCAAAAGTAGTTAGAATTCTATGATATAACTGATTGCTGCCATTAAAGTTTTAAAAAGGATTAGGTCACCTATTCACCCCCCCTCTAGGTGTTTAGGTACTATTTCTTTCACCAGGATCAGCTCGAAGTCAGGCATCTTTAATATCATTGCAGGCGCTTCAAACGTCTTTCCGCCAATTTCTGCCTCCATATTGCACCTGGCAGATGATAATAGCAATAATCCATCTGGTAGCCACACCCTCATCGTCGAGCCCGTGAATCGTTCCACGCCATCCAGTCCTTCCGCAAAGGCTTCTGATACGAATGAGTGCGAAGCACCCGTATCGAACACTGTATGAGCAGGCTTGCCACTGATAAAGACTATGCCTGAGGTTGATTTGAGTTTCAAATTAGTTATTATTCTACAAGGTCAAGTACTATATATTGGAAAAAATCTTAATTTCATAAAACAATTTATGTACCTGTGATGATGTCCTCGGCTCGGTGAGGTCTAATACGTACATCTGCTCTTGTGCTCTGCCTCGGCCAAAAGGTCCTCGGCCTCGACTTCGACCTCGACCTCGTCCTCGGCCTCAACCCTGCAGTACTTGAGGGGCTACTGGGGGTGGAGGAGGTGGAGGAGGAAATGGACGAAACTGATGAGGGCACTCAGATCTAATATGGCCCGGCTGGTGGCACCCGAAACAAACTAACGGTCGTTGGCCACGATCATCCTGCCTGATCTGGTCATGTGTCTGTAGTGGTGGAGGTGCTGGTGCTGTGTGAGGCCTATGCTCCTGCCTGAAGTTGGGACGATAACGTCCCCCACTCCTCTTGTGCCTCATAACCCTGCCTCTCTGTGATTCCCGGCTATTCTCCCCGAAGAACGACCCATCCAGCGGTCTCTTTCCCCTGCTCTGCACCATCAGCTAGTCTGCCTCCAGCTTCTTGGCCATCTCTATGATCTGAGCTGAAGTTTCATGAGAGATGAATAGTAGGGCCTGTCTCAAATCGTCTTTAAGGCCCCGGTAGAATCTCTTTGCGTACCTCCTATCGTCTGAATCATGTATCCACGCAAACCTGTCCAGATGGGAAAACTCCCTCTGGTACTCGATCACTAACTTGGTCCCCTATTTGAGGTTCAAAAACCTCTCTTATAGCTCATCCCGATCCGTGGTGGACACAAAATGCTCCAAGAATGCCTCGCCGAACTCCTCCAAAGATATATCTGATAGAGCCCTATCTGCATAGGTGGAGTCCAGCATGGAATTCCACCACCTCTTTGTATGGGCATCCAGTGCAGAAGATGCCAAATGGACTGCCTGGCTGACAGGGCAGCTGATGCCTACCAGCATCTCCTGTATAGCCTCGAGCCATTCCTCGGTCTTTACCGCATTCTCCGTCCCGTGGTACATAGGCGGGGACAAACTCTTGAATGCACTCAGCCAGTTTGATCCCGGATTTGGCAGCTGTGCATGAACCTGCTGGGCTCTGAAGGCCTCAAGAATGGCCGTCAGGGTCTGGCCCATCTATGTCTGTAGAAAAGGAATGGCAGCCGGAGGGGGAGGAACCACATTCCTCGGTACAACTGTTAACCACGAAATCGGCGATCCTTCCCAAGCCAGCCATCTCGCTCGTCACGGCCTGCCTCGGGTTCCTCCTGGAGGTCGTGATGCCCTAGGGAGGGCAGACAGAATTCACTGTCCGCTCAGGCCGCGCGGCTTGCGCGGTCTCAGCGGTCTGACCGACCAGGCCGCGTGCCTTCCCTTGGTCGACAGGGTCCGCAAACTGCTCCTACAGTCCGCCTCTGCAGGCCGCCCTCCTTTGCCGCTTGACCGCAAGGTTGTCTCTGCAGGTCTCTCTCTGCTAGACTCAACTATCTACCTCCCCTAAGCCGCCAACTCCGGCTACCCGCCAAGACCAGCAGCAACGTCTAAGTTCCTCGCGAGCTGGGCGGACTCGAAGTGTGATCAAGACTTCCAGTCCGCCTTCACCACTGAACCCCAACAGCCAGGCTCTCCATCTCCAACAAAAGCGGACTCGACCTTGCAGTAGCCGCGGACTCGACGGACTTGGCGGACTCTCTATGCAGTCCGCCCTTTCCTTCGCCAGCACCAGCTTCTCGGCAGCAGTACCAGCTTCCTCCTGAGTCTGCAGGCCTTTCACATGTAACATCCCGAATTGCTCTAGGCCCCTAGTGTGTGTTTTTGAGTCAGGAGGGTTGACTCGAGTCCTGGGACGTGTAGGGAATTGGACTGCACTTGTGGAAGAGTAGAGAAATCAGTGTTGTGAAGGGACACGGGTAGAGACACGGGCATGTCCCTACCCGTGTGCGCGTGTGCGTCGAGCTGAACTTGACGAGGCATGTCGAGATCGGCGAGCTGTGTCGACATCATGTGACACGGGTAGCGACACGGGCGTGTCCCTACCCATGTGTGTCGAGTTACACTCGAAAGGGCGTGTCGAGACTGACGAGCTGTGTCGACACCATGTGACATGGGTAGAGACACGGGCGTGTCCCTACCCATGTGTGTCGAGTTAAACTCGACGAGAGGTGTCGAGATCGATGAACTGCGCGTCGACTTCGACGAATTAACATGATACGGGTAGAGACACGGGCGTGTCCCTACCCGTGTTCTCCAGTCGACGATGTTGATCGAGATCGACGAAATGTTGAGATCGTCGAAATGCATCCCGAGAAGGACACGGCCAGGGCACACGGCCGTGTCATATGGACACGGGTCGGGACACGGGTTGGGACACGGGCGTGTCCCTACCCATGTAAAATATTGAACCGACATGGAAACTGTCATTGCCGCTTCGCCAGGCAGGACACGGGTAAGGATACGGCCGTGTCCCTACCCGTGTCACTTTTCATATATAAGGGGGAGAGAAAACCCTAGCCGTTTTCATGCTCATTTCATTCCCTATTTCCTGTGAGAACTCTTGGTGAGAGAGAAAACTGCTGGAGCAAGTTCTACAGGAGAAAATCCGCCATCACCGTGAAGGAGAAGATGCCGCCAAGGAGAATTACGAGATCCATGGCCGAAAATGGAGGAACCGCTGGAATCGATGTGAGTTTCCTACCCTCTCCCTTGGTGCTAGATCTGTAGATATTTAGGCGAGACGTCGACTCAAAAGCGTCTTGACATGTGAGAAGATGCTTTCTCTAGGGTGAGGCCAATCCGGGGCTTGTGCTCTTGGTTAGTGGTGTCTTCAACCTCTCCGATCTTTTATGTGGAGATGGGGGATGGTTTCGTGAAGCGCAAAGGCCTCTTGAGGTTGAATAAGGGTGGAGGAAATTCTGGAATGATTTGGGAAGATCGCCTTGAGGAGGAAGATGAACCGATGTCGTTCATTCCGCCTTAAGATGCGTGCAGAATCTGTATTCTGCGCGCAGCGAACTTCGTGTCCATTTCTAAGCATGCTATGGCCAGATCTGGGCTTTCGGCTAAACACGAGAGTTGAAGCCCTTGAAAATACCTTTCCAACGAATGGTTGCAAGACTTCAGGAGAAGTCTGTAGCCACAGGAAAGTTTAAACGAAAATGGTGTTCAACAAATCCTGCATGCAGAAATTGTGTTCTGTACGCAGCGGACTTCAAGTCCGATTTCAAATAGGATAATGTCAAATCTGGGTTGAGGTCTGAATACAGAAGTCGTAGACCACGAAAAGACCTTTCCATCGTGGGGTTACACGTCTTCACCGGATTCCTGTAGCTTCAGGAATCTCCGGTCGAAATTGCTGTTCAGATTCAACCTGCACCTAAATTCTGGGCTTTAATGGAAGATGGATTTGGATTCGGTGGAATTAATATTGCAAGATACTTGGCTTGGATGAACCCTTATGATTAATCATTTGTTATATGATTGATGTAGCTTATTAATCAGATTTCATATTATCAAATTGTGAAGCAATCTTATTTAAACGAATTGAATTGGTAGGAATTGAAAGATTGATAATTGTGCACTTCATGTTTATATTATGACATTATCAAATGGAAAGTGTGATAGATCTTTATATGTGCATCATGTTTATATTACGTTGTCATCATTTGGAAAGTCATATAGATGAATAGATTATGGCCATGAGTATGTTTGATTAATGAAATGAGTCTAGTAGTCCAGTACTTAGAGCGTCGTCTCCCTACGGGTAGTATTGTGAAGGGATGTAAGTGCGGTGTTGACCGTCACTTTTTTGGTTGTGGTGAGATAAGGTGTGGATGGACGGTTGGGCTGTGTCATCGTGCTTACTTCTGAGGCACCTTTCTTGTTATGTTGATGAGGCATTTGCATGTGGTGTGAGTCGACACACGGTGTCATAATCCTGGGTTAAGGATAGTGTGGCAGGTCTACGGGCTCGCCAGTCGTCACACCGACGGGAGTCGACAGTTAGACTTTGGGCGGTTGGGCTGTGTCCTCGGTGTTTACGTCCCGGGGTCCCTTTCGTGCCAAGAGAGCGGTTGGTCTGTGTCCTCGTGCTTACTTCCGAGGCCCCTTCCGGGTCACGCAAGGTCAGTTCGGGCTGTGTTCTTGGTGCACATCTACCCAAGACCCGCTGGGCCATAGTACGCATGGGCTCCGCTGTTGTGTTCTTAGCGTTGAGGCGTACGGAGGCCTAGGTGAAGTAGTGTGGATACCCGCCTAGTAGTAGAAGTGCCCGTTCTACTGTCACCGCCTGGCCACGACGGCTGATGCCTGAGAGGTTAGCTACCTGCTCGAAAAGTGGGAACTACAGTCTGTGTCGACATGGCAATTGCATGGGTGTGATCATGAGTGAGTCATTGCATAACATTCATAGCATTTCATATGATTGCACAACAAGATCCTCATCGTATAAGTTTATATGGGCACTCTTATACGATGAGTTACCTTTATGTAACCCGATCCTTAACTTATAAGTTTGTATGAGCATTCTTATAAGTTAAGTTACTTTCCTGCTGTTACTTATACTTGTTAGTTTGCTGTAGCTCTTGAATATTTGCTAGATCATGTTATTGTTACTCTTACACTACTGCCACCTGCTTGTACTTCCTTTACTTGCTTACATATATATTACCCTTGTTCCTTCTCTCCGCCCGGTGCTGAGGAGTCGCCGGGGGAGCGGATGTGAAACCACTTAGTCGTTTCGACTAACGTTTGCTACGTCTTCCTTTTTAGGAGGTCACGCCGCAGGTAGAGCAGCCACAGACTACGCAGCAGGACAGCTAGGCCAGGACGATAGGGCCTGAAGTGACGGTGCCGTCGATACCGTCGGTTACGGATGTTAGTATCCGATACTCTGATGTAGCCCGTTTGGGCAATATTTAGTTGTACTCTAATATATTGTAGAAGCATGTTTAGCTTCTCCTTTATTGATGTATTTGGACATTATATACATAGTGTGGATTTTGACTTCTCTTGCTTATTATATTTGGTTGGGTTGGCATGATATATTGATATTGTTGTAGCCGGCGGAATAGGCGTCTTGTGGTACAGGTTAGCTCGTGTGCTAATGCTACCGCAAGGCGGCTGTTCCGAGCATAAGACTCCCCCTTCGTGCCGTGTTTTGGGATCCGGGAGGGGGGGGGTCTTACAAATGGTATCAGTTTGCCACGATCCTCAACTAAAGAAGTCATTCAACAATGGTGCCACCCCCGTTTGATTAGTCAGTTTGGGGACAAACTGACTTAGCGGAAGCAGTGGTGTGCCCATATGTAATTCACGCTAAGTATGTCCAACTTTGACCCTACGATTAGCCAACCTGACCTTAGGTACATACCTTTATACGTCGACCTTCCAATTTTGGATGACCTCAAGTATGTAAAACTATGGTATAAAGTCTTGCGAGATCCCCTAGGGCAAGCACTTTTGTTTATAGCGGATTTTGAATCTAACAGAGATAATAGACATGACATATTTCCTAGGGCAACCACTTTTGTTTATAGGAGACTTGAGCTTGGTGGATATAATGGATATGGTAAAGTGGTTGGAAGCGGGTCTTTTGGGTGTTCAGACAAGCGTTAAGAGACTCGCTGAAGGAGTAATTGAAGCAGGACCCAGCTCAAGGACGAGGACTACGAGGAAGAAATTAAGCATTCGTCCTTAGTCTGCCTAAGTTTTTCTAGGAATCTGTCTTGAGCCTTCACAATTTTGATGCTTAGGCATAATGGTTAGTGAGAAACCGGCCTACACTCGATTCGATACCGGTGCCTCACACTCCTTTGTGTCCGAGGATTTCATAAAAGATGTGGAGGGTGTACAGTACTTCACTGGCATAGCCCGACGAGTACGCCTTCCGGATGGCTCGGAGATGATCGCTACCGCCAAGTGCGAGTTGGATTTATTTATAGATGGGAATGCCTTTGATACGCCGGCCACGGTTCTGAGAATGCCGGAGTTTGACATCATTTTGGGCATGGCATGGCTGGACTGGCACTTCACGAGGATCGACTGCGCGGAGAAGCAGATCTATTTGAGACATGGAGACTCTGACGTCATCTTCCAAGGTATTGGCTTCGCGCCTCGCATGATGTTATCTTCCGTCCAGGTTGTAAAATCTCATGTGAAGGGGGACGAGGTCTTCATGATCTGGTTTGAGTTGAAGGAAGAAGCATTAGAATTAAAGGATGTACGGGTTGTGCGGGATTTTCCCGAGGTATTTCCTGAGAAGCTACCAGGATTGCCCCCGCATAGAGAGGTTGACTTCCAGATTAATCTAGTACCAGGTGCCAAGCCTGTATCCAAGGCTCCGTACAGAATGGCCCCGAAAGAACTCGCAGAGTTTAGAGTTCGATTGCAAGAACTGGTGGAGTCAGTGTTCGTTCGCCCCAGTTCATCACCCTGGGGAGCCCCTGTACTGTTCTTGAAGAAGAAGGATGGAACCCTACGTTTGTGCATAGATTATCGCGAACTCAATCGGTTGACGGTACAGAACACTTATCCGCTACCTCGGATCGACGAGTTGTTCGATCAGCTAGTGGGAGCACATTGGTTCTCTAAACTGGATTTGCGCTCTGGATACTATCAGTTGAGGATTCGAGAAGGGGACGTCCAGAAAACGGCCTTCAGTTCGAGATATGGTTTGTATGAGTTCACAGTAATGCCGTTTGGGCTCACACCATTCGGCCTTCATGAGCCTGATGAACAAGGTGTTTGAACCGTATTTGGACATCTTCGTCATTGTTTTCATCGACGACATCTTGGTCTACTCAAAGACGGAGGAGGAGCATGTCGAGCACCTGACCTTGGTTTTGAAGAAATTGAAGGAGCACGCCTTGTACGCCAAGTTTAGCAAGTGTGAATTCTGGCTTAAGGAGGTTGCCTTCTTGGGTCATGTGATCAGTGGAGCAGGATTAGCAGTGGATCCAGCAAAGGTGCGAGCCGTGAAGGAGTGGTCGCCTTTGAAGTCGGCGGCCGATGTGAGGAGTTTTCTTGGACTTGTCGGGTACTACCGCAAGTTCGTGAAAGGATTTTCCAAGATTGCCCTTCCTCTTACGTCCTTGACGAAGAAGGGTGTGCCATTTGAGTGGACACCACAATGTGAAGCGGCATTCCAAGAGCCGAAGGATAGGCTTACCTCCGCCCCCATCCTTGCACTTCCATCTGGGAAGGAAGGATTTCAGGTTTACACTGACGCATCGTATCAAGGGATGGGAGCGGTATTGATGCAGCACGGGCACGTGATCACATATACTTCAAGACAGTTAAAGAAACATGAAATTAATTACCCGGTCCATGATTTGGAGTTGGGAGCAGTGGTGTTCGCTTTGAAGGTCTGGAGGCATTATCTATATGACGTCCACTGTGAGATCTTTTCCGATCACAAAAACTTGAAGTATATCCACACTCAGAAGGAGTTGAACCTGAGACAATGGCGGTGGTTGGAATTTCTATGCGACTATGAGTTCACCATGAACTACCACCCCGGGAAAGCGAACTCGGTAGCCGATGCCTTGAGTAGGAAAGTGTTAGGCTCTAGCCCAGAGTCTCGGTTGATGAGTATGGAGTTGGCTCGGATGATTGAGGAGATGGATATTACTCTGGTACTCAAGGCTCCTTCGGCAGAGTATGCAGAGTTTTTGGCAAGCATGAGCATAGTTTGTGATATCCGGGACCGGATTCGGGTGGAGCAAGGCATGAATGCGGCCTTGGCCCCGGCAATCAAGGCAATTGAAGATGGGACCACCGATGAGTACACACTAAAAGACGGCCTCGTTTATTTTCGTGGCCGACTCTATATTCCCAAGGGCGGCAAAATCCGGGAGGATATCTTGAGAGAGGCACATTCCTCTCAATATTCTATACACCCGGGTATTGCCAAGATGTACGCCGGCTTACGGAAGACCATGTGCTGGCCAGGAATGAAGAAGGATGTTCGTTACTATGTTACACATTGCGAAGCTTGTCAAAGAGTGAAGGCTGAATGCAGGAGTCCCGGTGGTTTGTTGTAGTCGTTGCCCATTCCCGAATAGAAGTTCGAGGATATCTCCATGCACTTTCTCCATGGACTACCTCGTTCCCGCTCCGGGAATGATTCAGTGTGGGTTATTGTTGATCGACTGACAAAGGTGGCCCGGTTCATTCCAATGAAGAAGGAAGCACACGTGGATGTTTTGGTATGCCTTTTTGTGGAGCAATTTGTATGGTATCATGGCGTGCCCAAGACAATTGTTTCGGATCGGGATGGTCGGTTTACATCCAAGGAGTGGAAGGCGGTACAGGCGTATTTGGGCTCGCGCCTAACCTTTAGTACTGCATTTCACCCTCAGACGGACGGGCAGTCTGAAAGGACCATTAGGACATTGAAGGATCTGCTGAGATTATGTGTGTTGGACAGAGGAGAGCCGTGGGAAAGGCTCTTGCCCCTGGTGGAATTTTCCTACAATAATAGCCATCAAGCGAGCATCGGTATGGCGCCCCATGAAGCCCTTTACGGAAGAAGGTGCAGGACCCCCTTGTCTTGGGTGCAAGATGAAGATCCGAAGGCATTGGGAAATGAATATATAGATGATACTGATGCGGTGGTCAGATTGATACGGGATCGCATGTTGGAGGCTCAAAGTCGACATGCGAAATATTACAATAAAAAGCACCGGATGGTGGAGTTCCAAGTGGGAGATAAAGTGTTCCTCAAGATTCGGCCGATGCATGGAGTGTTGCGGGTGCGTGGGGTGAAAAAGCTCAGCCCAAGGTATGTTGGGCCTTATACTATACTAGAAAGGATTGGCCCGTTGGCCTATCGGTTGGAGTTACCACCAGAACTAGAGAATCTCCACGACGTGTTCCATGTGTCGTCGCTTCGAAAAGCACTGTTGCGGCCCGACCAATATATTTCCACTACTGATGGTGCAGTGGTGTCAGATAGGTCTGTGAGACTAGAGCGGGTGCGGATTGTTGACAGCGAGACAAGAACTTTGCGCCGCAAAAGTGTACCCTTGGTGAAGGTGCTATGGTCTAATCATGGGAAGGAGGAGTACACATGGGAGCCATTGGATTTGATGCAGCAACGCTACCCGGTGTTGTTTGCTCAAGGTAATTTTATTTAAAAGCATATGTTAAATTTTCGGTTATGCTTTTCTACCCATCGCCTAAGCCTGATTTCGGGGACGAAATCTTTTATTTTATTTATAGGATTTGTAACGTCCCGAATCGCTCTAGGCCCCTAGTGTGTGTTTTTGAGTCAGGAGGGTTGACTCGAGTCCTAGGACGTGCAGGGAATTGGACTGCACTTGTGGAGGAGTAGAGAAATCAGTGCTGTGAAGGGACACGGGTAGAGACACGGGCGTGTCCCTACCCGTGTGCATCGAGCTGAACTCGACGAGGCATGTCGAGATCGGCGAGCTGTGTCGACATCATGTGACACGGGTAGCGACACGGGCGTGTCCCTACCCATGTGTGTCGAGTTACACTCGACAGGGCGTGTTGAGACTGACGAGCTGTGTCGACACCATATGACACGGGTAGAGACACGGGCGTGTCCCTACCCGTGTGTGTCGAGTTACACTCGACGAGAGGTGTCGAGATCGACGAACTGCGCATCGACTTCGACGAATTAACATGACACAGGTAGAGACATGGGCGTGTCCCTACCCGTGTTCTCCAGTCGACGATGTTGATCGAGATCGACGAAATGTTGAGATCGTCGAAATGTATCCCGAGAAGGACACGGCCAGGGAACACGGCCGTGTCATATGGACACGGGTCGGAACACGGGTTGGGACACGGGCGTGTCCCTACCCGTGTCAAATATTGAACCGATATGGAAACTGTCGTTGCCGCTTCGCCAGGCAGGACACGGGTAAGGGCACAGCCGTGTCCCTACCCGTGTCACTTTTCATATATAAGGGGGAGAGAAAACCCTAGCCGTTTTCATGCTCATTTCATTCCCTATTTCCTGTGAGAACTCCTGGTGAGAGAGAAAAGTGCTGGAGCAAGTTCTATAGGAGAAAATCCGCCATCACCGTGAAGGAGAAGATGTCGCCAAGGAGAATTACGAGATCCATGGCTGGAAATGGAGGAACCGTTGGAATTGATGTGAGTTTCCTACCCTCTCCCTTGGTGCTAGATCTGTAGATATTTAGGCGAGACATCGACTCAAAAGAGTCTTGACATGTGAGAAGATGCTTTCTCTAGGGTGAGGCCAATCCGGGGCTTGTGCTCTTGGTTAGTGGTGTCTTCAACCTCTCCGATCTTTTATGTGGAGATGGGGGATGGTTTCGTGAAGAGCAAAGGCCTCTTGAGGTTGAATAAGGGTGGAGGAAATTCTGGAATGATTTGGGAAGATCGCCTTGAGGAGGAAGATGAACCGTTGACGTTCATTCCGCCTTAAGATGCGTGCAGAATCTGTATTCTGCGCGCAGTGAACTTCGTGGCAATTTTTAAGCATGATATGTCCAGATCTTGGCTTTCAGCTAAACACGAGAGTTGAAGCCCTTGAAAATACCTTTCCAACGAATGGTTGCATGACTTCAGGCGAAGTATATAGCCATGGGAAAGTCTAAACTAAAATGGTGTTCAACAAATCCTGCATGCAGAAATTGTGTTCTGTACGCAGCGGACTTCAAGTCCGATTTCAAATAGGATAATATCAAATCTGGATTGAGGTCTGAATACAGAAGTCGTAGACCATGGAAAGACCTTTCCATCGTTGGGTTACACGTCTTCACCGGATTCTTGTAGCTTCAGGAATCTCCGGTCGAATTTGCTGTCCAGATTTAACCTGCACCTAAATTCTGGGCTTTAATGGAAGATGGATTTGGATTCGGTGGAATTAATATTGCAAGATACTTGGCTTGGATGAACCCTTATGATTAATCATTTGTTGCATGATTGATGTATCTTATTAATCAGATTTCATATTATCAAATTGTGAAGCAATCTTATTTAAACGAATTGAATTGGTAGGAATTGAAAGATTGATAATTGTGCACTTCATGTTTATATTATGACATTATCAAATAGAAAGTGTGATAGATCTTTATATGCGCATCATGTTTATGTTACGTTGTCATCATTTGGAAAGTCATATAGATGAATAGATTATGGCCATGAGTATGTTTGATTAATGAAATGAGTCTAGTAGTCCAATACTAAGAGCGTCGTCTCCCTACGGGTAGTATTGTGAAGGGATGTAAGTGCAGTGTTGACCGTCACTTGTTTTGGTTGTGTTGAGATAAGGTGTGGATGGACGGTTGGGCTGTGTCCTCGTGCTTACTTCCGAGGCCCCTTCCTTATTATGTTGATGAGGCATTTGCATGTGGCGTGAGTCGACACACGGTGTCGTAATCCTGGGTTAAGGATAGTGTGGCAAGTCTACGGGCTCGCCAGTCGTCACACCGACAAGAGTCGACAGTTAGACTTTGGGCGGTTGGGCTGTGTCCTCGGTGTTCACATCCCGGGGCCCCTTTCGTGCCAAGTGAACGGTTGGGCTGTGTCCTCGTGCTTACTTCTGAGGCCCCTTACGGGTCACGCAAGGTCAGTTCGGGCTGTGTTCTTGGTGCACATCTACACAAGACCCCGCTGGGCCATAGTACGCATGGGCTCCGCTGTTGTGTTCTTAGCGTTGAGGCGTACGGAGGCCTAGGTGAAGTAGTGTGGATACCCGCCTAGTAGTAGAAGTGCCCGTTCTACTGTCACCGCCTGGCCACGACGGCTAATGCCTGAGAGGTTGGCTACTTGCTCGAAAAGTGGGAACTACAGTCTGTGTCGACATGACAATTGCTTGGGTGTGATCATGGGTGAGTCATTGCATAGCATTCATAGCATTTCATATCATTGCACAACAAGATCCTCATCGTATAAGTTTGTATGGGCACTCTTATACGATGAGTTACCTTTATGTAACCCGATCCTTAACTTATAAGTTTGTATGGGCATTCTTATAAGTTAAGTTACTTTCCTTGCTGTTACTTATACTTGTTAGTTTGCTGTAGCTCTTAAATATTTGCTAGATCATGTTATTGTTACTCTTAAACTACTGCCACCTGCTTGTACTTCCTTTACTTGCTTACATATATATTACCCTTGTTCCTTCTCTCCGCTCGGTGCTGAGGAGTCGCCTGGGTAGCGGATGTGAAACCACTTAGTCGTTTCGACTAACAATTGCTACGTCTTCCTTTTTAGGAGGTCACGCCGCAGGTAGAGCAGCCGCAGACTATGCAGCAGGACAGCCAGGCCAGGACGATAGGGCTTGAAGTGACGGTACCGTCGATACCGTCGGTTACGGATGTTAGTATCTGATACTCTGATGTAGCCCGTTTGGGCAATGTTTAGCTGTACTCTGATATATTGTAGAAGCATGTTTAACTTCTCCTTTATTGATGTATTTGGACATTATATACTTAGTGTGGATTTTGACTTCTCTTGCTTATTATATTTGGTTGGGTTGGCCTGATATATTGATATTGTTGTAGCCGGCGGAATAGGCGTCTTGTGGTACAGGTTAGCCCGTGTGCTAATGCTACCGCAAGACGGCTGTTCTGGGCACAAGACTCCCCCTTCGTGCCGTGTTTTGGGATCCGGGAGGGGGGCGGGGTCTTACATCACATTCTCAGGCAGTAGTAGCAGACTTCTCCCTTAGTCCGTAGTCTTGGTGCGGACTCAGTCAGTAGTGGCAGACTCCTTCCAGCCCGCCAGACATCAAATCCTCCAGAAGGCAGTCCCAGTCCGCATAACCTAGTGCGGACTCGCCGGACTCCGCGGGCACTCTCCTACTCGCACCCTTTGGAGCTCGCTCAGTTCAGCAGCAGCGGACATAACGGATTCTTCTTGCAGTCCGCCGCTTGCCCTCCAACATCCGCCACCCCAGCAGTAGGCCGACAGTACCAACTCAGCAGTGACGGACTCCTCGAACCCGCATCGCAGTCCGCCACTGAGTCTCCCATTTTGCCGATAGCAGCTCCGACTTCAGTACCAAGCGCTAGTCCGCGTGGCCTATTGTAAAATGTTCCCCGCCCGCCTTACTATTGGCGCAAAACCGCCCAGCAGCCCTACTCTACGCAACCCCAATTGGGCCGCTAACAGCGGAACTCCGCTATTGTGAAAGGATGACAAAAGGCCATCAGGGGCTTCCCGGCATCTATTCCTCGGGGCCCACACGGGGGGGGGGGAGCGGTTCACGAACACGCCGCTCGCCCAAGACAGGAGTAAACTATATATTCACAGAGCATCACAGATATGAAAAAATATTACAGGAATATGAATTCCATACTCAGCACGCAGGCCGGCAATATAAATAAAAAGGGCCTTCGAGGGCCGACACAAGCTTGGGCTTAAGCCCGCTACTCCCCGCCTGGTACTGCAACACCTGTACGCCAACGTCTCGACGAGCGGTGGCCAACTAGGCATCGGTCGGCTAACATAAGCGGGCCAAACATATTGCGCACACCCCCCTTTTTTGGGGCTATGGTGCACATTCCCTGCAAGCGACTAATGAACAACTTCCTCGGAGTCTTCTCTGGGAACCCCAGAACATCACCAATTCGGCTCACACGTCCGGATGGGCTTCACACAGCATGCCTAAACCCGTACTCACGCTTCCGGGTACTAATGCAATTAACTGCGGGGACGTACACGTCAACCCGTCGGAAAGCTCCCTTCCCCCACCCGTTGGTGGAGAGGGGCTTCCATGCAAGTATGTAAACTGAGGGCTTCACCTGCCCAAGTAGAAACATCGTTACCCTTGTCGCGTGCTTGACGGCGGGGCCGGGAGAGGAGCTCCGGGTCGATCCTACTGCATGCGGCCGCGTCGGCGGTCTATCTCCTCTCTAGGCCGAGCCTTGCTCCAGGCCAGGCCTTGCTCCAGGCCGAGCCTCGCTCAAGACCGAGCCTCGCTCCAGGCCGAGCTTGCTGCTGGGAGAGGGGGAGGCCGAGGTGTGCTGCGCCAGGCCGGGAAAAAGGGAGGGGGCCGGGTTGCTCCAGGCGGCTGGAAAAAGAGGGAGGCCGGGGTGTGGTTGCTGTTGTAGGCGGCCGGAGAAAGAGAGCTGGACGGAGGCGGGGTGCTGCTCCAGGTCGACGGGAGAGGGATATTTGTGGGGGCGCTCGGGCCGCTGCTCTATACGGCCGGAGAAAGAGAGAGAGAGGGAGAACGCTCGGGCCGCCGCTCCAGGCCGAGGGAGAGAGAGGCGGCCGGGGGTTGTGTCTGTGCTTTGCCGGCGACGGGAGAGGGGAAGAAGGCGGGTTGCTCCAGGCCGGGAGAGAGAGAGGAAGGCGGCGCTCGGGCCGCTGCTCCGGGCCTACAGGAGAGAGAGGAAGACGGTGTTCGGGCCGCTGCTCCAGGCCGACGGGAGGGAGAGTGGAAGGTGGCGACGACGGCTGGGCTCCAGATCCTCGGGCTAGGGTTCCTGTTTTCCATTTTCTCCTCGCTTCTATCTTCTTCCCCCTTGCCGCTGTACCCGAGCCCCCCGTTTTGTTTTTCTTCTTTTTTTTATCCCTGCTGTACCCCCGCCTCCCTTTTCCCCTCCCCCTTCCTTCTCATCTCATAACATCTAAATAATATATATATATATATATATTATATATCTTATAATATAATATATATATATATATATATATATATATATATATATATATATATATATATATATATATATATATATATATATATATATATAAATTATGAACCTATGCGCAGAGAACCTCCGCACGCACGCACGCACGAGGACCCGCACGTCTTCGAACGGGGTCAGACCAACTCGTCGCCCATAACACGCCCCTAGGCTGATATTTGGGGAGGGCCCCACTCGCCCGGCTACGGGGTTGTACACAATCCCCGCTCTTTTCGAGGCTGGTACAAGCTCAGAAAGAATCATCCAAACCTACGTATCCGGCGAGTGGGGGCCGACCCAAAAAAATTTTGAGAGAAACTAAAATTTGCACTCGGAACATCAATCTCCCCATGATCTTTCTGATCATTTTGAATCACTCGATACCCTTTGGATCACTGCTATTGAATTGCCCTTATACCATTACTTACAGCAAGTACATAATTTCTCGTGATATCGTGAAACAACAAAGCCGTATCCTTTGTATCCTCTTGTACACGCTGAGCTAATCCTTTCCCCCTAGGTGTGCCTACAACCCTGCTAGCTAATGAGAGCCTGAGCAGCGAGTCTACCCGCGACCGAGCAGTACTCGGGGTCCCTTACCCCCCAGGCGAGCCTACGGACCTGCCAGCTAGTAGGAGCCAGGCAGCAGGTCTACCCGGGGTCGAGCATCACTCGGGGTCCTGCAAAAAGTCTCCACGAACCAACCCCTTCCCCCTAGGTGTGCCTACAACCCTGCTAGCTAATGAGAGCCTGACAGCGAGTCTACCCGGGGTCCACTACTACCGCCAGCGAGTGACTTCCGGCCCTGCCAGCTAGGTGAGAGCCTGACAGCGGGATCTACTCGAGGCCCACGGATGACACCGAGTGACTTCCGACCCTGCCAGCTAGGTGAGAGCCTGACAGCGGGATCTGCTCGGGGTCCACAACTACCGCCATCGAGTGACTTCCGGCCCTGCTAGCTAGGTGAGAGCCTGACAGCGGGATCTGCTCGAGGCCCACGGATGACACTGAGTGACTTCCAGCCCTGCCAGCTAGGTGAGAGCCTGATAGCGGGATCTGCTCGGGGTCCACAACTACCGCCATCGAGTGACTTCCGGCCCTGCCAGCTAGGTGAGAGCCTGACAGCGGGATCTGCTCGAGGCTCACAGATGACACCGAGTGACTTCCGGCCCTGCCAGCTAGGTGAGAGCCTGACAGCGGGATCTGCTCGGGGTCCACAACTACCGCCATCGAGTGACTTCCGGCCCTGCCAGCTAGGTGAGAGCCTGACAGCGGGATCTGCTCGAGACCCACGGATGACACCGAGTGACTTCCGGCCCTGCCAGCTAGGTGAGAGCCTGACAACGGGATCTGCTCGGGGTCCACAACTACCGCCATCGAGTGACTTCCGGCCCTGCCAGCTAGGTGAGAGCCTGACAGCGGGATCTGCTCGAGGCCCACGGATGACACCGAGTGACTTCCGGCCCTGCCAGCTAGGTGAGAGCCTGACAGCGGGATCTGCTCGGGGTCCACAACTACCGCCATCGAGTGACTTCCGGCCCTGCCAGCTAGGTGAGAGCCTGACAGCGGGATCTGCTCGAGGCCCACGGATGACATCGAGTGACTTCCGGCCCTGCCAGCTAGGTGAGAGCCTGACAGCGGGATCTGCTCGGGGTCCACAACTACCGCCATTGATTGACTACCGGCCCTGCCAGCTAGGTGAGAGCCTGACAGCGGGATCTGCTCGAGGCCCATGGATGATACCGAGTGACTTCCGGCCCTGCCAGCTAGGTGAGAGCCTGACAGCGGGATCTGCTCGGGGTCCACAACTACCGCCATCGAGTGACTTCCGGCCCTGCCAGCTAGGTGAGAGCCTGATAGCGGGATCTGCTCGAGGCCCACGGATGACACCGAGTGACTTCCGGCCCTGCCAGCTAGGTGAGAGCCTGACAACGGGATCTGCTCGGGGTCCACAACTACGGCCATTGAGTGACTTCCGGCCCTGCCAGCTAGGTGAGAGCCTGACAGCGGGATCTGCTCGAGGCCCACGGATGACACCGAGTGACTTCCGGCCCTGTCAGCTAGGTGAGAGCCTGACAGCGGGATCTTCTCGGGGTCCACAACTACCGCCATCGAGTGACTTCCGGCCCTGCCAGCTAGGTGAGAGCCTGACAGCGGGATCTGCTCGAGGCCCACGGATGACACCGAGTGACTTCCGGCCCTGCCAGCTAGGTGAGAGCCTGACAGCGGGATCTGCTTGAGGTCCACAACTACCGCCATCGAGTGACTTCCGGCCCTGCCAGCTAGGTGAGAGCCTGACAGCGGGATCTGCTCGAGGCCCACGGACGACACCGAGTGACTTCTGGCCCTGCCAGCTAGGTGAGAGCCTGACAGCGGGATCTGCTCGGGGTCCACAACTATCCCCATCGAGTGACTTCCGGCCTTGCCAGCTTGGTGAGAGCCTGACAGTGGGATCTGCTCGAGGCCCACGGATGACACCGAGTGACTTCCGGCCCTGCCAGCTAGGTGAGAGCCTGACAGCGGGATCTGCTTGGGGTCCACAACTACCGCCATCGAGTGACTTCCGGCCCTACCAGCTAGGTGAGAGCCTAACAGCGGGATCTGCTCGAGGCCCACAGATGACACCGAGTGACTTCCGTCCCTGCCAGCTAGATGAGAGCCTGGCAGCGGGATCTGCTCGGGGTCCACAACTACTCGAGGACTTGACTTTGCTCGAGATGGAGACATCCTATTTACTTAAGAGGTGTTGGAGAGTTAATTGCACCGATGCTTTTACAAATGGAGGACGCATTCTTTTCATAAGAGAGATGATCTGGAAGTCGTCAAATCGGGAAGCTGGCGTCCGAGCCTATTCCTAATAATTCCTCCAATCAGAAGAGAGATGCAATCGGGGGGACATAGGCCGACATGCAAGGGGGAAGCTGATCTCGGCCGTCAGTGCAGAGGCTCGGTCTTACAATAGCGCTTACAGTCCCGAGGCATCGTCCCATCATCCGAACTGGGCTATTTAAAGGGAACGGGTTGGACATTTAGCTTCCGGAGTCGATCGCGAGGCTAACCCTTGAAGCCCTCAGAAGCTTGAGGTGAATTGGTAATAAAGAGAAAACTTGACCGTTACTGAATTACAAGGAAGAGATAACATACTACCGCTAGGGAGGGAACCCTTTCAGGTCACCCCGGCTTCTAATACCTCTCAGCAGCTCTCTTACTTGATCTTGAAGACAAGAACCTCCAGGTTTCTCGTTGATGTAATAAGTGGGGACACATGGGTTTTCACAGGTAGAAGCGCTTCAAATAGGTGCAAATCCTACTCCAAATGCTATGGGATTCAAACAACAGCTATGGGAGGGGACAACTCTGAGTATGAGGACCTTACATATAAAGTATCAACGCATGACCCTGGTCGTCACCAGGTTCCACTTCTATAGCTATGACGCTCGCCAGAGTTCTTCTATGCTGGTCACACTCCACGCTCACCGCACCAAAATGTTGAAACCGAAAATCGGTCTCCTGTGGAGTTCGACCCTTGGGGAAGGGGTGACCGCACACCTACTACCCTCAAACGAACGATCTAGGCATAAGACTAGGAACACGAGAGACAGACCCAAGGTCTCAGCGTGGAGGACCTATCGCATACCCGGAAGACTAACAAACTCTTCCCCTCCCAAGCCAAGGGCTGAGCTAAGGCACCTTCGGAGGGCTCTCTTGGCCGACCGGAACATCTGAGGAGGATCTCAAGATCCACTCCTTAACTAGAGGTGCCACCTCGGGTCTATGCAAAATGTTCCCCGCCCGCCTTACTATTGGCGCAAAACCGCCCAGCAGCCCTACTCTACGCAGCCCCAATTATGCCGCTAACAGCGGAAATCCGCTATTCTGAAAGGATGACAACAGACCACCAGGGGCTTCCCGGCATCTATTCCTCGGGGTCCATACGGGGGGAGCGGTTCACGAACACGCCGCTCGCCCAAGACAGGAGTAAACTATATATTCACAGAGCATCACAGATATGAAAAAATATTACAGGAATATGAATTCCATACTCAGCATACAGGCCGGTAATATAAACAAAAAGGGCCTTCGAGGGCCGACACAAGCTTGGGCTTAAGCTCGCTACTCCCCGCCTGGTACTGCAACACCTGTACGACAACGTCTCGACGAGCGGCGGCCAACTAGGCATCGGTCGGCTAACATAAGCAGGCCAAACATATTGCACACACCTCCCTTTTTTGGGGCTATGGTGCGCATTCCCTGCAAGCGGCTAATGAACAACTTCCTCAGAGTCTTCTCCGGGAACCCCAGAACATCACCAATACGGCTCACACATCCGGATGAGCTTCACACAGCATGGGTAAACCCGTACTTATGCTTCCGGGTACTAATGCAATTAACTGCGGGGACGTACACGTCAACCCGTCGGAAAGCTCCCTTCCCCCCACCCGTTGGTGGAGAGGGGCTTCCATGCAAGTATGTAAACTGAGGGCTTCACCTGCCCAAGTAGAAACATCGTTACCCTTATCGCGTGCTTGGCGGCGGGGCCGGGAGAGGAGCTCCGGGTCGATCCTACTGCATGCGGCCGCGTCGGCGGTCGATCTCCTCTCTAGGCCGAGCCTTGCTCCAGGCCAGTCCTTGCTCCAGGCCGAGCCTCGCTCCAGGCCGAGCCTTGCTCCAGGCCGAGCTTGCTGCAGGGAGAGGGGGAGGCCGAGGTGTGCTGCTCTAGGCCGGGAAAAAGGGAGGGGGCCGAGTTGATCCAGGCGGCTGGAAAAAGAGGGAGGCCGGGGTGTGGTTGCTGCTATAGGCGGCCGGAGAAAGAGAGCTGGACGGAGGCGAGGTGCTGCTCCAAGTCGACGGGAGAGGGAGATTTGCGGGGGCGCTCGGGCCGCTGCTCTATACGGCCGGAGAAAGAGAGAGAGAGGGAGAACGCTCGGGCCGCCGCTCCAGGCCGAGGGAGAGAGAGGCGGCCGGGGGTTGTGGCTGTGCTTTGCCGGCGACGGGAGAGGGGAAGAAGGCGGGTTGCTCCAGGCCAGGAGAGAGAGGGAGGCGGCGCTCGGGCCGCTGCTCCGGGCCGACGGGAGAGAGAGAGGAAGACGGTGCTCGGGCAGCTGCTCCAGGCCGACGGGAGGGAGAGTGGAAGGCAGCGACGGCGGCTGGGCTCCAGATCCTCGGGCTAGGATTCCCGTTTTCAATTTTCTCCCCGCTTCTATCTTCTTCCCCCTTGCCGCTGCACCCGAGCCCCCCGTTTTGTTTTTCTTCTTTTTTTTATCCCTGCTGTACTCCCGCCTCCCTTTTCCCCTCCCCCCTTCCTTCTCATCTCATAACATCTAAATAATATATATATAATATATTATATATCTTATAATATAATATATATAATATATATATATATAAATTATGAACATATGCGCAGAGAACCTCCGCACGCACGCACGCACGAGGACCCGCACGTCTTCGAACGGGGTCGGACCAACTCGTCGCCCATAACACGCCCCTAGGCTGATATTTGGGGAGGGCCCCACTCGCCCGGCTACGGGGTTGTACAGTATGTCTGCTCCTAACTCTTTTCTTGTAGAGACTAGCAGACACTTGCAAGCCTTCTTCACAGGTACGTGCAAGCTATTTTCATGTTTTGTCTGCTTCTAACTCTTCTCATTGTAGAGATCAACAGACACCTGCAAGCCTCATCCAGGTACTTATAGTTTAATTCATTATTCTATGTCTGCGGCTCACTCTTTTTCTTGCAGTGGTTAGCAGGCACCTACAAGTCATATCCAGGTACTTGCAGCTTATTTTTTGTATGCAATACCTGCTCCTAACTCTTTTCTTGCAGAGACTAGCAGACACTTGCAAGCCTTCTTCACATGTACTTGCAAGCTATTTTCATGTTTTGTCTGCTCCTAACTCTTTTCTTGCAGAGACTAGCAGACACTTGCAAGCCTTCTCCCAGGTACTTGCAAGCTTCTTTCGTATATTGTCTATTTCTGACTCTTCTCTTTGTAGAGATCAACAGACACCTGCAAGCCTCATCCAGGTACTTGCAGTTTAATTCATTATTCTATGTCTGCTGCTCACTCTTTTCTTAGCAGTGGTTAGCAGGCACCTGCAAGCCTCATCCAGGTACTTGCAGTTTAATTCAATATTCTATGTCTGCGGCTCACTCTTTTCCTTGCAGTGGTTAGCAGGCACCTACAAGTCATATCCAGGTAATTGCAGCTTATTTTTTTTATGCAATACCTGCTCCTAACTCTTTTCTTGCAGAGACTAGCAGACACTTGCAAGCCTGCTTCACAGGTACTTGCAAGCTATTTTCATATTTTGTCTGCTCCTAACTCTTTTCATGCAGAGACTAGCAGACACTTGCAAGCCTTCTTCACAAGTACTTGCAAGCTATTTTCATGTTTTGTTTGTTTTTAACTCTTTTCTTGCAGAGACTAGCAGACATTTGCAAGCCTTCTTCACAGGTACTTGCAAGCTATTTTCATGTTTTGTCTGCTCCTAACTCTTTTCTTCCAGAGACTAGCAGACACTTGCAAGTGTTCTCCTAGGTACTTGCAAGCTTCTTTCGTATATTGTCTATTTCTGACTCTTCTCTTTGTAGAGATCAACATACACCTGCAAGCCTCATCCAGGTACTTGCAGTTTAATTCATTATTCTATGTCTGCTGCTCATTCTTTTCTTAGCAGTGGTTAGCAGACACCTGCAAGCCTCATCCAGGTACTTGCACTTTAATTCATTATTCTATGTCTGCTGCTCACTCTTTTCTTAGCAGTGGTTAACAGACACCTGCAAGCCTCTTCCAGGTACTTGCAGCTTATTTTTTGTATGCAATGCCTGCTCCTAACCCTCTTCTTGCAGAGATCAGCAGACCCTTGCAAGTTTCTTCACAGGTACTTGCAAGCTACTCACATATACCATGTTTGTTAATAACTCTCATTTTGCAGAGATCATCTGATACTTGCGAGTTTCTTCACAGGTACTTGCAAGTTACTTTCATATATTGTGCATACCTTTAACTCTTCTTTTGCAGAAACCAGCAAAGACTTGCAAGTTCCTTCCAGGTACTTGCAGATCATTTTTCCTTCTTATATACTCTTCATCCTTCCCTTTTTTGCAGAAGATAACAGAGTGCTTGCAAGCCTCCATCAGGTACTTGTAAGTTATTATGCTTTTATGTTTTCCTCTCACTTTCATTTTGCAGAACTTATTGGAAGACACATTTTCTTCATTTTGCAAAAGCAAGCTCAGGTACACACATGATGTACCACCCATACATGCCTACCCTAACTTTCCTCTTGCAGGAAAATAGACAGGCAACACCAAACTCCTAAGGAGAGGCTTCAGGTTCTGTCTCTCCTTGCCCCTTCTCTTTCCTTTGGGGTGGATCACGATTTTCGTGGGTCTCCAATTTTTTCGAAGTTCTATTCGGAACTTAAAAAAGTGCGGGGATTATGTTAACCCCAAAATCGGAAATACTTCCCAAGGCAGCCAGATCGCTCGTCACGGCCTGCCTCGGGTTCCTCCTGGAGGTCGTGATGCCCTAAGGAGGGCGGACAAAATTCACTGTCCGCTCAGGCCGCGCGGCTTGCGCGGTCTCAGCGGTCTGACCGACCAGGCCGCGCGCCTTCCCTTGGTCGGCAGGGTCCGCGGACTGCTCCTACAGTCCGCCTCTGCAGGCCGCCCCCTTTGGCGCTTGACCGCAAGGTTGTCTCTGCAGGTCTCACTCTGCCGGACTCAACTATCTACCTCCCCCAGGCCGCCAACTCCGGCAACCCGCCAAGACCAATAGCAACGTACAAGTTCCTTGCGAGCTGGGCGGACTCGAACTGCGATCAAGACTTCCAGTCCGCCTTCACCGCTGAACCCCAACAGCCTCAACAGCCAGGCTCTCCATCTCCAACGAAAGCGGACTCGACCTTGCAGCAGCCGCGGACTCGACGGACTTGGCAGACTCTCTATGCAGTCCTCCCTTTCCTTCGCTAGTACCAGCTTCTCGGTAGCAGTACCAGCTTCCTCCTCAGTCCACAGGCCTTTCACAGCCTCAGCCAGTAGTAGCAGACTTCTCCCTCAGTCCGTAGTCTTGGTGCGGACTCAGTCAGTAGTGGCGGACTCCTTCCAGCCCACCAGACAACAAATCCTCCAGAAGGCAGTCCCAGTCCGCATAAGCTAGTGCGGACTCGCCGGACTCTGCGGGCACTCTCCTGCTCGCACCCCTTGCAGCTCGCTCAGTTCAGCAGCAGCGGACTCAACGGATTCTTCTTGCAGTCCGCCGCTTGTCCTCCAGCATCCGCCACCCCAGCAGTAGGCGGACAGTCCTAGCTCAGCAGTGACGGACCCCTCGAACCCGCATCACAGTCTGCCACTGAGTCTCCCATTTTGCCGAAAGCAGCTCCGGCTTCAGTACCAAGCGCCAGTCCGTGCGGCCTATTGCGGACTCGGTGGACTTCGTCTCCATCTCGCACAAGTTACCATCTCACCGGGGGTAACGTCACCGCAAACCGTTACCTCCTCGGGCCTATAAATAGCCCCCCATGCCTCTCATGGGGGGAGGTCTCGTCGTAGCCAAGGTGCTCACGCCCGAAGTCATCCAGCAAGTCCTCCTCCTGCGGACTCCGCTTCTCAGTCCGCACCCCCGTATCTGCGCCTTTAGTCGCGCGGCCTGCCAACCTCTGGTTCTCCAGTCCGCGCGGTCTCCCATTTCCCTTAACCGCGTGACCTGCCAGCCTCGTTCTCCAGTCCGCGCGGCCTCCTCTGGTATTCTTCTTCCTTAGCCGTCAGCTTCCTTCTTGTACCCTTTATTGCTTTGTTGTAAATGTGTATTAGCAAGTTGTAACTCTCCCTATTAATAAAAGGAAAGTCCGTCGCAAGAGTGACGTTTAAGCCGCGGCGGGCGAAGTCTGCTGTTGCCGTTGCTAGCGGCCCCCCTCTCTCCCTTCTTCCTAGCTCAGCTCAGCTCCCTCGGCAACCAACCTGCAAGCACAACTGTCATAGTAACCATTTGCTCGATAGCTCCTGATCAACCTCATCCTCTCATCTGCCTTCCCGGCTGCTCTCAGCACCTTCTCCTCTATCCATGCAACTCCTTGACAAGCGTTTGCTCCACTCTCGAGCACTCAGAAGCTTCCTTCATTCCTCTTCCCCCACAACCTTCATCCTCTTCCTCTCCTAGCTTGTGAGATCGAACACACTCCCTCCGTGTTACCTGCCCGGTGCCGTTTTCGAGCATCAACAACAACCACCTGTGGAGGCTGCATAGAGGTAAGGTTTTATATTAGAATTGGCCTAACTCATTGCTTAGGTGGACAGTTTTATGTGATTTTTTACACATGGGAACGCCATTGCATCCGCTGCATAGTTTGTCCACAAACTAAGGCTCGAGCGGTGTGGCCCAGTGCTGTGGACTTCTTCTCTTATGATCGTTTGTTCTAGTGATACCAGTTTGTAAGACCTCCGCCCCTTACCAAGGAGGCTCCCGGTCTTATGCCCAGAACCATCGCCTTACAGTGACACTAACTCATGGGTTAGTCGACACCGCAAGACGCTGATCCTGCCGGCTAGTACGATCATATAACCTGTTCGACTAAATGAGAATTAGAAGTATAAAAGCAGTATTTAGAAACAGTCAGTCCACAAGTCACAGCACAATCATCTATAATAAAAATGAAAGTACAAAGAGTCCAGAATGAGTACATCAAAAGAGAAAAAAGGCTTATGCCCTGTACATGATATCAATTCTCTCTCACACAAAATGATAACAAAGCAGAAGCTAAACTATCATTAGAAAACTCGTCCCACCTGATGACGGGCTGTAGTAGTAGTAGTAGTAGTAGTAGTAGTAGGTCGTGGTGATATCAACTACTCACACCCTGCCACCTCGTCCTGCTGGTACTCCATCTCATCGAGTTCCTAAAATGATTTGGTCACAATCGACCGTTAGTCATAAAGACTAAGTCGTTTCCTCCATACCACGCCCCCGCAACTCCTAGGCACCGGGCGGGAGGACGAAGCGGAGGTCAACAAGGGGTATAACAAAAGAAGCAGGTGACAGTGGAGCTATACTAACAAGTATATATATATATATCAATTATTTCTACTCTAGCAGTTTTATATATATTGCACATGAAATGTATGAAGAACTGTACAGAAGCATGTAAGGTGCTGTAAGTAAACAAAGTACTGAAAGTAAGCAGAGTAAAGACAGCAAGTAGAATATGCTACTACTAAACTACCATAACAGAAGTACCTTAACTTATATGAATGCCCACACAAACTTATAAGTTATGGTTTCAAGAAATATAACTTATCATATAAAAGAGCCCATACTAATTTATATAATAAGGATATATGGTGCGTATGACCTATTTATGAATGTATGATATGCATGCGTTTTATGGTTCATGAAACTGCAACTCACACACACGACTCTGTGATCACAGACCTTTATTTCCCACTTTTTAGAGCTAGCATCACTCTCTGGTACCACCATTGTGGCTACAACAGCAGTGGATCGGGCGTCTCCAATCCTAGGCGGGTATACACATTACCAGGACTAGACCTCCCATACGCCTTTGTATACGTACTAGGTGCACTCTAGAGTCTTTGCATACTATTTGCTGGCTACCCACCAGTCTTTTTGGTCAAGTGTACATTTTTGGGGATCGTCCTCCAAACCGCAGTGTAAAACAACCCACTGGCCCCTCAAACCATCACACCTCGCCAGAGTCACCGTACTGCCATCGGTGTGACGATTGGCCCAGTACCGCATGACCCGCCACAAGTTTATTTCTATGCATATACAAGATATTCCAACCCGAGCCTCCAGCTCGCATGACCAAACCTATTCTGACATCCATCTCTCGAGCCTTCAGCTCGCAGGACCAACCCGTCCTGAAACCCTCCAACCCATCACGGGTGAGATTGCACATCAGTGTCTTAGTTCTGAATCCCTCCAACCCTTCACTGGTGAGAATGAACATTAGTGTCTTAATTCTGAATCCCTCCAACACTTCACGGGTGAGAATGAACATCAATGCCTTAGCCTATTAGACTACTCTTGTCTAATGTTTGTTATACCTAGCAGTTTATGGTTAATCCCATGACTGCCCAGGGCATGCCCGGTGAAGGGATCTCGAGAGAACTAGGAACTACGATGGGTCGATCCTACTGCATGCGGCCACGTCGGCGGTCGATCTCCTCTCTAGGCCGAGCCTTGCTCTAGGCCAGTCCTTACTCCAGGCCGAGCCTCGCTCCAGGCCGAGCCTTGCTCCAGGCCGAGCTTGCTGCCGGGAGAGGGGGAGGCCGAGGTGTGCTGCTCCAGGCCGGGAAAAAGGGAGGGGGCCGGGTTGCTCCAGGCGGCTGGAAAAAGAGGGAGGCTGGGGTGTGGTTGCAGCTGTAGGCGGCCGGAGAAAGAGAGCTGGACGAAGGCGGGGTGCTGCTCCAGGTCGACGGGAGTGGGAGATTTGCGGGGGCGCTCGGGCCACTGCTCTATACAGTCAGAGAAAGAGAGAGAGAGGGAGAACGCTCGGGCCGCCGCTCCAGGCCGAGGGAGAGAGAGGCGGCCGGGGGTTGTGGCTGTGCTTTGCCAGCAACGGGAGAGGGAAAGAAGGCGGGTTGCTCCAGGCCGGGAGAGAGAGGAAGGCGGCGCTCGGGCCGCTGCTCCGGGCCGACGGGAGAGAGAGGAAGACTGTGCTCGGGCCGCTGCTCCAGGCCGACTGGAGGGAGAGTGGAAGGCAGCGAGGGCGGCTGGGCTCCAGATCCTCGGGCTAGGGTTCCCATTTTCCATTTTCTCCCCGCTTCTATCTTCTTCCCCCTTGCCGCTGTACCCGAGCCCCCCGTTTTGTTTTTCTTCTTTTTTTTATCCCTGCTGTACCCCCTCCTCCCTTTTCCCCTCCCCCCTTCCTTCTCATCTCATAACATCTAAATAATATATATATATAATATATTATAGATCTTATAATATAATATATATATATATATATATATATATATATAAATTATGAACCTATGCGCAGAGAACCTCCGCACACACGAACTCACGAGGACCCGCACGTCTTCGAACGGGGTCGGACCAACTCGTCGCCCATAACACACCCCTAGGCTGATATTTGGGGAGGGCCCCACTTGCCCGGCTACGAGGTTGTACAATATGTCTGCTCCTAACTCTTTTCTTGTAGAGACTAGCAGACACTTGCAAGCCTTCTTCACAGGTACGTGCAAGTTATTTTCATGTTTTGTCTGCTTCTAACTCTTCTCTTTGTAGAGATCAACAGACACCTACAAGCCTCATCCAGGTACTTGTAGTTTAATTCATTATTCTATGTCTGCGGCTCACTCTTTTCCTTGCAGTGGTTAGCAGGCACCTGCAAGTCATATCCAGGTACTTGCAGCTTATTTTTTGTACGCAATACCTGCTCCTAACTCTTTTCTTGCAGAGACTAACATACACTTGCAAGCCTTCTTCACAGGTACTTGCAAGCTATTTTCATGTTTTGTCTGCTCCTAACTCTTTTCTTGCAGAGACTAGAAGACACTTGCAAGCCTTCTCCCAGGTACTTGCAAGCTTCTTTCGTATATTGTCTATTTCTGACTCTTCTCTTTGTAGAGATCAACAGACACCTGCAAGCCTCATTCAGGTACTTGTAGTTTAATTCATTATTCTATGTCTGCTGCTAACTCTTTTATTAGCAGTGGTTAGCAGGCACCTGCAAGCCTCATCTAGGTACTTGAAGTTTAATTCAATATTCTATGTCTGCGGCTCACTTTTTTCCTTGCAGCGGTTAGCAGGCACCTACAAGTCATATCCAGGTACTTGCAGCTTATTTTATTTATGCAATACCTGCTGCTAACTCTTTTCTTGCAGAGACTAGCAGACACTTGCAAGCCTGCATAACAGGTACTTGCAAGCTATTTTCATGTTTTGTCTGCTCCTAACTCTTTTCATGCAGAGACTAGCAGACACTTGCAAGCCTTCTTCACAAGTACTTGCAAGCTATTTTCATGTTTTGTCTGTTTTTAACTCTTTTCTTGCAGAGACTAGCAGACACTTGCAAGCCTTCTTCACAGGTACTTGCAAGCTATTTTCATGTTTTGTCTGCTCCTAACTCTTTTCTTCCAGAGACTAGCAGACACTTGCAAGCCTTCTCCCAGGTACTTGCAAGCTTCTTTCGTATATTGTCTATTTCTGACTCTTCTCTTTGTAGAGATCAACATACACCTGCAAGCCTCATCCAAGTACTTGCAGTTTAATTCATTATTCTATGTCTGCTGCTCACTCTTTTCTTAGCAGTGGTTAGCAGACACCTGCAAGCCTCATCCAGGTACTTGCACTTTAATTCATTATTATATGTCTGCTGCTCACTCTTTTCTTAGTAGTGGTTAGCAGACACCTGCAAGCCTCTTCCAGGTACTTGTAGCTTATTTTTTGTATGCAATGCCTGCTCCTAACCCTCTTCTTGCAGAGATCAGCAGACCCTTGCAAGTTTCTTCACAGGTACTTGCAAGCTACTCACATATACCATGTTTGTTAATAACTCTCATTTTGCAGAGATCATCTAATACTTGCGAGTTTCTTCACAGGTACCTGCAAGTTACTTTCATATATTGTGCATACCTTTAACTCTTCTTTTGCAGAAACCAGCAAAGACTTGCAAGTTCCTTCCAGGTACTTGCAGCTCATTTTTCCTTCTTATATACTCTTCATCCTTCCCTTTTTTGCAGAAGATAACAGGTGCTTGCAAGCCTCCATCAGGTACTTGTAAGTTATTATGCTTTTATGTTTTCCTCTCACTTTCATTTTGCAGAACTTATTGGAAGACACATCTTCTTCATTTTGCAAAAGCAAGCTCAGGTACACACATGATGTACCACCCATACATGCCTACCCTAACTTTCCTCTTGCAGGAAAATAGACAGGCAACACCAAACTCCTAAGGAGAGGCTTCAGGTTCTGTCTCTCCTTGCCCCTTCTCTTTCCTTTGGGGTGGATCACGATTTTCGTGGGTCTCCAACTTTTTCGAAGTTCTATTCGGAACTTAAAAAAGTGCGGGGATTATGTTAACCCCGAAATCGGCAATACTTCCCAAGCCAGCCAGATCGCTCGTCACGGCCTGCCTCGGGTTCCTCCTGGAGGTCGTGATGCCCTAGGGAGGGCGGTCAAAATTCACTGTTCGCTCAGGCCGCGCGGCTTGCGCGGTCTCAGCGGTCTGACCGACCAGGCTGTGCGCCTTCCCTTGGTCGGCAGGGTCTGCGGACTGCTCCTACAGTCCGCCTCTGCAGGCCGCCCCCCTTTGGCGCTTGACCGCAAGGTTGTCTCTACAGGTCTCTCTCTGCCGGACTCAACTATCTACCTCCCCCAGGCCGCCAACTCCGGCTACCCGCCAAGACCAACAGCAATGTACAAGTTCCTCGCGAGCTGGGCGGACTCGAAGTGCGATCAAGACTTCCAGTCCGCCTTCACCGCTGAACCCCAACAGCCTCAACAGCCAGGCTCTCCATCTCCAATGAAAGCGGACTCGACCTTGTAGCAGCCGCGGACTCGACGGACTTGGCAGACTCTCTATGCAGTCCTCCCTTTCCTTCGCTAGCACCAACTTCTCGGCAGCAGTACCAGCTTCCTCCTCAGTCCACAGGCCTTTCACAGCCTCAGCCAGTAGTAGCAGACTTCTCCCTCAGTCCGTAGTCTTGGTGCGGACTCAGTCAGTAGTGGCGGACTCCTTCCAGCCCACCAGACAACAAATCCTCCAGAAGGCAGTCCCAGTCCGCATAACCTAGTGCGGACTCGCCGGACTCCGCGGTCACTCTCCTGCACGCACCCCTTGCAGCTCGCTCAGTTCAGCAGCAGCGGACTCAACGGATTCTTCTTGCAGTCCGCCGCTTGTCCTCTAGCATCCGCCACCCCAGTAGTAGGCGGACAGTCCCAGCTCAGCAGTGACGGACCCCTCGAACCCGCATCACAGTCTGCCACTAAGTATCCCATTTTGCCGAAAGCAGCTCCGGCTTCAGTACCAAGCGCCAGTCCGCGCGGCCTATTGCGGACTCGGCGGACTCCGTCTCCATCTCGCACAAGTTACCGTCTCACCGGGGGTAAAGTCACCGCAAGCCGTTACCTCCTCGGGCCTATAAATAGCCCCCCATGCCTCTCATGGGGGGAGGTCTCATCGTATACAAGGTGCTCACGCCCGAAGTCAGCCAGCAATCCTCCTCCTGCGGACTCCGCTTTTCAGTCCGCACCCCCGTCTCTGCGCCTTTAGTCGCGCGGCCTGCCAACCTCTGGTTCTCCAGTCCGCACGGTCTCCCGTTTCCCTTAACCGCGCGACCTGCCAGCTTCGTTCTCCAGTCCGCGCGGCCTCCTCTGGTATTCTTCTTCCTTAGCCGTCAGCTTCCTTCTTGTACCCTTTATTGCTTTGTTGTAAAGGTGTATTAGCAAGTTGTAACTCTCGCTATTAATAAAAGGAAAGTCCGTCGCAAGAGTGACGTTTAAGCCACGGCAGGCGAAGTCTGCTATTGCCGTTGCTAGCGGCCCCCTCTCTCTCCCTTCTTCCTAGCTCAGCTCAGCTCCCTCGGCAACCAACCTGCAAGCACAACCGTCATAGTAACTGTTTGCTCGACAGCTCCTGATCAACCTCCTCCTCTCATCAGCCTTCCCGGCTGCTCTCAGCACCTTCTCCTCTATCCACGCAACTCCTTGACAAGCGTTTGCTCTACTCTCGAGCACTTAGAAGATTCCTTCATTCCTCTTCCCCCACAACCTTCATCCTCTTCCTCTCCTAGCTTGTGAGATCGAACACACTCCCTCCGTGTTAGCTGCCCTGTGTCGTTTTCGAGCATCAACAACAACCACCTATGGAGGCTGCATAGAGGTAAGGTTTTATATTAGAATTGGCCTAACTCATTGCTTAGGTGGACAGTTTTATGTGACTTTTTACACATGGGCACGCCATTGCATCCGCTGCATAGTTTGTCCGCAAACTAAGGCTCGAGCGGTGTGGCCCAGTGCTGTGGACTTCTTCTCTTATGATCGTTTGTTCTAGTGATACCAGTTTGTAAGACCTCTGCCCCTTACCAAGGAGGCTCCCGGTTTTATGCCCAGAACCATCGCCTTACAGTGACACTAAATCATGGGTTAGTCGACACCGCAAGACGCCGATCCTACCGGCTAGTACGATCATATAACTTGTTCGACTAAATGAGAATTAGAAGTATAAAAGCAGTATTTAGAAACAGTCAGTCCACAAGTCACAGCACAATCATTTATAATAAAAATGAAAGTACAGAGAGTCCAGAATGAGTACATCAAAAGATAAAAAAGGCTTATGCCCTGTACATGATATCAATTCTCTCTCACACAAAATGATAACAAAGTAGAAGCTAAACTATCATTAGAAAACTCGTCCCACCTGATGACGAGATGTAGTAGTAGTAGTAGGTCGTGGTGATATCAACTACTCACACCCTGCCACCTCGTCCTGCTGGTACTCCATCTCCTCGAGTTCCTAAAATGATTTGGTCACAATCGACCGTTAGTCATAAAGACTAAGCCGTTTCCTCCATACCTCGCCCCCGCAACTCCTAGGCACTGGGCGGGAGGACGAAGCGGAGGTCAACAAGGGGTATAACAAAAGAAGCAGGTGACAGTGGAGCTATATTAACAATTATATATATATCAATTATTTCTACTCTAGCAGTTTTATATATATTGCACATGAAAGGTATGAAGAACTGTACAGAAGCATGTAAGGTGCTGTAAGTAAACAAAGTATTGAAAGTAAGCAGAGTAAAGACAACAAGTAGAATATGCTACTACTAAACTACCATCACAGAAGTACCTTAACTTATATGAATGCCCACACAAACTTATAAGTTATGGTTTCAAGAAATATAACTTATCATATAAAAGAGCTCATACTAATTTATATAATAAGGATATATGGTGCGTATGACCTACTTATGAATGTATGATATGCATGCGTTTTATGGTTCATGAAACTGCAACTCACACACACGACTCTGTGATCACAGACCTTTATTTCCCACTTTTTGGAGCTAGCATCACTCTCTGGTACCACCATTATGGCTACAACAGCAGTGGATCGGGCGTCTCCAATCCTAGGCGGGTATACACACTACCAGGCCTAGACCTCCCATACGCCTCTGTATACGTACTAGGTGCACTCTAGAGTCTTTGCATACTATTTGCTGGCTACCCACCAGTCTTTTTGGTCGAGTGTACATTTTTGGGGATCGTCCTCCAGACCGTAGTGTAAAACAACCCACTGGCCCCTCAAACCATCACACCTCGCCAGAGTCACAGTACTGCCATCGATGTGACGATTGGCCCAGTACTGCATGACCCGCCACAGGTTTATTTCTATGCATATACAAGATATTCCAACCCGAGCCTCGAGCTCGCAGGACCAAACCTATCCTGACATCCATCTCTCGAGTCTTCAGCTCGCAGGACCAACCCGTCCTGAAACCCTCCAACCCATCATGGGTGAGATTGCACATCAGTGCCTTAGTTCTGAATCCCTCCAACCCTTCACTGGTGAGAATGAACATTAGTGTCTTAATTCTGAATCCCTCCAACACTTCACGGGTGAGAATGAACATCAATGCCTTAGCCTATTAGACTACTCTTGTCTAATGTTTGTTATACCTAGCAGTTTAAGGTTAATCCCATGACTGCCCAGGGCATGCCCGGTGAAGGGCTCTCGAGAGAACTAGGAACTACGATGGGCTGAAACCCAAAGCTCCCTTTCGTAAGGATATTTATTTTTATTAATGTCTACCCATGATCTATACCCAACTCTCGTTGTTACTCTGGAACGAACCTAATGACTTAAGTTATTATTGGGAAATCGGCGGTCTTCCACCAGTCTCTGTTCTAGCTACTATCCTTGGGGTCTTGCAATCTTTCGCTTGATACTATGAAGTGACCTACTAGACACCAATCAGGGTTTGTCTTCCCAATATGGTTATCAACTCAACCTTCTATCGTATCCCCTGTGACTCCCAGTAACATGTGATATATTTTTGCTAAGCGCACCCATGACCTAATGTTGACCCGTATGACGTGTCTTCCAAACTCTTGGGTTAAATGTCTGTAATTATTTATCATGGTTGTTATGACGTATGATAATGATCGATCTAGGTTTCATTATTTTTCTAAGTGATTAAGGGCCTAAATTAATTCTTTTAATTGTGCGACCGGGGTCACCTTGAACATGATGTACTACATATAATAGTTCAACCAACCTAAGGAATTTACTAGGTGTTCCATAAGGTTAAATATTACTGTCTATCAGGTTTCATAATTTTTCCATGCAAATATCTATTTATTTCCCATTTAATATTAAAATTCCAACTTGACCACTTTCCAAATAAAGTACCTCAACTACACAACCAAAAATTCTGAGAAAATTAGTGGGTATTCATGCTAATATAATAAGACTAAGTACAGAATTTATAAATCTTAAACAGTGATCTGACCTATCTTATATCCATTTAAACAATATTATGAAAATGCCATTATTAGTGTTTTCAACCTATAGAGACATCCAAAAATTATCAAATAATTTATGAGGAATCTAATAATAGAAACAAACTACTGTAAAGTTTTCCATAATTTTAAAACTCTAATTTCCTTTATTTTTAATTAATTTCCATAAGGGGGCAAAATGGTAAAATCTACTTAAAATCCAAGTAAAAATTATTTAATAGTCCCATAAATTTTCTAGAGGTGAACTATGTCCTACTAGTACATGTGACAGAATTTCAAAATTTAATGAACTCATTTTCCCTAGTTTCCAAATTTATTTCCTAACTAGGCATATTTTCCAATAATTCTAAATAATGAGATTTTTGATCCCAAAAATTCCAAACTTCCCATGGGAGGTATATTCCATTCCTATGAGCCTCTGTCCAGAGTTTCATGGACAAGCAATGATCCAATTGGGCTAAATTCACATTTTTCTATTTTTACTATTGGCACCCCAAATTTGAATGCGCCAATCTCATGCATGTGGGATTTCCCAAACATGCATAGGTCAAAATGACCGGAAATCTCTACCATGGTTTTATATTGACCTAATGAACATCCCACCCAAATTTGGGGGCATTTGGAGTCATATGTCTCCAAAAATACACTTAATTTAATTATTAGTATTTCATCAAATACTATAGAAAAATTCTGAGCAAAAATTTTCATTTTTGGTCAGAGACTAGTTTTATCCTAACACAAGCCTGGCCAAAATTTCAGGTCATGGTGACTTATGGTTTGGCTTGGGCATTTATTTTAATATTTGCCCTAGCCTAGGACCAGTCATGGTAGAATGGTCCTACAAGGAGTTCTACTGTACCAAAATATGACTTTAGGGTGTCATTTTAAAGGTAAGGTCATGCCCTACATTTTTCATGTTGATATCTACCTCTGAATATGCATATAGCAGGCCTAAAATGGACATGGAAAATCACTGTAAAAGTGTGCCAGAATTCACACTATTCATAATAATCATTTTAATTAAATTAACTGGAATTAAATGAACAGTATCGGGTCATCGTCCCCATCAGCCAACAACTGATATTGAACCATCATGGGCCAAGTTTGCTGGCTTATTCTGGCCACCTAGGCCGGTGCCACCGCTGGCGATTATCGCAACCACCTCCGTTGAGGTGGTGGCTAGCGTTTCCCGGCGGTGAGGCTGCCGGAGGCGGCTCCTGTCACAACCAACATTTTCACCACAAATAAGGCTTATCAGAGTAAGGGAAAATGCTCGTCATGATGCCATGTCAGCATAGGATAACTGGTGACGCTCAGGCAGACACCAAACTAATCGCGAAGAAAGTTTCTTTATCAGTTATTTTAAGGAAAAAAACAGTTAAGTGCAGGAGTTAGCCATATCCCTCGGCTTAGTGGCTCATCTAGTCCACGAATCAAAATATATTATACGCTGCGAAAAAAATACTTGATTAGATTAACTCGGACATCTTACATGAGTAAAAACGTCCCTAAGGGATAACTCATGCTATGCAAGACTCTAAATTTATTATAATAGGAAAGATAACTTTTACGGTCGCTAAAAATAACAAGT
Organism: Platanthera guangdongensis; assembly: GCA_039583875.1. Taxonomy (NCBI): domain Eukaryota; kingdom Viridiplantae; phylum Streptophyta; class Magnoliopsida; order Asparagales; family Orchidaceae; genus Platanthera; species Platanthera guangdongensis. Next base: position 83,499,715 of record CM077150.1, read on the forward strand.
TAGAGTTTCAAATTATGCAATGTATGAAGTAATAGTAGTAGATTTTATAGTTGAAAATACCTAACATGCATTTCTAGCATAAATCCTCCCAGAGAGCAAGTAATCCACATCCACATTTAAATAAATGAGCAGCTAGCAAGTATTGAACAACTAACAAATCAGTGGACGCCAACAAGCTGACACGAATCCACGAACAAAAGTATGTCTGAACTAGTAAAACTAAACCAACAACAATCTACCTCGCTATGACGAGGCAACAACCACGGCCAACACTGCCGCCAGAAACCCAACACCAGCACTGCTAACAGCTACCGCTCTGAACCTGAGGCATTCCAAAAAAAACAGAACACCTCAGCAAGAAGGTACAAGTAGTGGCAGGAAAAGTAATAAACCAAAATAAACAAAGGGTCAACAGGGGTACCAACCCAAGAGCAAAGCTACTGAAGTAAAGTACAAAAGAAACAGGGCATCAATAGGTAAAGAACTCCTACGTGATTTATCACGTTCCACAAGAGTACACCAGACGCACAAGGCTATAAGGTGACTACATAAATATTTCTCCAGAAATAAAATACAAAACCTTCATTGAAGGAAAAAAACAAAACCTTTATTGGGCACATGTGGTCGACTCTACCCAAAAACACGGCGAAGTGGTCACTCTTGGACACACCACCCAAAAACACAGGCGAAGTGGTCACTCTTGGACACACCACCCAAAAACACAGGCGTAGTGGTCACTCTTGGACACACCACCAAAAAACAAACGAATATATAATCCGTCTAACTGCGAGGGAGTCTCATACTCTCCACCATACACCACAGACATCCAAAAACTGGGTATACTTCCACAGGGCACTAATGAAGGAAGCAAACACCGCGGAGGTGGAAATCGTACACTAACACCCGCATTGAAGAAACCCGAAGAAACCACAACACAAATACCTCGAGATTTGGCTCGACAGATTCTACTTGACATTACCGAACTCAAGACGCGGTTGATCAAGCTCTAGGAGCAATTTACAGTCCTAGATAAATTCTAACGCGCTAAATAACGAAACCTAAAACATACACAACCATCATTAAAACATACCAGATCAATTTAAACAAAACCAGACAAAATCGGGCTTTCCAAGACGACACCTTACAATAACAAAGGATTGTTGACACGATTAAACATAACTATGATTAGGAAGAATAAGTGCAGAAAATTTAAGGAACATGAAAATATAGTCGTTACCATCAGATCGGACAAAGAGAAATGAGGGAAAAACCACCACTTGCCTTGGTTTTACCAGAAAAGTCCTCAGAATCGCTCCACGTCGAAGATCGGGGCAAAAGACTGCGGGAGGAGTTGAAATCTAGACAAAAAGGGTCGAAAAGGGGATTAGGGCCGAAAAACCCTAGCGAGAAAATCTCAAGAAACGGGGAAGAAATTACCATGAGGGCGAAGCTCTCGTCGAGAGCTTTCCAGATCTACGATCAGTTTGAAATTCCGAGAACCGGAGCACCGTCAACAGCCACCGGAAGGAACAAGGACAGACCCCTTCTATCTCGCTCACGCCGCTCTTGTTCGGGAGGAAAAAAGATCGGAGAGGAAGATGAAGAAGGTATTTATACCAAAGGTGAAAACAGGACGAACCACAAATTAAACCGGGTTTGACTGAACCAGGCTTCTCGAGACAGGAGGGAAAGAGTTACTCGAGTAACAGGAGACCTACTCGTGTAGCTCACTACGAACACTCGAGTAACCAAGACCTACTCGAGTAGTTCATTCCAACTACTCGAGTAACAAAAAACTGCTCGTGTAGTTCAATGCAACCTCACGAGTACAAAAGACCTACTCGAGTAGTTCAATACTACTCTCGAGTGACAGGAGGCCTACTCGAGTAGCTCATCACAACTACTCGAGTAACAGAAACCTACTAGAGCAGTTCATCACCACTACTCGAGTAATAGAGATATACCCGAGTAGTTCATCACCACTACTCGAGTAACAGAAACATACCTGTGTAGTTCATTACATCTACTCGAGTAACAGAGAAGGAGTACTCATGTATAGGGGAATTACACGAGCAAGGCTCTGGGTTTACTCGAGTACAAATCAATTTACACGAGTATCAGCACGAGAAAACAACTCGAGTACAAGGGAGGATCCACTCGACGAAAACTATTTGAAAAACGTCAAACTCAACACGAAGATCCGCTAGACCTACAGCAAGCTCCGCTCGACGATTCATCGAGCTCAGCACGACAATCATCGAGCTCCGCTCGACGATCGTCGAACCCGACACGCCGCTCAGAAAAAAAAACCGGAAAAACTCGGTTCAACAAAAACCATACCTAAAGGAGGGCTTCCCGAGAAGTCAACACAAGAAGTCAAAAATTAAGCAATTAACGTGTTCAGATAGTCGAACCGAAAACTATGAGATCAAATCAAAGGTTCAAACGCGCCGAATCAAACGAAACTCACGCCGTAGGCGAAAACTGCAGCTACGTACACAACGGCGAAGTCAAAACCAAAATCCTACGAGCCATTCTCGAGATATTAACCGCCAAAACATGCGGCACACAAAAACAAAACCCAAAACTTCGATCGCGCGCCGAGACTCCAATAACGCTCGGGTTGCGACGAAACTGGACGAGCACGTCCAAAACTACTCAAATCCAACACTCGACGTTAAAAGTATCGCCACGACGTCATAAATCTGACGTTGCCTAAACAAATCAAATCATCGAAAAATCGGGGGCATTACAGTCACTCCCCCTAAAAAGAAGTTTCGTTCCGAAACATATCACAACTCCAAAACCAAACCAAACTTGATAAAACCATGCATAACTGAAAACATAGCAACATACCCGAAACTAAGAGAAGAGGTGCGGATGAGATTCTCTCATGGCTGATTACAATTCCCACGTCGCGCTCTCGACGTCTTGATTTCTCAAAAGAATCTTGACCATAGGGATGGTCTTTCTCCGCAACACACGCTCTTGAAAATCCAGAACACGAATATGTTCTTCCACATAAGTAAGGTTGGGCTGAATCTGGGGTATCAAGTCGAGGACTTGACGATCACTACGAACACACTTCTGCAACTGGCTCACATGGAACACATCATGGACACCAGGGAAGGTCGCAGGCAAATCCAGCCTATAAGCTGACACTCCGATGCGCTCAATAATATGGAAAGGTCCCACATACCGGGGGTCTAACTTGTGGTTCCTTCAAAACCATTTAATGCCAGACATCGGAGAAACCTTCAGAAAAACAAAGTCTCCAACCGCAAACTCCAGATCGACCCTTCGTAGATTAGCATACTTCTCATAGCGCTCTTGAGCCACACGAAGCTTTTCCCGAATGTGAGTCAAGGCACAATTCATCTCTTCAAGGGCTTCCGGACCTAATAACGGTCTCTCAACAACTTCAGCCCAAAACAAAGGAGTTCTACAACGCCTCCCATACAACGCCTCAAACGGAGCCATCTGCAGACTCTCTTGATAACTATTATTGTAAGCAAACTCCATGAGTCTGAGACGCTCATCACAAGCACCACCATGATCCAAAATATAACATCTGATCATATCTTCTACGATCTGATTTACCCTTTCCGTCTGACCGTTAGTCTGCGGATGATAGGCGGTGGAATACCTTAAATCGGTACCCAACCCCTCCTGTAAACTCTTCCAAAAGCGAGACATAAATCTAGAGTACCGATCTGATACGATGCTAACATGAACACCATGTAACCTGATGACCTCTTCAAGATATAACTCAGCTATCTTCTTCATCGAGTACCCAATCTTAAATGCAACAAAGCGAGCACACTTTGTCAATCTGTCGACTATCACCCAAACAGAGTCGTGCCCACGGGGAGATTTTGGTAGACCGGTGATAGAATCCATTGAAATACTCTCTCATTTCCAACTTGAAATGTCAAGCGGTGTCAATTTACCACCAGGCCTTCTGTGATCAGCCTTAATACGCTGACATGTATAACATTCCGATACAAAATTTGCGATGTCATTCTTCATCCCTGACCACCAAACAATTTGCTTTAGATCTTTATACATCTTAGTGGAACTAGGGTGGTAGGATACACTGGAACCATGAGCTTCAACACAGATCTTAGCTCGAATATCGCCAAAGGCGGGGACGCTAAATCTACCCCGATACTTCAAGGTGTCCAACTCGTCCACAGAAAAATCAGGTAGCTCTCCCTTCACAGTTCTATTCCGGAGATGTAATAAATCTGGATCATCCTTCTGATGTGCTCGAGTAAGGGAAATCCAAGAGGGTTCTTCTGCTTCTAGACTTGCAGGCATAGTACAACTCCCAACTTCAATATCCATCAACAGAAATTCTTCTACCAAGGACTGTACTGACAGATTAAAAATTTTAGCGGTCTTTCTACTAAAAGCATCGGCTACTACATTAGCCTTTCCTGGATGATAAAGAATTTCCACTTCATAATCTGCCACATATTCTAACCACCGACGCTGGCGCAGATTTAGTTCCTTCTGAGTGAATACGTACTTCAAACTCTTATGGTCAGTATAGATCTTGCACATCGCGCCATATAATAAGTGTCTCCAAAGCTTCGGCGCATAAATTACAGCAGCAAACTCCAAATCATGCGTGGGATAGTTCCTCTCGTGGATCTTAAGTTGTCTTGATCCATACGCGATCACCTTACCATCTTGCATTAAAACACAACCAAGCCTGACGTGTGATGCATCAACATACACAGCATACTCAACTCCTTTAGTAGGTAAGGTTAAAATCGGAGCAGTACATAATCTCTTCTTCAGCTCTTGGAAAGCCTCTTCACATTTATCACTCCAAATGAAAGCAGTATTCTTCTGAGTAAGTCTAGTTAGAGGAGCAGACAACACCGAAAATCCTTCCACGAATCTTCTATAATAGCCGGCTAGGCCTAAGAAACTCCTATTCTCCTTTGGTGTAGAAGGTCTCTCTCATTCCATTACCGCAGAAATTTTAGTCGGGTCTACAGAAATGCCGTCCTTTCTTACCACATGACCCAGAAAGGACACCTGAGGTAACCAAAACTCACACTTGCTCAACTTCGCATATAACTTATGCTCCCTCAGTATCGACAAAACCAGATGCAAGTGCTGAGTATGCTCCTCAACATTGCGAGAATACACCAAGACTTCATCTATGAACACAATAACAAATCGGTCCAAGAAATCCTTAAACACCTGATTCATCAAATCCATGAAAGCAGAGGGTGCATTGGTTAAACCAAAAGACATCACCAAAAACTCATAATGTCCATGCCGTGAACGGAAAGCGGTTCGAGGAACATCTGCCTCACAAATCCTCAACTGGTGGTAGCCTAAATGAAGATTGATCTTTGATAATACCGAGCTACCACGCAATTGGTCAAACAAATCATCAATCCTTGGCAGGGGATATCTATTCTTAATGGTTACCTTTTTCAATTCCCTATAATTGATGCAAAGTCTCATCGATCCATCTTTCTTCTTGACGAACAAAATAGGAGCACCCCATGGAGAAGAACTTGGTCTAATAAAACCACAACTGAGCAACTCATCGAGCTGAGTACGCAACTCATCCAACACACACGGAGCCATACGGTACGGTGCTTTAGCAATAGGATGAGTACCTGGTTCGAGGTCTATCACAAACTCTACCTCCCTTTCAGGAGGACGTCCTGGAAGACTATCAGGAAAGACATCTGGAAACTCTCGCACCACCGAGACATCCTCAATATGTGGCGTAACAAAAGCTATCTCCAGAGCAGAAATAGAAACCAAAAACGCCTTGCAACCAGACTCTATAGCACGATAAGCACGTACCGCAAAAATGACAGGGGAAACTCTGTCCTGAAATCCATAGACGATCATAGGTTGTCTGTCGTCCATTCTGAAATCCAATCACTTAGCCTTGCACTGGATGACCGCATCATATTTGGACAGCCAGTCCATGCCCAGAATCACGTCAAAATCAGACAGATCCAAAATCATCAGATCCGCACAAGCTAGAAAATTGCCAAGAAAGATAGGGCATCTCAGAACTCCTTAGTTAGATATCACCGTATCACCGGAAGGGAGCTTGACATTGAAGGAGCCTCCTAATTGGTCCACACTCAGACAGTGCTTTTCAACAAATCTCTGGGCCACAAAGGAATGGGTGGCACCCGAGTTGAAAAGGACGCGAGCCCACCTATTCCGCACCTTAAACTCCCCTAAAACCGTAACATACATAAGTAAACGAACGATAACTAAGGCAACAACGATAACTAACAAGGATGAAATAAACTGAGGCTAACCTAATATCACTTGCGTAGAGGTTTGGGCTTCCTTGCTGGTCATCACGTTCAGCTTTCCCTTTCCTTTATCCAGGTTTGGTGGCGGTGGTAGAGCTCAAAGTGGGGCAGGCTACAGTGGGGACTGAGCCTGGGGGCACGAAGACTTCTTGTGTCCCTTCTGCCCACACTGGAAGTAAACCCTTTCTTTCGTCCAGCAACGAGTCACATCACGACCCTTCCTTGCACAAAATAAGCACACAAGCTCTCCCTTGGGTAAACCTTGGATGACATGCACCTGCTGCTGCTTCAGGGTGGCAGTCCTCTTGAAGCACCTTTCGAAGGGGTGGCCAGGTCGACCACAGAAACTACACACATCCTTACTTTTCTTCTTCGAAGAAGGGACAGATGCCCTGGAGCTACCATCCTCAACGCCTTTTCTTTTCTCCTTCCTTGCCGCAGCACCGCGGTTCTTGGCGTTTTCAATCGCCTCCACTTTTAAAGCGGCTTCCATTGCTTCAACATAACTTTCAGCTTGGTAAGCGCATGATAACTGCTGGACATCGCTTCTTAGTCCTCCCAAGAAATGTTTCACTCTACCCTCCTCAGAAGCTACCAAATCAGGAACAAACCTCCTCAGTTTGTTAAACTCAATCTCGTACTCGCTCACTGTGAGCTGTCTCTGCTTTAGATGCAGGAAATTATTCATCAAGCGGTCTTGCTCGACCGAGGGGAGAAACTTCTTCAGCAGCATCTTCTTAAAAGATTCCCAAGAATAGCCTTCCTTCAGGCCCTCTCTTTCCCGAATCCACCAACTCTTTGCCAGACCTTTTAACTGATAGGCTGCAATCATCACCTTCTGGGCTTGTAGAATACCGGAATACGAAAACATCTCCTCGATGGAGATGATCCAATCATCTATAACCACAAAGTCAGCACTCCCGTCGAAGGTGGGAGGTCCCAACTGCTGGAAGTGCGATATGAAATTCATTTCTGGTGGTATCACCATCGGGGGCACCAGAGGAGCAGGGGTCTCGGGCACGGCTTGGCCCAACGCAGGCTCTTGCGCTGAAGGTTGCTGCGCGGGAGCGACAGACAACAAAGACTCAATTTGCGATTGCATTGCAACCAATTGTCTTGACAGAGCCTCATTGCTCTAACGCAGACTCTCGATAATCGCGTCACTTTGCGCACCTGATGACTCATCCTCCGACTGGGGAGTCAACCTCGTCGCAGGACGCTTTGGCGGCATTCTAAAAAGCAACGAACAACCCATAAAAATCCTAGCTTACAACAAAGCCATGTGACTAGTTCAGACCATACTTAAAAGATACTTGCTTACGCTGCAACTTGCTCTGAGATTTTATAATGATGTTATGTCCTACTTAGGATGATATCCTCTCATCCTATTGACTCTTGTGCCTATGACATGAATGCATGTATTTATATTCGTTTTCTGATTTAAAACCATGTGTGTACATATGTCATCCCACAAATCTTTATCTTGGCACGTTGCGGTTATGCAATGTTATACTATGCATGATTGTGCTATGCATTCTAAAAATGCCCGAATGCATGTTATGAGCAGCGTACGCATTAAAATGTTATGCATCTCATACTACATGACATTCTCATGCAATGAAAAAGAAACGTTCTAGTCGCATTCATGTGGTGAGGTTATGCATCCCTTACTGCATAACCCTCACATGTTGACCCTATGGTAGATCCATATACAGACACATATTATGCATCCCATACTACATAATATGCCCCGTATACTTCATGTTATGCTATGAGTGTAGTGTTCGTGCTTCAGCCAAGACGTGCTGATGACATATCGGTGTGTGTATGATATGATGCTAAATACCTAATACCAACAAGGAAAGGTTGCCCGACAAATTGTCAAGCAACCTCCCTCTAATACCAACTGTCACAACCCGCATTTTCACCACAAATAAGGCTTATCAGAGTAAGGGAAAATGCGCGTCATGATGCCACATCAGCAGGGGATAACTGCGGACGCTCAGGCAGACACCAAAATAATTGCGAAGAAAGTTCCTTTATCAGTTATTTTAAGGAAAAAAAACAGTTAAGTGCAGGAGTTAGCCGTATCCCTCGGCTTAGTGGCTCATCTAGTCCACGAATCAAAATATATTATACGCTGTGGAAAAAATACTTGATTAGATTAACTCGGACATCCTACATGAGTAAAAACGTCCCTAAGGGACAACTCATGCTATGCAAGACTCTAAATTTATTATAATAGGAAAGATAGCTTTTACGGTCGCTAAAAATAACAAGTTAGAGTTTCAAATTATGCAATGTATGAAGTAATAGTAGTAGATTTTATAGTTGAAAATACCTAACATGCATTTCTAGCATAAATCCTCCCACAGAGCAAGTAATCCACATCCACATTTAAATAAATGAGCAGCTAACAAGTATTGAACAACTAACAAATCAGTGGGCGCCAACAAGCTGACACGAACCCACGAACAAAAGTATGTCTGAACTAGTAAAACTAAACCAACAACAATCTACCTAGCTATGACGAGGCAACAACCATGGCCAACACTGCCGCCAGAAACCCAACACCAGCACTGCTAACAGCTACCGCTCTGAACCCGAGGCATTCTAAAAAAATAGAACACCTCAGCAAGAAGGTACAAGTAGTGGCAGGAAAAGTAATAAACCAAAATAAACAAAGGGTCAACAGGGGTACCAACCCAAGACCAAAGGTACTGAAGTAAAGTACAAAAGAAACAGGGCATCAACAGGTAAAGAACTCTTACGTGATTTATCACATTCCACAAGAGTACACCAGACGCACAAGGCTATAAGGTGACTACATAAATATTTCTCCAGAAAGAAATTACAAAACCTTCATTGAAGGAAAAAAACAAAACCTTCATTGGGCACCTGTGGTCGACTCTACCCAAAAACACGGTAAAGTGGTCACTCTTGGACACACCACCCAAAAACACAGGCGAAGTGGTCACTCTTGGACACACCACCCAAAAACACAGGCGTAGTGGTCACTCTTGGACACACCACCCAAAAACAAACGGATATATAATCCGTCTAACTGCGAGGGAGTCTCATACTCTCCACCATACACCGCAGACATCCAAAAACTGGGTAGACTTCCACAGGGCACTAATGAAGGTAACAAACACCGCGGAGGTGGAAATCGTCCACTAACTCCCGCATTCAATAAACCTGAAGAAACCACAACACAAATACCTCGAGATTTGGCTCGACAGATTCTACTTGACATTACCGAACTCAAGACGCGGTTGATCAACCTCTAGGAGCAATTTACAGTCCTAGATAAATTCTAACGCGCTAAATAACGAAACCTAAAACATGCACATCCATCATTAAAACATACCGGATCAATTTACCCAAAACCAGACAAAATCAGGCTTTCCAAGACGACACCTTATAATAACAAAGGATTGTTGACACGATTAAACATAACTATGATTAGGAAGAATAAGCGCAGAAAATTTAAGGAACATGAAAATATAGTCGTTACCATCAGATCAGACAAAGAGAAATGAGGGGAAAACTACCACTTGTCTTGGTTTTACTAGAAAAGTCCTCAGAATCGCTCCACGTCGAAGATCGGGGCAAAAGACTGCGGGAGGAGTTGAACTCTAGACAAAAAGGGTCGAAAAGGGGATTAGGGCCGAAAAAACCTAGCGAGAAAATCTCAAGAAATGGGGAAGAAATTACCACGAGGGCGAAGCTCTCGTCGAGAGCTTTCCAGATCTACGATCGGTTTGAAATTCCGAGCACCGGAGCACCGTAAACAGCCACCGGAAGGAACAAGGACAGACCTCTTCTATCTCGCTCACGCCGCTCTGGTTCGGGAGGAAAAAAGATCGGAGAGGAAGATGAAGAAGGTATTTATATCAAAGGTGAAAACAGGATGAACCACAAATTAAATCGGGTTTGGCTGAACCCAGCTTCCCGAGATAGTAGGGAAAGAGTTACTCGAGTAACAGGAGACCTACTCGTGTAGCTCACTACGACCACTCGAGTAACCGAGACCTACTCGAGTAGTTCATTCCAACTACTCGAGTAACAGAAAACTACTGGTGTAGTTCAATGCAACCTCACGAGTATAAAAGACCTACTCGAGTAGTTCAATACTACTACTCGAGTGACAGGAAGCCTACTCGAGTAGCTCATCACAACTACTCGAGTAACAGAAACCTACTCGAGTAGTTCATCACCACTACTCGAGTAACAGAGACATACCCGAGTAGTTCATCACCACTACTCGAGTAACAGAAACATACCCGTGTAGTTCATTACATCTACTCGAGTAATAGAGAAGGAGTGCTCGTGTATAGGGTAATTACACGAGCAAGGCTCTGGGTTACTCGAGTACAAACCAATTTACACGAGTATTAGCACGGGAAAACAACTCGAGTACAAGGGAGGATCCACTCGACGAAAAACGTCGAACTCAACATGAAGATCCGCTAGACCTACAGCAAGCTTCGCTCGACGATCGTCGAACCCGACACGGCGCTCAGAAAAAAACCCGGAAAAACTCGGTTCAACAAAAACCACACCTAAAGGAGGGCTTCCCGAGAAGTCAACACAAGCAGTCAAAAATTAAGAAATTAACGTGTTCAGATAGTCGAACAAGAAACTATGAGATCAAATCAAAGGTTCAAACGTGCCGAATCAAACGAAACTCACGCCGTAGGCGAAAAATGCAGCTATAGACACAACAGCGAAGTCAAAACCAGAATCCTACGAGCCATTCTCGAGATATTAACCGCCAAAACATGCGGCGCACAAAAACAAAACCCAAAACTTCGATCGCGCGCCGAGACTCCAATAACACTCGGGTTGCGACGAAACTGGACGAGCACGTCCAAAACTACTCAAATCCAACACTCGACGTTAAAAGTAACGCCACGACGTCATAAATTTGATGTTGCCCAAACAAATCAAATCATCGAAAAATCGGGGGCGTTACAGCTCCTCCGACGATCCCGAGCTAGAAGAAAAGCTTGGGAAAATTCACACTTGCTCTCATGGTATCGGGCTCAATTGAGCCCGATATCTCGCCTAATTGAGCTAGAAATGTTGGGTATTGTATCCACAACGTACCTGATTTGAAGAAGCCTCTTAACAAGCTAAGGTAAATAGACAATGTATTTGATGAAATCTTTTAAGTTGTGCTTGCAGTTATTCCACGCTAAGTACACACCAATGTCAGGGTGCAGTAGGTCAATATACACGGGTCTGCGCGACGTAATCCCTCGTTGAGCAGATCAGTGTGTTGGCCTACGTGTACTCTCTCTATTGGAGTGTACTTATTTTCAAGTACAGGGCTGTGATAATGCAAGAGCGGATAAGGAGCAAGGATGGGTCAAAGAGCAGCTCATGGGTGGAAAGACGAAAAATCGTCTAAGTAATAATCGACAAGAATCACTAAGTGATTCTCGCCGATTCGGCGAGAATCACTAGTGATTCTCGCCGAATCATCGAGAATCACTGGCTGATTCTCGCCGTCTCTATCTGGCTAAATCAGAGCGTGCAAATCTGTCGCTAAGTCAAAATCGTCGAGAATCACTGGCTGATTCTCGCCGAATCTTTGACTGATGATAGTCGAGCTCCAGTGCTATAACTTCTTCGACGAGAATCACCTTCGATTCTCGCCGATTTTGCCTTAGGCGAATTTCTGAAGCTCGCTAGACCGGATCAAAAGTTAAGGCTCTGTTTTGAACCGGTTTTAGGGTTTCTTCTGGTGGGACCCACAACGGTCATAAAGAAGTATTCTACTGTATAAATACTCGCGTATTTTTGAACAGTCAATCAAGAGAAATTTGAAAAAGGAAGAAGCCGAGCCGCCGACGTGACCTAGATCGGAAATCCTTCTCCGCCGCCGTCGTCGCCGCTCGTGCAGTTGATCGCCGTCGTGGATCTTGGTTTCTTCCAGATCTCCCGGCGACAGAAGCTCAGCCAAGCACAACGTCTCACGCGTCTAACCAGAGATCCTTTGTCTCTTGATTCGTAGATCGGGAAAACCTTCCCCTTCCGAATCGATCGAGACGATCGATCCTAGTGTGACCGTTGGAAGATCTTGCTAGCTTTGCTACGAAGATTGAATCTCCAAAGAACAGCCGCAGCACGCCGTTGTCGCCGCCGATCCCGAGAACCAAGCCGCCGCCGGTTTCGGGGAGATTCTCTCCAAGTGAGATCTAGGGTTGTGGACTCTTCGTTGACTTCAAGAACACGTCATCGAACGAAGAGGGACACCTTAGTCTCCATAAGTTGTTTGTATATCTTATACAATTTATTTTCAATTTCTTTGTAACGGACCGATTGGTCCCTAGTTGTAAGAGTTGGGTGCAACCCGTGTTGTGGGAGTGGTGACTCCTACGTGTGGAAGGGTTCCTTCCGTTAGTGCAAGGATTGGATTTCAATCCTGTTGGTGAAGTGACCGAGTCGTCCCTGGTTGGGAGATAGGTCGAAGGGGGAAAGTGGACGTACCCAAATTGGGGAACCACTATAATTTGCTTGTGTCCTTTCTGTACTGTGTTGTTTTGTTTTCTTGTGCAGGTACGACTTTAATTCCGCAAAAACGCTGCAAGACACCTATTCCCCCCCCCATAGGTGAAGGTAGTTGACACTAAGTGGACTTTCAAGTGGTATCAAAGCCAGGTTACTCAAAAAATAGGTTAACGCCTTGAGTAAGTTCCTGCCACTAGTGTCAAGAAGAAGGCAGACTTCTACTATGGACGGACTCAAGTACACAGGCAAGATCCCAGTGTGCACCAGGCTAAACTTTCCTATCTGGAAGGAAAGGATTAGGTTCTACATGGAAGCGATCGATCCCCGACTCTTCATGATCGTGGAGGAGGGACCTTATGTCCCCACTAAGGCCTCCACCATTGATCCTACCAAGAAAGTGCCAAAGAAAATTTCTGAAATGGATAAGGACGAGATGGTGCTGGTGGGACTTGACAAGAAGGCGCAGAACATTCTGGTCAGCGCGGTCGATGACTCAATGATGCAGAACTTCTGCAACTGTAGGACAACAAAGGAGATCTGGCACTGCCTGATTATCCTAATGGAGGGCACTAATGAAGTGAGGGATGATCGGAGATCCCTCCTGAACTAGAAATATGAGGCCTTCGGACAAGGGCCTAAGGAAGAGATCTGAGTTACCTTCGAGTACTTCCTCAAGATTGTCAATGCCCTCAAAGGATATGGAAGAGTGTTCACTAATGGTGAACTTAATGATAAATTCCTTAGGTCCCTTACTAAGGAATGGGACACAAAGATCTGGGCCATCCGAGAGTTTGGCAGACTTGCTGAAACAGACCCGCAAATTCTGTTTGGGAAGCTGATGTCCTATGAGCTTCAACTGAACACCAGGAAAGCAGAAGAAGAAGCAGAGAAGGCTGCAGCCAAGGAAAAGACTGTGGCCCTAAAATCCTTTCACTCCAGGAAGGGCAAGGGTGCGGTTTCATACCGTGCCGGGAAAAAGGATGAGGAGGAGGACTCCGAGTCATGCTCCTCCAGCTCAGAGTTGTCTGAGGAAGATTTCTCCCTCATCACCCGAGAATTCAAGAAGTTCCTCAAGATGAGGAATCAAAGAAAGAGAGACGGCTCTTCCTCCAGGCATCAGAAGAAAAATTATTCTTCTGGCAGGTATGCTTCTAAACCGAACAAACATCGCTCCTCTGACATTATTTGTTTTGGATGCAATAAGCCAGGACACGTCGTGGCCGACTGCCACCAAGGCAAGAGAGAAAAGGGGAAGGGAGAGGAGCATAAGTCCTCTAGAGATAAGAAGAAAGAGAGGAGCTACATCGCCAAAAAGCCAAAGACACTGAGTGAGTCTGATTCCTCAGACTCCAGTGATGATGAGGAAGCCTACTTCGGGCTGGTGGGTCGCTCCGACTCAGAAGGAGAATGCCCCCCATTTACTGGGAAGGTAAAAGCTCACACCCCTCTCTCCGACTCTGAATCTGATCTTGAGTCTCAGGATGATGACCCTGAGGATAGCCCTTTGGCCCGTAAAGCGGAGCTCCTCGAGAAGTATGAGCTTCTGCTCAACACTTTCGAGGAGTGCCGTAAGAGATTGAAGGCTGAGAAAAAGGAAGTGAAATTCCTTAAGGGTGAGAGTGTCTCCCTAAGGGAAGAGATCACCAGTTTGATCTCTCTCTGACAGGAGCACCTAGACCTGACTTCAAAGCATTCAGAGTCTCTTAAGCTCCTTGATCTTAAGAAGGAGGAAGTCGACAAGTTGGAAGAACAACTTGCAGCAGAAAGGAAGATCGTCAAGAGCTTCTCTATGCCAAAAACAGTTCTTCCATTAGTTGATCCCTTCTCTACTCAGGCCAAAGGAGCTGGCTTGGGGCATGTAGGGGTATCCGGTTCCTCATCCAGGAGAAACAGGAACCAGAGAAAGAATAAGGCCGCCAAGAAGGCCTCTGCTGCTGAAAAGGGAAAGGCCCCACTCAGTCCTGTTGCGTTCAGAAATCCTAGCTTTCCCTGCAACCAACATGACTTTGAGTCAACCTTTGGTCATCATTTTCGGCCCTCGGTTGCAAAGCCAAAGAGCCGATATGATGGTTGGACTTTTCCCCACAACTTCGGTGAGAGTGTCTTCAAGGCACCTTATGAGGAAATCCACAAGGGAAATTATTGTCAATTCTCTAGCGGCCATAATAGAAAGCAGGCACCAAAAGCCAAGCCTGTTATACTGAAGGAACAGAAGGTGAAGAAGTCATGTGACTGCAATCACTATGATGCCTCCACCTCCAGATCCAAGGCCCCGGCTGTACCCACCATTCCCTGGGTAAAGCAGGAGCCTAGGAAGAGGTACAATAGATTTGACTGTTGGTGTTGTGGCAAAGTCGGTCACTTTGTCGTGGATTGTTGGTTTAATCTGAGGTATAACGAGACTCCTTATGTTAGTAATGCGAGGCCAACCACTCGTAGGGTTAACCACCTGAGGGGGAATATGCTAACCAAGAATCTAGGACCCAAGTTCGATTGGGTTCCTAAGGGAAATTAATTTTGTTTTGAAGGAATGTCCAAAGGCCACTAAAACTCCAATATGGTACTTGGACAGTGGATGCTCCTGGCATATGACTGGGACAAGAAGCCTACTGCGTGATTACACTCCAGTCGAGAATGGACCCAAAGTCATCTTTGGGGGGTCAGATCGAGGAGTCACCAGAGGTTACGGTATGATTTCCAACGGTATAATCTCTATCACCGACGTGGCTTATGTTGAAGGGTTAAACCATAACCTGATCAGTGTAAGTCAGTTATGTGATAAAGGTTATGACGTTAAGTTCTGTAAGGATAAATGCCTGATAATATCATGTGCCTCTTCTGAGACGGTATTATCAGGCATTAGGAGCAGAAATATCTTCTGCTTAGATTTTCTTAGCTTAGATTCATCTACCCCCGTATGCCTAGTAGCAAAAGGCAGTGCATCTCTTTGTGAACAATGACACAAGAGATTGGCACATATTAATTACAAGACAATTAATATGTTATTTTCCAAAGATTTAGTAAGGGATGCTCCCATTATTAAGTGTATCAAAGATAGTCCCTGTCCTGCATGCCAGATGGGCAAACAGACTCGGGCTACCTTTAAGGGCATCTCAGACAAAGACTCCTCCAGATGTCTTTATCTTCTACACATGGACTTGTTTGGTCCAATGCAAGTTCATAGCTTAGGAGGGAAGTCTTATACGCTCGTGATTGTAGATGATCACTCTCGGTTTACCTGGGTGTTCTTTTTAAAACGCAAGTCTGATACGTTTGACATCTTCACCAGCTTTGTCAAGCAGATCCAGAACGAACTTAACTGCTCAGTGGTCAAAATTAGAAGTGACTATGGAACAGAGTTCGAGTCTGGTGCTATGACAGAGTTCTATGAAGAACTTGGTATCTTTCATGAGTTTTCCTCCCCGCGCACTCCTCAACAAAACGGAGTCGCAGAGAGGAGAAATAGAACACTCATTGAAGCCTGCACGACAATGTTGAATGACGCTTCACTCCCAGAATACTTATGGGCTGAGGCGGTCAATACGGCTTGTCATGTTCAAAACCGGGCATTGATCAACAAAAGTCATCGAAAGACGCCCTACGAACTACTGAAAGGCAGGAAACCAACCATGTCCCATTTGAGGATCTTTAGTTGCAGATGTTATGTACTGAATAATGGGAAGTACCCGCGTACTAAATTTGGTGAAAAATGCTTCGAAGGCATATTCATGGGCTATAGTACCCACAGTCGGGCATATAGGGTCTTCAATAAGAAAACCCTAGTGGTAGAAGAATCAATTAATGTTGTATTTGATGAAGGAAGCTTGCTTAACAGCAATTCTTCCAGCAGTATTCTTGAAGATGCAGGTGCACGACTTGAACAGCTGAGTCTCGATGAGACCGCTAAAGATGAAACTCCTAAGTACGTCAAAGTTTCCACCTCAACGTCAACTGGGAATGTTGAAGATCAAAATGGAGAAAATCTCATAGAAGAAGGAGAAGCCCAAGAAGTAGTCGAAGCTCCAGACGCCAGACTTCTAGAGCTCCAGCACGTGAGGGATCATCCTAGAGATCAGATCATCGGAGATCCTCGTGACGGTGTCAGAACTCGAAGAGGTACTATTAACGAGATTTTGCATCTTAGCTTCCTGTCACAGGTTCAGCACAAGAAGTTCGACGAGGCGAACAAAGATGCAGCATGGATTTTGGCCATGCAAGATGAATTGCATCAATTCGAACGATGCAACGTTTGGACGCTGGTTCCCAGACCACAAAAGCAGAATGTGATTGGCACCAAGTGGATCTTCAGAAACAAACTGGATGAACATGGTGTCATCATAAAGAACAAGGCCAGGTTGGTGGCTCAAGGTTACAGACAGGAGGAGGGGATTGACTTCGACCAGACCTTTGCACCAGTGGCAAGGCTCGAGGCAATCAGATTGTTCCTGGCATATGCTTCGCACAAAGGATTCACAGTCTATCAAATGGATGTGATATCAGCATTCTTGAACGGAGACCTGAAAGAGGAAGTATACGTCGCTCAACGCCCAGGTTTTGTCAATCCTACTTATCCCAATCATGTATATTTTCTTAATAAAGCTCTATATGGTTTAAAACAAGCTCCACGAGCTTGGTATGAGACTTTATCTAGTTTTCTTCTTGAGAACAAGTTCTCTAGAGGTAAAATAGATAAGACATTGTTTCTCAGGGAAGTCAAAGGCCAGATTCTGCTGGTGCAAATCTATGTCGATGACATTATATTCGGCTCAACGGACAACAATCTTTGCAAAAAGTTTTCTAAACTTATGCAAGGAAAGTTTGAAATGAGCAGTATGAGAGAGCTAAAGTATTTCTTGGGACTTCAAGTGAAACAGTCTGAGGATGGAATCTTCATCTCTCAGACGAAGTTCACAAATGAACTCCTCAAGAAATTTGGTTTGGAGAATGCAACCTCTATGAGGACTCCAATGGGATCCACTATGTCTCTGGATAAGGATGAGAAAGGTAAACCTTTCGATGAAACCAAATACAGAAGCATCATTGGATCCATGCTCTACCTTACTGCCAGTAGACCGGATATCATGTTCTCCACATGTGTCTGTGCCAGATATCAGGTGAACACTAAGGAATCTCACTATGTCGCTGCAAAGTGAATTCTAAGATACCTTAAAGGTACTCCCAATCTTGGCTTGTGGTACCTGAGAAACAATGATGTCGAGCTAATAGGTTTTTCAGATGCTGATTTTGCAGGGAGTAGGGATGACAGAAAAAGCACTTCCGGGACGTGTCAATTCCTCGGAAGAAGGCTTATCTCATGGAACAGCAAGAAGCAGAATTGTGTAGCAACCTCCACAGCAGAGTCTGAGTACATCTCGGCAGGCAGCTGTTGCGCACAACTCCTATGGATCAGAAACCAGTTAGCCGACTACGACCTTCAGTTCAAGGAAGTACCAATGTACTGCGACTCCTCCAGTGCAATTGCAATTGCCAACAATCCGGTATCGCACAGCAGAACGAAGCATATTGAAGTGGGCTACCACTTCATTCGGGAGCACGTGGAGAACAAGGACATCTCTCTCTGTTATGTCCCCACGGATAAGTAGATTGCAGATATTTTCACAAAGCCCTTAGATGAAGCCAAGTTCAGTCTTTTCAAAACTGAATTGGGGATGCTAAACTATGAGGAATGAAGACTACAGAAGCTCCAGGCTCGTGCATCTAGGGGGAGCCTCTGCCAGGAACTCAAGTGTGAGCACAGGTGCAAGAACTGAGGGGGAGCAAGGGGTCAAATGCAACAGACCTAGATTTGTAGAAGCCGAAAAGGGGGAGATTACCCTCTCGGCTAAGGCTAAGGTGGCTCCAAGTTTGCTCTCAAGAAATTGGAATTGGTAATGAATATCTCTCTCAACTCTCAAGAAATTTGTATTGGTAATGAATATCTCTCTCAACTCAATTTTAAGTTTATGATTTTCATTCCTATACGCTCTATTCACCTTAGCTTTTAGGGTTTAGGCTTCTTCAAATAGGGGGAGATTGTTGGGTATTGTATCCACAACGTACCTGATTTGAAGAAGCCCCTGAAAAAGCTAAGGTAAATAGACAATGTATTTGATGAAATCTTTTAAGTTGTGCTTGCAGTTATTCCACGCTAAGTACACACCAATGTCAGGGTGCAGTAGGTCAATATACACGGGTCTGCACGACGTAATCCCTCGTTGAGCAGATCAGTGTGTTGGCCTATGTATACTCTCTCTATTGGAGTGTACTTATTTTCAAGTACAGGGCTGTGATAATGCAAGAGCAGATAAGGAGCAAGGATGGGTCAAAGAGCAGCTCATGGGTGGAAAGACGAAAAATTGTCTAAGTAATAATCGACTAGAATCACTAGTGATTCTCGCCGAATCATCGAGAATCACTGGCTGATTCTCGCCGTCTCTATCCGGCTAAATCAGAGCGTGCAAATCTGTCGCTAAGTCAAAATTGTCGAGAATCACTGGCTGATTCTCGCCGAATCTTTGACTGATGATAGTCGAGCTCCAGTGCTATAACTTCTTCGACGAGAATCACCTTCGATTCTCGCCGATTTTGCCTTAGGCGAATTTCTGAAGCTCGCTGGACCGAATCAAATGTTAAGGCGCTGTTTTGAACCGGTTTTAGGGTTTCTTCTGGTGGGATCCACAACGGTCATAAAGAAGTATTCTACTGTATAAATACTCGCGTATTTTTGAACAGTCAATCAAGAGAAATTTGAAAAAGGAAGAAGCCGAGCCGCCGACGTGACCTAGATCGAAAATCCTTCTCCGCTGCCGTCGTCGCCGCTCGTGCAGTTGATCGCCGTCGTTGATCTTGGTTTCTTCCAGATCTCTCGGCGACAGAAGCTCAGCCAAGCACAACGTCTCACGCGTCTAACCAGAGATCCTTTGTCTCTTGATTCATAGATCGGGAAAACCTTTCCCTTCCGAATCGATCGAGACGATCGATCCTAGTGTGACCGTCGGAAGATCTTGCTAGCTTTGCTACGAAGATTGAATCTCCAAAGAACAGCCGCAACACGCTGTTGTCGCCGCCGATCCCGAGAACCAAGCCGCAGCCCTTCTTGCCGCCGTCGGTTTCGGGGAGATTCTCTCCAAGTGAGATCTAGGGTTGTGGACTCTTCGTTGACTTCAAGAACACGTCATAGAACGAAGAGGGACACCTTAGTCTCCATAAGTTGTTTGTATTTCTTATACAATCTATTTTCAATTTCTTTGTAACGGACTGATTGGTCCCTAGTTGTAAGGGTTGGGTGCAACTCGTGTTGTGGGAGTGGTGACTCCTACGTGTGGAAGGGTTCCTTCTGTTAGTGCAAGGATTGGATTTCAATCCTGTTGGTGAAGTGACCGAGTCATCCCTGGTTGGGAGATATGTCGAAGGGGGAAGTGGACGTACCCAAATTGGGGAACCACTATAATTTGCTTGTGTCCTTTCTGTGCTGTGTTGTTTTGTTTTCTTGTGCAGGTACGACTTTAATTCCGCAAAAACGCTGCAAGACACCTATTCCCCCCCCCCCATAGGTGAAGGTAGTTGACACTAAGTGGACTTTCAAGAAAGCTAGCACAGGGTGAGGTGAGGCGAAACAGACCTGTAGCTGGGCTTGGAGGTGTGTGTGGTGGCGGTGCTCCAGGGCCGAATCTTGCTCCAGCGAACTAGCCTGATTCTCCATTTCTCCAGTAAAAACTTTGCTCCAACAGTCGAACTCCACTCGTTTCAACCTCCTGAAGCTGATGGTGGGTTTAGATTTGGCTGGGAGTGACGGTGGGAGTAGTTTTGATTAAGGAGGTGGTCGACCATGGCTTTTGAATCTCCTCCTGGCTACCAAGTGTCCACCAAACCTTCAACCTTGCTGGAATGAACCTTAGAAGCTCAGCCAAGAGCTTGGGTAGAGGGAAGGAGGGCCACATGGCCTCCATCCCATCTTTACCTCTCTTCTCTCTCCTCATTTCTCCAAAATTTCTAAATTACCCCCATTCATGCATTCTCTCTCCTAATTTTGGGGGTTAGGGGCTGACACTAACCTCTTGGGCTGGTCATGGGCCTTGACTTATGGGCTTAGCCCATGAGGGGTGGGCTTGGTTTCTTGTTTTCTCTTTTAGGCCACTTTGTTGACTTGTTGACTTTTACATTGACTTGGTCAACATGGTGAGTGGGCTAACCCCACTTGAGGGTCATGAACCCTATGACACCACCCAACTTGGGTTGGGCCAAGGTGATGCCCTACTTGGGCTAATTGGGCCTTTAAGTGTGGGTTTGACCAAATTAGGATTTAGGGTTGACTTGGGTCAACTTGGGTCAATAGGTGACCAAATGATGTGGCCTATGGTTCACTTAGATTGTTATTAGGGTTAGGGGTGTAGTGGTGGGGCCTATGTGTAGCTAAGGCCCCAATTTGGGCTAGTTTGACTTGGGTTAACTTGGGCCCTATAGTGGGTCCCATGTGACTACACCCTAACTCCATGGTTCAAACCTAGCCTAAACTCATGCTCCACCACATGTCATAACCCGATCTAAGTAGAGGGGTTTAATTGAAAATGAGATGTTACAACAATGACTACATGAATTTATTTCCTGAATCTACCTTCATCGAACTAAGATATACTTAGTCCTAACTACTTCCACAGCAACAAGTAATTACTTGTTCTAGAAGTTACTTGCAGAGCAATGTTCTGCTACTTCCTGAACTGAGACTGAAACTCAGCTCTAACTACTTCTTCACAGCACTTAGGATTTTCCTTTTGGTTAGTGAAGTAACTGCAGCTAACTGCTGCAACCTGAGCTGAGAAAATCACAGCTCTAACTTTACAGACTGGAATAGTTTTGCCTCTTGCTCCTTTCCTGGGCTGAGGTGATGCAGTCCTAACTTTGACTCCCGAGGAAAGGTCACCTGAGTCTTCCTTCAGGTTCTTCAAGCTTTCTTCTATTAACAGCTTTAAGATAATGATTTTCAGGTGCTTGTGTTGCTAGAACTGTGAAGAACCTGCAGCAAAGGTCGACCCTTGGCTTCTACCTTTTCCCTCAGAGAAAATACTCTGAACTAGCTTGATGGTGCAGTTAAGAATGGCACCAGCAATCTTGCTATTGATGGTCTTGATCCAACAACTAACTTGCTCCCTGTCTTTAGACTAGAGCTTTCTATTCTTCAGCTCCACAACAATGGCAGAGAAGAAGAACTAACTTAATTTCTTTTTCCCGGAAGTTGCTTTTTCTCTGTACACCTCTTATCTTTTATTGATTTTTGACCCAACGGCTCTTGAGCAGTGGGCCCCACATAATTAATGTTCAGCAGCCACTTTACTTTAACGCCAACTGTCGTACAGTAGGTCTGCGATCATATTTATTGTGTACTGTAGCCATCCTGCCACTAATTTTAAATATGTTGACTTGTTGATGGCAT
The DNA here is from genome assembly GCA_039583875.1 of Platanthera guangdongensis. NCBI lineage: Eukaryota > Viridiplantae > Streptophyta > Magnoliopsida > Asparagales > Orchidaceae > Platanthera > Platanthera guangdongensis. Next base: position 83,521,972 of record CM077150.1, read on the forward strand.
CAGCTGTGGACTTAGCCAAAAATCAAACAACATTAGCATAGGCGTAGAGTGAGTAAGCATCACTCAACGCCAAAACATTTAGACAGATTTACTGTCTCATGGCGTTGAGTGAGTAACCTTCACTCAACGCCAAAGTACTTAGAGTATAAAACTGTTTCTAAGCGTTGAGTGAATCAGTTTCACTCAACGCCAACTTGCTTTATCAGCTATCTGCTGCTTGGCATTGAGTGTGTGAGCATCACTCAATGCCAAAATACTTAGACATATTTTCTGTCTTCACTAGGTGTTGACAACGTTGAGTGAGCAACCTCCACTCAATGCTTTTTGCCTTAACAATTTTTCTACTTAACTATCTCAGCGCTTTCTTGCACTCAGCTGAGACAAACACTTGTCTCAACGGTTGTGCTGAGACCAACTCCTGTCTCAGCGGTTTCTTCTTTAATAACTGAGAAAACTTCCTGTCACAGCGGTTTCTTATCAGCTGTCTCAACGCTTTCTTCTTCTCAGTTGAGACTGTCTCAGCGTTCTCAACGCCTTCTGAAAGTCCACCTAGTGTCAACTATGTGCACCTATGGGGGGGAATAGGTGACGTGTAGCGCTTTTGCGGAATTTACGAATGTACCTGCACAATAAAAATAAAAAGCACAGCACACAGAATACACAGGCAATTTATAGTGGTTCCCCGACTTGGGTACATCCACTTTCCCCCTTCGACCTATCTCCCAACAAGGGACGACTCGGTCTCTTCTCCAACAGGATTGAAATCCAATCCCTGCACTATCGGAAGGAACCCTTCCACACGTGAGAGTCAACACTCCCACAAAACGGGTTGCACCCAACCCTTACAACACGGAACAAACGTTCCTTTACAACAAAAGTAAATATAGAATGTACACGAGATACAAACTTCGTTTGGAGACTACGGTGTTCCTCTTCATTCGACGACGTGTTCGTGAAGTCAACGAAGAGTCTACAACCTTGGTCTCTCTTGGAGAGGATCTCCCCGAAACCGGCGGCGGCAATCCGAGCGGCGGCTTGGTTCGGGATCGGCGGCAACGAAGGTGCGCGGCAGCAGTACTTTGAGATCCAAACTTCGTAGCGAAGCTAGCTAGGTCTACCAACGGTCACTCGAGGATCGGTCATCTCGATCGATTCGGATGGGGAACACTTTCCCGATCTACAAATCGAGAGACAAGAGATCTCTAGATAGACGCGTGAGACTCTAAGCTTGGCTAAGCTTCTGTCACCGAAGATCGGGAAGAAACGCGATCAACAGCGGCGACCACTTGACGCGAGCGGCGGAGGCGGAGCGGAGCGGAAGCGGCGACTTAGGGTTTTTCCGTGCTCGCGTGTTTCTTTTTTCTTCATCTTCTACTGTTCAAAATACCCGTATATATATACTGTAGATATATTCAATTTGACCGTTGTGGGTCCCACACGTAGACCCCCGAAATCCGGTTCAAAATAGTCCAGCGGCAGAATCCGGTCCAGCAACATCCCGAGAAAACGCCAAGTAAAATTCGTCGAGAATCGTTGGTGATTCTCGACGAATCGGCGAGAATCAGTTGACGATTCTCGACGATTCGTCGAGATTCACTAGTGATTCTCGACGATTCCTTTGTTGATTCTCAACGATTTTCACTTGGTATTCATGACCTGCTCAGCGACGGGTTCGGCGAGAATCATTAGTGATTCTCGCCGAATCTCACTTGGCACCATTTTAAGGTAGCCGGAAGGAGTCGGCGAGAATCACTAATGATTCTCGACGATTCGGCGAGAATCACTAATGATTCTCGACGATTCGGCGAGAATCACTAATGATTCTCGACGATTCGGCGAGTATCACTAGTGATTCTCGTCGACTTTCACTTAGACGAATTTTCGTCATTCCACTCAAGAGCTGCTCCTTGACCCATCCTTGCTCCTTGTCTTCTCTTGCATAAACATGGCCCTGTACTTGAAAGTAAGTGCACTCCAATAGAGAGAGTACACGTAGGCCAACACACTGATCTGCTCAACGAGGGATTACGTCGTGCAGACCCGTGTATATTGACCTACTGCACCCTGACATTGGTGTGCACTTAGCGTGGAAGAGCTGCAAGCACAACTTAAGATGTTTCATCAAATACATTGTGAATTCATCTTAGCTTGACAGGTGGCTTCCTCAAATCCAGGTAATTGTGGATACAATACCCAACAATCTCCCCCTATTTGACGAAGCCAAAACCCTACTAGCTAAGATGAATAACACTTATCAAATAATAAACATAGCATTCAGAAATTAAACATGCAGCATAAGAGAATATATGCAACCAGATCAGGACTTGAGTCATTCACAAATTCAAATACGAAAGTATATATATATAATCTCAGAATTGTTCATATCATAACAATAATCATTAAATGTTTTAGGAGAGAATGACAAGCTACAAGTTGTTGACTATCTTTCCTTAGCTAAGTCATCCTTGAGTTTCTGCGCCAAAAACTTCTTCCTTTGTCTCTCCATGTACTCCTTAGGCTTCGGGTAATATCTGGGAGGAGGAACTTTATCTGCATCCGTGTTGTTTCTGAAGAATATGTTCCTTTTGGCTTCATACGTCTTATGCCTCTCCCATTCATACTGGCTGTAAACTTCGTTCCGATTGAGTTCTCCCTGATCTTGTAGCCAAAAGGTGTCCAAGATGATGTTCTTTGAAACTGGACTCCACTTTTCGTTTCGAACTTCCTCCTCACTCATTTGAGTTCTCTTTTCAGCCTGTGTCTCCTTGGAGGTCCCTTCTTGAGCTTTTCTCTTTCCCCTGGCTTTTTCTAAAGCCTCTTGGTCAAACATGCTCCTCAGTTTAGCTTTGGAGAGAGCCCTAGCATCAGCTTCATTTGTGGGAACATCTGCAGCACTTGCACTTATTCCTTCAGCAGCACCTACTCCCTCAGCGGCCGTAGAAGTCTCAGGAGGATGAATATCTGCAGGATTTTCAGCAAAGGGGATGCCTAACGCCTGGTGGAGCATCCACCAGTTGCTGTCATAGACGTACTTGTTTGACTGTTCGAAGTTTGTGATCATGACTTCTCGTAGCTCAGCCATCTTAGCTATGTAGTCCTCCTCCCCCTTTTTGGCTTCAACAGCGATACATTTTGCATAGGAGTGCAAGGAGTCATCAATGTGCTTGGTGGTCCGGGAGAATTCATTGACTAAGGCTTGCTGATTGGTGTTAAGAGTTACCATATTACCGTCAAACTTTTGAATGTTGTTGGCTACAACATGTGCATTCTGATTTACGACAGCAAGAGTGTCGGTGTTCTTCTTCAATCCGGCCATAAGAAGTGTGACAGCTTTGCCGGCCGCGGTATACTTCTCTTCAAATTTCTTCTCCATCACGTCCAGTTTATGGTTGATTTCCACCATATTCTTGAGCATGAGCTTTTCAGATGTCTTAATCCTTTTCAGCATTTTATTCTGAGCTTCATCAAAAGAGGCTTTAAGTTCATTCACAATGCCCTGAATGACATTGACAGTGTGAGTGGCTAGCTCATCTCGTAACGGAATAACAGGAGGTACTTGTGGGCCTTGCCCTTCAGCAGACGCATTTGTAGAGCTGGATACAAGCACAGTCTCTAATGGAGGAATGCTGGCGGCCTCTGTAGATTTATCTGACTCCCCCTCCACTGGTGCAGGCTTGTCAGATGGAGGTTCAACAGGATCCGGAGCCTCAAATACTTCATGTCCCGCATGTCCTTCATCCTCTTCGTCATCATCCATGAACTCATCTTCATCAGCAGCCTCTTCCAATTCTTTGTCAGCAGTCTCTAATACAGTGTCACTTTCTTCTTGAATTTCGGCCACCGCATCCCTGGCCACCTGGGAGATGTCAGATACTACCTCAGTATGAGGGGGTAGAGGCTCCCCCTCGATTCCTGCAGTCAAGGTATCAGGAACTTCATTGGGGGTGACTGCTGAAGATACTCCCTGTTGCTCTTCCACTGCAGTCTGCCCAATACGTCTCTCCCATCGGTCAAACACACTTGAGTCCATCTTCTTCAAGTAGTGGAGCGGGACACCTTTACTCATGTCAAACTTGTCTCCATTTAGCTGGTTTAGATATAGACTTATGATGCGGCCAAAACTCGGAGAGCCCAAGGTGTCCTTGATCTTCTCGAACAGCAACTCCCCCCAGTTGAACCGTTTACGGCAGACAACAGCTATCAGGATCTTGAACATATCCGCTGAGATATGTTCATGAGAGCCCGGCTTGCAGATGAGCACCTTTCCAATAATGTCAGACAGGAGCTTCCCTTCTTCATTCATATCCTTTCTCTTTATTGACCGAATTCCTCGTGGGAGACCGCAGAATAAGAGAGTTCTGTTTTTGTCATCGTCCTCCAGATAGTCCTCATGCTCCGAGCTATAAAGCTGCAGAAAGCGGGTCAGCTAGCTGGCAGACATCTTGACCTTTGCCCCAGCCACCTTGCTTTTGATTAGGGAGTCGCCATTTCGGAGTCTTGCGGTAGCGAAGAACTCCAGCACCTCTTTGTCCAGGATTTTTCAAGGGTGCTCCAGGACGAATGTTAGCCCAGCCTCTTCCAGCATCAGAATGATGTTGCGGAATTCGTCCGAGGCGTGAGAGAACCCAGTCCGAACAAGTTCGCAACCGGTGACCAACCCAGCAGTTGTCCTTGGAGCCATTGCAGATCTAGAGAGAGAAGCCCTACTCTAAGCTTTAATGAACACTCAAAAGGAAAGAGTCGCTAGTGAGAACGTCCAAGTACGGGTGAGGAAGAGGTTACCTAGGGGCGTAGACGGAAGTGAGTTTGTGAGCTTCCTACGAGAACTCTTCCTAGAGCGTCTTTTGGGAAGACCTTCGGTGGAGACCTAGCGGGAAACAGCGAGGACGGTGCGGGATCCGACGAGTACCTTGCGAGAAGATGATCGAGCTTCCTGCGGATTTCGGCGAGTCGGCGGATAAGGGAAGATTCGGCGGAAGAACTCTTGCGAGACGATGATTCGACAAGCTTCCTACGGGTTTCGGCGAGTCGGCGGGTAAGGGAAGAAGCGGCGGAAGAGCTCTTGCGGGATATTTCCTGCGAAGTGCGGAGGGATTCGTGTAGCTTGCTCCTTCGGCGGGATCCGTAAAGAAGTTGAAAGGTCGGCGAGATTCCAAGTCTATAAAAAGTCGGCGGGATTTGTCTAAGTCGAAATTGAAAGATTTCTTGACTAGGAATTTTCACGTTAAGAAGTATTGCAACATTTTCGAATTCGTCTGATGTCAAGTCAATAAAAAGACGATAAATACAGATATATTTTAAAGCCAATCTATTTGGGTTTGAACGAGGCTTTTCCAAAAACTTTTTGATGTCAATTGTGAGTTGTCGAGATTCACAATGACATTGCTTTGATAACTCTTTATTGATGTAAAAAGGTTTACATGTATCGAATAAACCCATCCTTGGATGTGCATACATACACGTATATACAAAGATGTATCTATATATAAAGATATATATACATATATATGTAATTGTCAATTGAAAACGACTCAAGTCTTGGAACGGATCATGAGTACCTGGGATTTTGAGAGTCATCGTTTTAGTCCCACAGGTAGAACATATCAGAGGCTCAATGTGAGTATGCTCAAATAGATATCACATCTGTTATTGCAGACGCTTGTTCCAATTTAGTCTTGAGCCACCAACTGTCTAGTTCCCTTCATATTTACAGGAACCTAGACTACCCTGCAAGAAAGAATTACCTTACCTTAGGAACCCAAATCATATTGGGTCCTAGGTTCCTGTTATCATAAGCACGCAACTGCCTTCCTTCAGAAAACCTGTCAGGACGACTACCTCTGTCCCGTGAATGTGGGTAAGCACTTGCCGTTGGCACAGAGGGGTTGTGCCAATAGTCGATGGCAAAGTGTCCCACTTTGCCACAGCACCAACATGGGTGAATGTTGTATCGCCGTTTCCGACCCGATCTAGTGACTGAGGTAGTCACGGTCCTAGGTCTAAACGGGATAGAGCATGATCTCCTCACAAAATTTCCTCTTCCATCGTGACACGTGGAAGGGTGGAAGGAATGCATGTTGTGAGCGTCATGAGGCCGGGAAGGTGGTGCCCTCCTTTCAGGCATCCCCCTTTCAGAGGCCCCATGAAAACGTACACCATGACTTCTAACCTCCCTATCATGTGTCCTCGGGTGGTGAGAAATGTTCTGTGAGCTAGGACATGCAGATTCGCACCGAGTTGAGGCAGTGGCAGTGAATACAAAGGGCTCAGAAGGAGCCTTAGGTATTCTCTCATGGGTGGCCACGATGGCCCTTGCACTACGGGTGTCTCCACATGGGGACAGATCACCCTTGCAGTGACCACGACTATTCCTGTGGTCATACCTGAAGGCATGATGAGTTGCCTTCCTGCTTGGAGTGGGGGGTCGGAATACCGTTTCCCCATTTCTCCACGAATTAATAATCCGGGAGATCCACCCATTTTCTTGCTTTATCTTTATAGCATCAACCTTGGAAAAGTTTGATACTATTCTTTTCTCATTTTCTAGACTACTCTCTAGAGCTGAGATCTTAGAGTCCTTGACCTTGTTGGACGCCAATTGGAGAACCAACAAGATCTTCAGTCGAGCAATCTCTTGAGCTCGCTCCTCAGCAAGTAGGTTGCTTTCCTGAAGGGCTCTCTTCAGGGAATCAGAATTTTCTGGAGGAGAGCAGTTTCTGTCTTCAGAAGGTTCAAAAGATATGGGGCAGGATGAAGATGTTACCTGCTCATCTGTGTTATTGTCATTAGAGCCAGTGACCATTGTTTCATCCTCATCAGAGCTGCTTTCCTCACTGGCCTCGTCAGTCTCTGATACGGACACTGGAGCTCTGATGTTGTCCGAGTGATGCTTGCCTTCATCTTCAGAGGTGAGGACCCCCACATAGGCTTCCTCCTCAGGTTGACAGCATATTCCAGCTTTCTCTGACTCCCCCATCCACTCTGATATCATCACCCACATGGATTTAGCCGTCCTACATTTTGCTAATCTAGAGTGAGAAGCTCCAGACCAGATATCCAAGATAATTTGACGAATCCTCTCGTCCAAGTTAAATAGGGACAATTCTGTCTCTGACATCTCAGCAATGCACATGGGCACTTGGATCCCAGAGTCGGAGGTCTTCATGGGAATGAACGGACCCTCTTCCAGGATGAAGGATGCTCGAGGATCGATTGCATCAAGGTGAAATGACACTCTCATCCTCCAGATGGGATAATAATCCTTTGTGCATGCGGGGAGTTTGAGTGGCGGTATCTCATAATCCAGCTCCATGCCTCTGACACTGGTGGCAGGATTCTACTCAAGGTGTTAACCTTTTTGATGAAAAACCTCCCTCTGATACCACTTGAAAGTCCACCTAGTGTCAACTATGTGCACCTATGGGGGGGAATAAGTGACGTGTAGCGCTTTTGCGGAATTTACGAATGTACCTGCACAATAAAAATAAAAAGCACAGCACACAGAATACACAGGCAATTTATAGTGGTTCCCCGACTTGGGTACATCCACTTTCCCCCTTCGACCTATCTCCCAACAAGGGACGACTCGGTCTCTTCTCCAACAGGATTGAAATCCAATCCCTGCACTAGCGGAAGGAACCCTTCCACACGTGAGAGTCAACACTCCCACAAAACGGGTTGCACCCAACCCTTACAACACGGAACAAACGTTCCTTTACAACAAAAGTAAATATAGAATGTACACGAGATACAAACTTCGTTTGGAGACTACGGTGTTCCTTTTCGTTCGACGACGTGTTCGTGAAGTCAACGAAGAGTCTACAACCTTGGTCTCTCTTGGAGAGGATCTCCCCGGAACCGGCGGCGACAATCCGAGCGGCGGCTTGGTTCGGGATCGGCGGCAACGAAGGTGCGCGGCAGCAGTACTTTGAGATCCAAACTTCGTAGCGAAGCTAGCTAGGTCTACCAACGGTCACTCGAGGATCGGTCGTCTCGATCGATTTGGATGGGGAACACTTTCCCGATCTACAAATCGAGAGACAAGAGATCTCTAGATAGACGCGTGAGACTCTAAGCTTGGCTAAGCTTCTGTCGCCGGAGATCGGGAAGAAACGCGATTAACAGCGGCGACCACTTGACGCGAGCGGCAGCGGCGGAGCGGAGCGGAAGCGGCGACTTAGGGTTTTTCCGTGCTCGCGTGTTTCTTTTTTCTTCATCTTCTACTGTTCAAAATACCCGTATATATATACTGTAGATAGATTCAATTTGACCGTTGTGGGTCCCACACGTAGACCCCCGAAATCCGGTTCAAAATAGTCCAGCGGCAGAATCCGGTCCAGCAACATCCCGAGAAAATGCCAAGTAAAATTCGTCGAGAATCGTTGGTGATTCTCGACGAATCGGCGAGAATCAGTTGACGATTCTCGACGATTCGTCGAGAATCACTAGTGATTCTCGACGATTCCTTTGTTGATTCTCAACGATTTTCACTTGGTATTCATGACCTGCTCAGCGACGGGTTCGGCGAGAATCATTAGTGATTCTCGCCGAATCTCACTTGGCACCATTTTAAGGTAGCCGGAAGGAGTCGGCGAGAATCACTAATGATTCTCGACGATTCGGCGAGAATCACTAGTGATTCTCGCCGAATCGGCGAGAATCACTTGGTGATTCTCGTCGACTTTCACTTAGACGAATTTTTGTCATTCCACTCAAGAGCTGCTCCTTGACCCATCCTTGCTCCTTGTCTTCTCTTGCATAAACATGGCCCTGTACTTGAAAGTAAGTGCACTCCAATAGAGAGAGTACACGTAGGCCAACACACTGATCTGCTCAACGAGGGATTACGTCGTGCAGACCCGTGTATATTGACCTACTGCACCCTGACATTGGTGTGCACTTAGCGTGGAAGAGCTGCAAGCACAACTTAAGATGTTTCATCAAATACATTGTGAATTCATCTTAGCTTGACAGGTGGCTTCCTCAAATCCAGGTAATTGTGGATACAATACCCAACACCTTCTTCTTAGTGGTCTCAGTGCTTTTGCCTTAGATAGATTTTCTGGCTTTAGCTGCGTTTGACGATCTGTGGGCAGAGCTCGACGAACTTTTATCTTCTCAGCGTTACCTTCTTTATTAGAAGCATTGAGTGAACCTGCTTCACTCAACGCTTCTGGACTTAGAGAAATTCCAGCTGCTTTGTCTCAGTGGTTATGCTGAGACATACTTCTCAACTATCTCAGCTGTCTCAGCGCTTTTTCCTTAGCCAAGATATTCCTGCTTCTCTGGCATTGATAGCGTTGAGTGTGTCTTCATCACTCAACGCGTTTTGCCTTAGAAAAAGCTTTCTGCAATTTAGTTCGACAACTGAACTGAGTTTGACGAATGGCGAAATGAGCTCGACGAACTCTGAACTCAGTTCGACGAATTTTCTGAACTGAGTTCGACGAACTCAGAGTCGCAAACTCTGAACTTAGCTCGACGAATGGTGAGCTCAGCTCGACTAACTCTGAACTCAGTTCGACGAATTTCTGAACTGAGTTCTACTCACAACCTTTTGATGTATGACATTGAGTGTGTCTTCATCACTCAACGCCTGTAAACTTCGACAAATTTCTGTCAGCCCACATCATAGGTAAGAGTTTACCTGACTTGGCCACTTAGACTACTTCCTGCCTTTCCAGCATCTTCACTTTATGACCACCTATCACATCACTTAGACAACCTGTCTAGGCTTGTTCCATGGAACATCCTGCGCATGATGAGCTTAAAAAACATCAAATACAACTATGCTCTTAGTCTTGATGGTGATGTTTCTTCATATCCAATCTAGGGAACATTGTGGGCAATGGACCCATCACATCTTGTGTTGTAGATTTAAGAGAACTGAATTCCCCGGTTGTCCTGGAAGAGTCTGCACGGTGACTTCGAGACGATGAAAGCCAGAGTACCTTCTCCCAGCTATTCGTGGACTTTGAGCGGCTAAAGGCGAAGCTTGCTGTCGAGGAGGAATTGCGGAAGGCTTCCGAGGAGGCTTCTGAGAGGAAAATAAAAGCGGTGTCTACATAGCTGGAGGTAAGCCACATGAAGGAGAGGATGCTGTCCGCAGATCTTGAGGCTTGCCGCGAACGAGAAAGAATTTTTCGGGATCAAGTCACAACTCAGGGGAGGCAACTCCAAAAATATGAGGAAAATGACTCCCACTATAGAAAGAGATTCTATGAGTCGATGGGAAGAGAGAAGAGTCGGCAACCTGATTTCACGGGTTTGGAGAGACTGTAAAAATCAAATCACGACTCTGCTAGGGGGGAGACCTCTGCCTTGGTGACCGAACAGGCAAACCTACCCGTGCGGCCTCGTGGACATGTGGCTTTTGATGAGCCCACCATTCTGATTAGCCGCATAGTACGGGATGATTCTTAGATACACCTGGATCAGAGTGTCTTGAATCACCACTTGTTAGCCGCGATGTCAGTTTTAATACAAGTAAGCGACCAAGTGGCTCATCTTAGCAGGGACCCCATAAAGCGAAGTGAGGAGAGGCGAGAAGAAAGAGACTGCGAATTATAAATGAGTTTGAATGGACTGACCGGATGGTCGTTGTGACTGCTATTTTTTAATATTTTAATCTCTTGCGGTTTGATTTATTTTATCTGCCTGATTTGTGATGCTTGAATTGCCTGGAATGATGTCTTGTCGCCGCAATTACTTCGGTTAAATTCTCTTCTCTGCACGTAACTGATCAAGTTTTAAATACTTAACCACGCAGCTTCGCTGTCTATTCGCGCAACTATCTGTTTTTGTACAGGTTTTATAAATAGAGCTCGACTCCACATTCTAGAGAAGAATATCAAGATATTAATTTCTGTGGCTAGGTTTAATGGCACCCACTCGAGCTTCTGCTGTTGCAGCTTTCCTTGATGTCGAACACAAGCAATCTGAGATAATTGAAGTGGAACTAGACCGCTTTGTCGCCACCCAAATGGCTAACTCCGATGTAGTCGCGCGGCTACCTCGGGAGGATGAGCGAATAAACACTTCTGACAGGAACTAAATGGCCATCCCGATCGACCACTTAGATTACAGTTTCACTTTTTCGTCGCTAATCGAAAATCGTCGAAATCCTTGACTTCTTCGTCATTGTTCCTGGCCAACTCTCACCGAATATAGTGGCCTCAGTGATGAGCTTTATAATATATTTGCAGACAGATTGGGTAAAGTTCACGATGGATCTTTTCCTCCATTGCTTCGTTATCCGTTCAATCACATCCGGTAAGAAGGATAACCAGATCTTCAAGGGTGTGCTCTACTTCGGATGCACAAGTTTGAAAGAGGTGAACTTTCTTAACAAGTTCCTAAACTGGTCCACCAGATTTCTCATGTTTGAGGGGAATCTAGGTCTTCTGTCTGTCCGCCCTCAAGTTCGGGCGGCTAACCTGTTTGAGCTGTTCGACGTCGACGATGTCGAAAAGGAAATCGCCGTATTACTTGCTGGATCGCGGGTAGACATTTGACATTAGATCCCCCTACTTCTAGTGGTGGCTGAATGGTCTATAGAAGAAACTTAGTATTTCAAGCGGTTAGTTTATAATTGACCGACTTACTGGGCGACTAACAACTTTCCCTTTGCAGCTACTCTGAAAGTTCTGAAGAACAGGCTGGAGACACCTGAAGGCCACGTCCTCACCCAGAGTGAGGTGCGAAAGAAGAGAGAAGTTAGCTGCCACGAGGAGAAAGATGTCGCCGCGGGCTATGACTTGGAAAAATCCTTCACACCCCGCGGGATCGGCGAGAAGCTGAAGGACCTCTATGGCAAAGCGGTAATGAAATGGCACTGCTGTGGCAAGCATGTCCAGATATCCACCGCTCTTCCCTTGTGGAAGAGTGAGATGGTTACGATGCATACTCGTGCGGTCGGTTGGGCTATGTTCGATAAGAAGAATCTGGTCGACCTGCGGTCAATTCCAACTAAAAAGCTTTCAGCTCTAGCCGCACACATTCATGCGGGGATCTATATTATCGACCATATTGTGGCCGAGGCTCTCGGTGAAGTGATCGCCACGAATGAGAGGCTAGAGGAGGAAGTAGAGTAGCTCAAGGAGGAGAAGAAAAAGTTAAAGGAGGCAAACACCATAAGACTTTACCTGGCGGTCTTTGCAGTTAATGTAATTTTAACCACAGATTTACCTTGTTTAATTCCTTTTTAGAAAGCTTACGATCCCGAGAACCCAACCTTCCTTAATGAAATCGCAATATACCCACAGGAAGGCAGGGAAGACATGCTTGACATCCTCAGGGAGCGGCAAGCTTCAAAGCTGAACATGAAAAAGTTTCCTTTGACGAGCTGTTCCCTGCATTCCTTGAAGTGGAGGCCGCACGAGATGAGGCAGCATGGGTTGCGATAGATGAAATCCTGGAAGAGGATGTTAAAGTCGCGGGAAAACAAGACAATCTACCCACCAAGACTGCTGCAGATAAAAGCTCCGAACAAAGCAGCAGCTCGAGGGAGGAAGAATCTCTGGTCTCAATATCGACAAAGTCAAGCAGCTATCCAAGCTATTGTAATGACCCTAGCCGATCCAACGTGACAGCGTCACGGCTCCGCGCTAGGCGACGCTACCGGCTGCAGCCCAAGCACCCCAACCCCTCTCCATGGACTGCCTCAATTGGAGCCTCTGCCCACTGGCGTGCTCGGGCTGGAGTAGTACTGAGATGGGTGACCTCCTGGGAAGTCCCCGTAGTTGTATAAATTTTCTGTTTTTTAGGACCCGGTGGTTAGAATATTTTGTAAACCGCGCGGGTATAGGACTTGTACTATTTTTTGGTAATAGAAATGATATTTCAAATTCAGTCTCTATTTGATTTATGATAGCCGATAAATATATATATCCGTGCAGTTAACCTTGCTTTATTGTCGCGTGAGAATGTTACTTTAACAATATGATATTGATAACCTGAATTTGTAGCCGCGTGCTCTTTCCATCTTGTTTGTGGAGTTGAAAAATATATCCGGAAAGAATACTGTGTCCGCTGAACTGCTTCCCGAGCGGCTTACAATTTGCAGCAATATGATGGGCAAGGCCAAAGAAAATCCAACTTGGCCATTGTGCGAATGAGTCAGATAGATTAATGACTAAGCCACAACAATAATCTTCTCGCGCGCTCAGACATGAATACCGCAATGTGGAATACAGGTTATCCAAGGATTGGTCTGCTAAATTATATCCTAGCCGCGCGTTTAACCGACAATAAATAAATCAAATTTAATGGCTAAACATTGTGCAGAAACATTCGATGAACTGATCAGACATTGCTATCCGCCTGATTAACTTAGATTATTGCCTAGCCGACTGATTATAGGCTGAGTAGATAGAGAATAACATTAAAGTGGCAAGGATCTAGTCAATATGTATTAGAGGATGACTAGCATAAGTTGCAAAGAGAGAACTGAAAACCAGATAATTCATATGTTGAGCCGTAGCTAACTAGCGAACAGAATTACCGACGGCAGACAGCCAAGTAAATAAAATCGCGAAATCCAGCAGATAGTTTTTAATTAACCGAATAGATCTAGCTGCTAGAGCTAACCACATACCAGTTGATAGACTTGATGTAACCGGCCAACCTGAAAGTAAAAAGGCAGTTCAAAAGAAAGATCTACACCCGAAGATGATCAGTTAGGTCAGGTGCACAAAAAGGTCTATAACATTGCTTGCCAGGAAAGATCATCAAAGGTGTAGTCCTACTAAAGGTGGACTAACCGCGACTCCCCGGGATGGGAAAACAGAGAATTGAGATTCATAGAACCAAATATGATCAGTGAGTCCAGGTTCACCCAGGCGCTATTACTCACTCAAGAAAGACCATCTTAGTTGTACCTCCTCGAAGAATGAACGATGGACGCACTGCTCTCTTGCCTTGGGTTACAAGCTATGTTGATTAATGAGGCCAGGTGCACCAAATGATCTATATCATTGCTCGCTCAAGAAAGATCAGCGAAGTTCTGGGTCCCCTGAAGGCATGACTTGAGAGTACCTCAGAGTGTTCAATTATCATAGCGTGAGATGATCAGTGAGGCCCGGTTCGCCCGGGGGCCATTGCTTGCTCATGAAAGATCATCTTGTAACACCTCCCCTGTAATGACCGTATAATATGGGTCCGGCCGGGGGCCCACAACATACGGACGCCACAGCTTTAGTATTATAAGATGATATAACTACCCACACTCAAAACTCTTTGCACAACATAGTGGAAACACAAGCAAGACTAGAAGTTATCCACCACTACAAGAGTAATAAAAATTTCCCTTAAGGCCTTACCACATAAGAGAGTCCAAACTCAAATAATACAACAGTCATGAAAGTGCATAAGCACTCCTAGTCTACCTCGGCGTGCAAGCCAGACAACATGAGTCTCAAACATACAATATCATATAAGTAGAGTTGCAAAGAGGGGAACACTTCATGAGGCTTAGGCCTTTATGGCCGGCGAGCTAGCTCCTGCTTGCGATCCTTGCCCTGTAAAAATTATTAGTAACGTGAGTCAGCAAAGGCTGACCTCAAACTGTGTAACCAACACATCTCCTCCCGGCCGCCCCTAACGGACCCCGGGGAACCCTCCAACCTGCAAGTCAGCAATTCGTATGCAATATATAAATATAAACAAGAAGTGCATTAAGAACAAGCTTGAATGTCTCAAACATCATACACGTTCTCTACTGGTTGAGCATATAATATAAAAAGGGGCCTACTTATGCAACATGTATGCAACCACCAGGGTTTCACCCAAGGCACCCTATAGCGTATGCATCTAGCACAACATCACATCAATTGGGTACTCATCGTTTCCCCATTGGCATAAAGCCGCAAACAAAAAGGGAGACACAATTCCCCCCAACGGCACACAAGCCGCCACATGGAACTCTTGCCTAGGCCCCACCCGCTCAAGGTCTTATACCCGGGCTTGCCTGCAAGCTCTGACGTCTCATGTCAAGATTCTAACAAACACAACTGACCGATTCTAAGAAGCCTTACTGGACCCCACCCGCTCATGGCCTCATTGCCCGGGCTTGCCCCCATGCTTGGCATTCTCGTCAGTCTCACACAAAGGGGACTAGTCTCGCCAGGACACTTTCCACACATGACTTGCACGTCACGGGATACCCAGCCGACCACAGAGACACAACCACGCCTTGGCACAACACAAACCAAGACATTTCCTCCATATTCCCTCATACATACTGCAGCGTTCCCGCACATCAAGGAAACCATCTTCCACTCATGCGGAGCTAACCTTGTCCACCAAGGAAACCATCTACCGCCAATGAGGAGCTAACCTTGTCCGGTACCGGCCACACGTACTCATGCAAGATAAAGGGAAGAATGTCACAAACAACACGAACATCACAAACGACCCCTAGCCGCAGCGGATTTCTACGAATCCTTAAACCTCATATGCAACATCACCGAGTCGGACTAACGGTCGCGACTACGGCTTCACCCACCATGCCTAATCCACTAACGGAGTGGATCTCTAATGCAAAAATCATGCCGTGGACAGACTCAATCGACCCGGAGGTTCCTCTTGAACCTTGGCGACCCAAACCCCTCTCATTTGAGTGTTTGGTGGCCAAAAACTAGAAAAGAAAAGATGCTAAAACATGCATCCTAAAACTGAGAGGAGAAGTGTCATTACCTTCCGACTCTTCTTCCTAGCCATGGAAAAATAGCCGGATGAAAACCTTCGCAACGATTTAGCCTCCACGGATCTGGACTCGGCTTGCGATTTGGAGCTCCGAAGCTCCGCCGGTGACCGGATCTAGGCTTCTTCTTCTTCCTTTGCTCTCCTCTCTCTCTTGACTTAGAAAGAGAACCACTCAAAATAAATGAGGGTTTTAAGGGTCCAATCCCGTGTACCTCCCATCAGGAACAACCCCCAGCCATTGGATCCCAAATTAAAGAAACAAACGGCCTTGATTCGGGCCTGAAATGCTAAAACTGGGCTGAACACGGCCTGCGACACGCCCTTGTCCAGGGCCGTGTGCCCCATTCGCCGTCAAAATCGACGCACCTGGAACAACACACGGGCATCCGACACGCCCGTGTTCGACCTGACACGCCTGTGTTCCAACTGACACGGCCGTGTGGTCGGCCGTGTGCCTCCATCGACACAGCCCCGAAAATAACCCGAGACTCACATGGGTACTGGACACGCCTGTGTCCTTGCCCGTGTCTAACTCAACACGCCTGGTCTCCAGGTCGTGTTCACTGTCTCGACACTTCGTCGAGCAAAGTTCGTCGACTGCCTGACATGGCCTGGGACACGCCCGTGTCCGAGGCCGTGTGCCTTGTCTCGACACATCGTCGAGCGAAATTCGTCGACTGTCTGGGCCGATCGTCGACACGGGCTCGACACGCCCTGAGACACGCCCGTGTCTCAGGCCGTGTTCTCTGCTCGACGATCGTCGACTCCAAAATCGTCGACTGGAGCCTGACACGCTGTAACACCCCCATCCGTCGCATGGCATATAACAGAAGGTCCAGCTGGAACCCGACGCCATATACCACAGACAGTCGGAAGGGTTACTAAATGAATAAATCAAACCAACCAATTAATACTACACGTCCTAAACACAGAGCATTCTAGCGGAAGATTTTAAAGTTGAAGAACCCAAACTTAAATCCATCAAATATGAATGTCCACATTTACAACTACAAGAACGAACCCCAAATACACTGAAACAGGTACATGGCCTTATGGCCTTACAAATGTTCATAAATATAACATGTCTTACATACATCGGCTCGCAGGCCGGCCACACATGAGAAATGTAAAAACAACTATTCTACGGCCTTCTAGGGCCAGCACAGCAACATGGGCTCCAGCCCGCTATTTGGCGCTCGGCTCCGCAGCACCTGCAAGCACATACCACCGCACGGTGGCAAATAAAGCAACGGTCAGCTAAAAGCCGACCAAATTATAACGACCCCGCCCCTTACTCGGACGGCGGTGCTCTTTCCCTGCAAAACATTAGCCCAACAATATATATATCGCAGTTATAATTCGCCACAGGTGTAGGCTCGCACGGCCAAACACCCCGTGCACTCAGGGCACATTCATGGTGAACCCTGACAAATCAGTGCATTCACCACCATCCCTAGGATGGCAACAACATGTGAGCATTTAGCCTTTCTGACCACCGTCTAAGGCTCCGACTATGCCAACGGCCAGTCCCCGTCTTCGGGTCTCTCGCACCGAACCACATAGCCTAGGTCCAATTCCACTTGCCCGTTGCTCACGCCGCATGTCCAATTTAAGGAACTTTGCGCGGGCCAAGCTTCTCTCGGATCCCAAATTTCCCAAAACAATCTCATAACCCAGTTATGATCAAGGCCGGTTCCCAGACCGCCAAGTTAGCAGAACACGTTTCCGCTCAGTTTTCCGGGTGCGCCTTGAAGCTAACCTTCAAGGATCCCTGCTGCAATCTACCGCGTAGAAACCCGAAAAATCCAAAGCACGGAGTCTTCTCCGGCAAAACCATATCAAATGCAACATCACCGATCCAGACAAAACACGTCCGGGTAGGCTTCACACACAATGCCTATGCCCGTACTTACGATTCCGGGCTCTACATGCAACACAAGGGGGACTATTCCCGTCAACCCCAAGGAACACCACGCACTCACCGCATACTCGCGGGAGCGGGATTCCTTATGCAGAAAGAAAGAGATTCAAGCGCTCGAGTTGAGAATCGTTACCCTTGTAGTCCGTTTTGGCGCCATGGAAAAACTACGCGGTTAGAACTCTTCGCAATGACCTTCCCTCCACGGATCCGCTCTCCGATTTCGAAACGGTGCTCCAATGCTCCGCCGGCGGCCGGAAACCTCCTTCTTCTTCCTCTCCTCTCTCACTTTGGAAGGGGAGAACTTTGGAGAGAAAATGAGGGAATAACTCCCTATTCCCGGCCTTAACAGAGCAGGATTTAATCTGGGCCATTGGATCCTAATTAAAGAAAATGAACGGCTCGGATCTGCACAAAATTCCCCAGACCTGGGCCGCACACGGCTTGGCACACGGCCGTGTCCAAGGCCGTGTGCCTCGATCCAGGCACGATCGTCGAACTGAGAAATGCACACGGGCCAAGACACGCCCGTGTCTGACCTGACACGCCCGTGTCGGGATCCTCGACACGCCCGTGTTCGTGGGCGTGTCACGCATAACCGCCACGGCAACGGACACGACCCATCAGGACACGGGTAGGGACACGGGTTGGCACACGCCCGTGTCGGATGACACGCCCGTGTCATCCGGCCGTGTTCCTGGCCGTGTCCTTCTCGGGTTGGAAACGGCCAAAAATCACCAGCCAGACACGGCCTTGGACACGCCCGTGTCCTAGGCCGTGTACCCCTACAGGCACCAAAAACTCTTTTTCCGCGACCGACTCGCACACAAAATTCGGGGCGTTACAAATCTCCCCCACTTAAGGAATTTCGTCCCGAAATTAAGCAAAGGTACACGAAAGCTAAATGATACCTGAGTGGAATAACTCGGGTATTCCTCCAACATAGCTTGCTCTCGCTCCCAAGAAAGCTCCTCACGTCCGCAATTATCCCAACGGACTTTAACCATTCTGACCTCCTTGTTGCGGAGTCGTTTGACCGCAACGTCTTCAATTCGTACTGGTCTGACCCTTGTTGTTAACTCATAATCAACCGGTACCTGATTGTCTGCAACGATCTGTGAAGGCTCTTGCACTGCCTTACGCAACACCGATACGTGGACTACGTCATGCAGCCCACTCAACTCCGTCGACAGCTTCAACCTATACGCCGCCTCGCCAACACGCTCCAGGATTTCAAATGGTCCAAGGTATCTCGGACTCAGCTTCTTCAAGCGTCGAACCCGCGATACACCCTTGAACGGCTTGATTTTTAAATATACCATGTCGCCAACGTTGAACTCCACATTTTTATGTTTGGCATTGTAGTACTTTGACTGTCTATCCTGAGCTATCTTCAGCCTTTCCTGGATTGTCCGTATCATTGAAGTGGCATCTTCCACCGCTTGACGTTTATACAACTTTGATTCGCCTGCCTCCAACCAAGACAACGACGTACGACACTTCCTCCCGTACAAAGCTTCGAAAGGCGCCATTCCAATGCTTGCCTGAAAGCTATTGTTGTACGCAAACTCCACCATGTACAGGTGATCCTCCCAATGCTTCCCGAAATCTAGGACGCACATGCGAAGCATGTCCTCCATAGTTCTGTTGACTCTCTCGGTTTGGCCACCTGTCTGTGGGTGAAAGGCTGTGCTGAACTTTAGCTTAGTACCCAACAGACCATGCACCAACCTCCAGTCATTTGACGTGAAGCGTCCATCACGATCACTAACAATACTGCGAGGCACACCATGCAGTCGTACAATATTATCCACGTAGAGTTTGGCTAACCTTTCTACTGGATCTTCCTTTCTCATTGGGATAAAGTGCGACACCTTTGTCAATCTATCTACGACCACCCAAATGGCATCATTTCCTTTCTGCGACTTCGGCAAACCGTGCACAAAATCCATAGATATATCGTCAAACTTCCATTCTGGGATAGGAAGTGATTTCAAGAAACCTCCGGGCTTCTGACATTCCGCCTTCACCAATGCACAAGTACGACACTTGGCCACATAAAGCGCCACATCCTTCTTCAAACCCGGCCACCAGAATAATTTCTTCATGTCTCTATACATCTTCGTGCTTTCCGGGTGGATTGAGTATTTGGTATGATGAGCCTCATACATCAACTCCTCCCGACTATTATCCGCACTAGGAACGCATAGACGACCGTCCTTCCTTAGCAACCCATCTTCAACCACAAACTGGGAATTTGACCCATCCGAAGATCCATCTAGGATTTGCTTCATGCTGCTATCCTGAACCAAAGCCCGCCGAACTCTATCCGCTAGGTCACACTGCACCTCTGTCCAAAACAGTTTCGCCTCGGCACTAGACTGCTTGTCAACACAAGTTATCTCCAATGCCTCCAACTCTTGGACCAATCTCTCATCATGCACTGATAACCAGTTGGCTCGTGCGGGAATCTTACGACTCAACGCATCCGCCACTACATTTCCCTTCCCAGGCACATAGTGTATCTTGAAGGTGTAGTCCCCTAAGAACTCCATCCACCTCCTCTGCCTCATGTTCAGATCCTTTTGATCCAATAGGTACTTCAAACTCTTATGATCGGTGTAAATATCTACCTTCACACCGTACAGATAGTGTCTCCAAAGCTTTAGAGCAAAAATCACGGCCTCTAACTCTAAGTCGTGGACCGGATAATTCCTCTCGTGAACCTTAAGCTATCACTCTCCCATGCTGTAGCAGAACACAGCCCAAACCACTGCCTGAAGCATCACTATCAATCTCGAACCCTTCGGTACCACTTGGCGAACATAAAATAGGCGCCGTGGTCAACCGCCTCTTCAATTTTTCAAAAGCCTGTTCGCACTCCGGAGACCACACAAACTTCTGATCCTTTCTTGTCAACGTCGTGAGTGGTAGTGCTATCCGCGAGAAGTTCTCTACGAAGCGCCTGTAGTAGCCAGCAAGTCCCAGAAAACTCCGGACCTCTGCCACCGTAGTCAAAGTAGGCCACTCCCGTATCGCCACTATCTTCGTCGGATCCACAGCTATTCCTTCTCCACTGACAACATGACCAAGGAACGCTATCGAGGATAACCAGAATTCACACTTGGAGAACTTTGCATATAACTGACTTTTCCTCAATGTTTCCAACATCATGTGTAAATGCTTGTAGTGATCCTCCTCGCACCGCGAATATACCAGGATATCATCAATAAATACTATCACGAACTGATCCAAGTATTCTCTGAACGTCCTATTCATCAGATCCATAAACACGGATGGAGCATTCGTCAACCCAAACGGCATAACCGTGAACTCGTAATGCCCAAACCGCGTACTGAATGCTGTCTTTGGAATGTCGCTCTCCCTTATCCTCAACTGATAGTAACCAGACTTCAAATCTAACTTCGAATATACAGTTGACCCAACCAACTGATCAAATAGATCGTCAATCCTCGGGATTGGATATTTGTTCTTCTCCGTAAGTTTGTTCAATTCCCGATAATCGATATAAATCTGCAAGCTCCCATCTTTCTTCTTAACAAAGAGAACTGGTGCGCTCCAAGGCGACGAACTTGGACGCACATACCCTTGCTCTAGCAACTCCTGCAGTTGCACCTTCAACTCTGCCTTTTCTCTTGGGGCTATCCGATAGGGGAGCATGACACCGGTTTGGCACCCGGTACCAGCTCTATAGTAAAGTCTATCTCCCACTGAGGAGGGCTCCTGGGAGATCATCTGGAAACACATCAGGATATTCGGACACAACTGGGATGTTGCCCAAACTAGGTTTAGGCGTTGAAGTCTACACTAGAGTGACATACAGTTCTGCCCCAGACCGAACTGCCGGGAACACCTGAAGGGCTGACATCAAAATCTTACCCGACCCCTTCATGCCCGCGAAAGTCACCTCATGACTAGCTCTCAACTGACCCACTAGCAACTTCGATCAACGTATGTCTGCTGCTCCGAGAGCCTGACCATACTAAAGATCACGTTGAACTCTCCTAGCGGTAGAAACAACGCCTGCAAATCAAACTTTTGACTCACAATCCATACCTAAACGCAACAGATTCTATCTGCGCGCATCGAGCACTACTAGTCAACAACACATCCATTAAGACTTTTGCCATCGGAAGATATATTCCGACACGTAATACAATTCCTTTGGGCAAACGGAGACACAAAGCCCCCTTTAACGAACGGTGCTCGCGCCGGATAAACGAAATTCAGAACAACGCTTAGCACAAGCGGTTCTAGGTTAACATGCACAAAGACTACAAGTGTCTAAAGCTAAACGCTAGAATTTTAAACCTTACCTGTCACCGCGTCTGCTTGCTTTCTGTCCTCTTGCTGACCAAGCTTGTACTCTTCAGACTTCCTTTCGGACTTTGCACGTCCACTCCAACACTCACGTGCAAAATGTCCCACTTTTTCGCAGATATAGCAAGCTCTTGGGACTCGACTTGTAGTTGCTCCCGACGCACCAGAAGAAGGGGCTGAGTTTGAAGTCTTCAGCTTCTTATTCCAACTGCGGACATCGGACTTTGAACTTGGCCCTTTGAACTGTGGTTTCTTAGTACCAGAGTCCTCACCTGCTCCTGACATAGCTTCCTTAATCTTCTGAGCACCATCCCAACATTCTCGGGCAAAGTGTCCTTTCTTTCCACAAGTATGACAGTTGTAAGAAACCTTGCTAGTCGATGATCTAACCTTCTTCTTCAGCATTTTGCAAGATGCACCCCTCATAGGAATTGCAGAGTTCGATACCCTACTCACTGGTATCTGGTGAATTTTTCCCATTTCCACTTCCAAAGATCTGGCCGACTCTACCAAGGCTCGGAATCCCATTAGTTTTGGTCCTAGAAGTGGAATTCGCAGTTCGTCACGTAGACCACTATAGAATCTATCGACTATAGACCTCTCGTTCTCCAACTCAAAGCATGGGTAGCGGCTTATCAAAAGGAATGCCTGCAAATACTCATCAACTGAGTGCGTACCCTGCACCAAGCACATATTCAACGGCTGACCTGATGGCCTCCTAAATGTCATTTGATTCAACACACCACCCGACATTGAAGTCATCTCGGGACAAGAGGTTGCACATTGCTTCCTTGCTGTGCACTAGTCATAGCGAGCACCACTTCAACGATCCTTCTTATGGTTTCTAACGAAAGAGGGGTATCAAGCGCTCCACTGGGTGCACTATAATCCTCAGAAACCAGATGTTCTGTCGGCTCTACGCCACTCCCGGTCACCTATAGTCATACAAAACACCAATAAGTGACCAAACAAAATTGCAAAAAGCAATTATAGGAACGCGCAGGTTCCTCAACCACGAGTATTTTTCATTCCTAAGTGGACATTCATGGGTTCTTTTTAATGTTATAACGATGACGCACACATGTGCTCACCACCCCTTAAAAGAATTCGCCCACGAATTCATTTAAGCTTGATCGTAACCAGAAGTCTGATACCAAATTGTAACACCCCCATCCGTCGCATGGCATATAACAGAAGGTCCAGCTGGAACCCGACGCCATATACCACAGACAGTCGGAAGGGTTACTAAATGAATAAATCAAACCAACCAATTAATACTACACGTCCTAAACACAGAGCATTCTAGCGGAAGATTTTAAAGTTGAAGAACCCAAACTTAAATCCATCAAATATGAATGTCCACATTTACAATTACAAGAACGAACCCCAAATACACTGAAACAGGTACATGGCCTTATGGCCTTACAAATGTTCATAAATATAACATGTCTTACATACATCGGCTCGCAGGCCGGCCACACATGAGAAATGTAAAAACAACTATTCTACGGCCTTCTAGGGCCAGCACAGCAACATGGGCTCCAGCCCGCTATTTGGCGCTCGGCTCCGCAGCACCTGCAAGCACATACCACCGCACGGTGGCAAATAAAGCAACGGTCAGCTAAAAGCCGACCAAATTATAACGACCCCGCCCCTTACTCGGGACGGCGGTGCTCTTTCCCTGCAAAACATTAGCCCAACAATATATATATCGCAGTTATAATTCGCCACAGGTGTAGGCTCGCACGGCCAAACACCCCGTGCACTCAGGGCACATTCATGGTGAACCCTGACAAATCAGTGCATTCACCACCATCCCTAGGATGGCAACAACATGTGAGCATTTAGCCTTTCTGACCACCGTCTAAGGCTCCGACTATGCCAACGGCCAGTCCCCGTCTTCGGGTCTCTCGCACCGAACCACATAGCCTAGGTCCAATTCCACTTGCCCGTTGCTCACGCCGCATGTCCAATTTAAGGAACTTTGCGCGGGCCAAGCTTCTCTCGGATCCCAAATTTCCCAAAACAATCTCATAACCCAGTTATGATCAAGGCCGGTTCCCAGACCGCCAAGTTAGCAGAACACGTTTCCGCTCAGTTTTCCGGGTGCGCCTTGAAGCTAACCTTCAAGGATCCCTGCTGCAATCTACCGCGTAGAAACCCGAAAAATCCAAAGCACGGAGTCTTCTCCGGCAAAACCATATCAAATGCAACATCACCGATCCAGACAAAACACGTCCGGGTAGGCTTCACACACAATGCCTATGCCCGTACTTACGATTCCGGGCTCTACATGCAACACAAGGGGGACTATTCCCGTCAACCCCAAGGAACACCACGCACTCACCGCATACTCGCGGGAGCGGGATTCCTTATGCAGAAAGAAAGAGATTCAAGCGCTCGAGTTGAGAATCGTTACCCTTGTAGTCCGTTTTGGCGCCATGGAAAAACTACGCGGTTAGAACTCTTCGCAATGACCTTCCCTCCACGGATCCGCTCTCCGATTTCGAAACGGTGCTCCAATGCTCCGCCGGCGGCCGGAAACCTCCTTCTTCTTCCTCTCCTCTCTCACTTTGGAAGGGGAGAACTTTGGAGAGAAAATGAGGGAATAACTCCCTATTCCCGGCCTTAACAGAGCAGGATTTAATCTGGGCCATTGGATCCTAATTAAAGAAAATGAACGGCTCGGATCTGCATAAAATTCCCCAGACCTGGGCCGCACACGGCTTGGCACACGGCCGTGTCCAAGGCCGTGTGCCTCGATCCAGGCACGATCGTCGAACTGAGAAATGCACACGGGCCAAGACACGCCCGTGTCTGACCTGACACGCCCGTGTCGGGATCCTCGACACGCCCGTGTTCGTGGGCGTGTCACGCATAACCGCCACGGCAACGGACACGACCCATCAGGACACGGGTTGGCACACGCCCGTGTCGGATGACACGCCCGTGTCATCCGGCCGTGTTCCTGGCCGTGTCCTTCTCGGGTTGGAAACGGCCAAAAATCACCAGCCAGACACGGCCTTGGACACGCCCGTGTCCTAGGCCGTGTACCCCTACAGGCACCAAAAACTCTTTTTCCGCGACCGACTCGCACACAAAATTCGGGGCGTTACACACGCCCTGGGACACGCCCATGTCCCAGGCCTTGTGCCCCCTGCCAGGAACCAATTTTCCTTCTCGATGACCCCGGTTCGACACGGCCATGGACACGCCTGTGTCCTTGGCTGTGTGACTCCCAGCTAAGACCCAAACTTGGCCAGAAACGATGGTCGTCCCTCTATAAATTTTGGGGCGTTAAAACTCTCTCCCCCTTAAAAGAATTTCGTCCCGAAATTACATAGCAAAAGGGAACAAAACTTAAATGGTACCTGATTTGAAGAGCTCTGGATACTTTTCTAGCATGGCTTGTTCTCGTTCCCAAGAGTGCTCCTTACGACCGCAGTTGTCCCATCGAACTTTCACGAGTTTAACTTCTTTATTCCGCAACTGCCGAGTCTCCGAATCCTCTATAGCAATTGGACAGACTCGCGTCCTCAAGTCTTCCTTTATCGGTACCGATGCCGGCTCGATCACCACACTAGCCTCCACCAAGTCTTTCCTCAAGACGGAGACATGGAAGACGTCGTGCAATCCACTCAGCTCCGCAGACAACGCCAACCGATAGGCTGCTTCTCCCACCCATTCAACAACTTCAAAAGGCCCCCAAAACCTTGGACTCAACTTCTTGAGTCGGCGAATCCGTGAGACGCCTTTGAACGGCTTAATCTTCAAATAGACCCAATCACCTACCGCAAACTTCAACTTCCTGTGACGAGCATTGAAGTATTTTGCTTGCAGGTCTTGCGCCATCTTCATACGCTCTTGAATGGTCCGTACCAACTCACAAGCGTCACTACCACCTCCTTTCCCAAAATTTTGGTGTCTCCTGCCTCTGTCCAAGACATCGGTGTTCGACACCGTCTCCCATACAAAGCTTCGTATGGCGCCATTTTTATACTTGCTTGATAACTGTTATTGTACTCGAATTCCACCATGAAGAGGTGATCCTCCCACTTCTTGGCGAAGTCAAGAATGCACATTCTCAGCATATCCTCCATAGTACGGTTCGTTCTTTCGGTTTGCCCATCAGTTTGAGGATGGAACGTCGTATTGAACTTTAGCTTCGTGCCCAAACTCTTCTGAACCAATCTCCAGTCCTTGGACGTAAACTGTCCATCTCGATTGCTGACTATGCTCTTAGGAATACCGTGCAGTCGTACAATGTTGCGAACATACAACTCCACCAACTTCTTCACGCTGTTCTCCTTCCGATTTGGGATGAAGTGGGCCACCTTGGTTAAGCGATCCACGATCACCCAAATAGCATCATTACCCTGCTGCGATCTAGGCAGACCATGTACAAAATCCATGGAGATGTCATCAAATTTCCACTCAGGGATTGGAAGGGGCTTCAGGAACCCGCCCGGCTTCTGACATTCGGCCTTCACCAAGGCACAAGTTTGGCAACGATTCACATACAAAGCTACGTCCCGCTTCAGCCCCAGCCACCAAAAGGATTTCTTCATATCCAAGTACATCTTTGTACTGCCCGGGTGAATGGAGTACTTTGTGAAGTGAGCCTCAAACAACAACTCCTCACGGAGTTTGCCGAACTGCGGTACACAAACCCTTCCGTCCTTCCTCAGAATTCCATTAATCATTTCCCAGGAGCTGCTCTCGCCCTTTTGAGCCTCCAACACATATGGTTGAAACTCCACATCCAACCGAGTCGCTTCCCGAATGCGATCGGATAAGTCGTTCTGTATTTCAATCCAGTTCAATCGAGCCACGCTAGACTCGCCTCTCGCCACACATTCCAAATCAAGGGACTCCCATTCCCGTACCAACCGCTCATCATGAGCTTCGATCCAATTCCCTTGCCACGAGTACTTTCTACTCAAGGCATCCGCCACCACATTGGCTTTACCTGGCGTATACTGAATCGCCACTTCGTAGTCTCCAAGAAACTCAACCCACCTGCGTTGCCGCATGTTCAAGTCCTTTTGATCCAAGAGGTACTTCAGCCTTTTATGATCCGTGAAGATCTCCACCTTTGCACCATACACATAATGTCGCCATATTTTCATCGCAAAAATTACCGCCGCCAACTCCAAGTCATGGACGGGGTAATTCCTCTCATGAGGCTTCAGCTGTCTAGACCCAAAAGATATCACCTTGCCATGTTGCACCAAAACGCAACCCAAACCACATCCCGATGCATCACTGAAGATCTGAAATCCCTCGGTCCCTTGTGGTAGACTTAGGATTGGAGCCATCATCAGTCTCTCCTTCAGTGCCTCGAATGCTTGACTGCACTCTTGAGTCCACACAAACTTATGATCTTTACGAGTGAGTGAGGTGAGGGGTAGAGCTATCCGCGAAAAGTTCTCCACAAATCTCTTATAATACCCTGCTAGTCCAAGAAAACTTCGGACTTCCGCCACGGTCCTCAAGACTGGCCAATCTCTGATGGCTTCCACTTTTGTTGGATCCACTGCCACCCCATCCCCACTAATCACTTGACCCAAAAATGCCACCTTCTCTAACCAGAACTCGCACTTTGATAACTTTGCATACAACTAATTCTCCCTCAACACTTGCAAGACCACTCTCAAGTGGGTCTCATGCTCCACTTCCGATTTGGAATACACCAAGATGTCATCGATGAAGACAACCACAAAAGAATCCAAGTATTCCCGAAATACCCGATTCATAAGGTCCATGAACACAGATGGCGCGTTCGTCAGCCTGAACGGCATCACCGTAAACTCAAAGTGTCCGTACCTCGTACCAAAGGCAGTCTTGGGTATGTCCTCATCCCGAATTCGCAACTGATAATAACCTGACTTCAAGTCCAATTTTGAGTACACCACCGAACCTACCAACTGGTCGAACAAGTCGTCTATCCGAGGAATCAGATACTTATTCTTAACAGTCAATTTATTCAGCTCTCGGTAGTCTATGCACAGCCGCATGCTACCGTCTTTCTTTTTTACAAACAATACCAGCGCGCTCCACGACGAAGAACTGGGTCTGATATACCCTTGCTCCAACAGTTCCTGTAACTGTACTTTGAGTTCAGCCAACTCCTTTGGTGCCATCCTAAATGGAGGACGTGACACCGGCCTAGCCTCCGGCACTAACTCGATCGAGAAGTCGATCTCTCGCCGAGGAGGCACTCCAGGAAGTTCATCCGGAAACACATCCTTGAACTCTGCCACTACGGGCACTTTCTCAATAGACAACTGGGAGAGACGAACCTCCAATAACGCTACCAGCGCTACACCACCCTGGTTAACCGCCCGCATCAATTGCATGGCCGAAATCAGGGAACAGGCCACTCCACAAAGGCCCTCAAATTTGACTTCCGCCTGCCCTTTGCTCCTTAGGGTCACTACCTTAGATAGACAATCAATACTAGTGCGCTACTCTGCAAGCCAGTCCATGCCCAAAATGACATCGAACTCAACCAATGGTAAAATTGCTGCTACCAAAATGAAGTCAACTCCGTCCAGCTCCCAACAGATGCGCCCTTTGGCCCCGGTGGTCATGGATGATCCATTGGGCATGCACACTTTCAGCTCCGCGTCCGCCAAGAAAGACTCAACTCCTATTCTCCGGACGAAGCTCTCCGCAAGAAAGGAGTGTGATTCTCCCGTATCGAACAATACCCTAGCGGGGTATCCGGAAACTAATACGAAGCCTACAACATAGACATCACACATAAAAGTCTAAAAGTATGAAGCACAAGATTTAAACTTAAATTTCTTCATACCTGTCACCACATCGGTTTGGCGGATCGCTTCCTGCTGTCCAAGGTCGTAGGCCCTTGGTTGCACCGGTTGGAACCGAGAAGCGCTTGACTCCGCCATCTTCCCTTTCTCTGCGGCACTGGGGCCGGAGCGCACAGTCTGCTCCTACCTTGCCTCTTACTCCGCTCCTCCTTGAGGACAAACACGAGCTATGTGCCCCACCTTATCGCAGTTGTAGCACGTCGGCGGTCCCCTAGAGTGAGAACCTCCAGGCGTCCACTTGCTCTTCTCACCAGACCTGGAAGTGTGAGGCTTTTTCCTCCACCTACTCCCTTCAGACTTTCCCTGGGATTGGGGAGGCTTCCCTTCCCCTTGCTTGGGAGTGAAACCATTACGATGTTGGGTTCGCTCCAGATCTCTTTCCAACATCCTGGCAGCCTCAACTAGCTCATTAAAACCAGCTCTCTTCATGGAAATGAGTGGTTGCCTCAGATTCTCCCTCAGCCCCTGGTAGAAGAGGTTATCCCTCTCTACATCATCTGCCATCGTCGTTCCCGCGTAACAACCCAAATGGGTGAACTCCTGCACATACTCGTCCACCGTCTTGTCTCGCTGCATTAAGTGCAGAAACTGCCTCTGAAGGGCCAACTGTGTAGAAACGGGAATGTACCTCTTTAGAAAAGCATCCCCAAATTCCTCCACCGACGGGGTGCGTCCAGGGAACTGGCGGCCGCTATGGCTCACCCACCACAACTTGGCATCTCCTTCCAACATGAACGCCGCATACTCAGATTTCTTTTCTTCTGGCATCTCTGCCGCCCTCAAAAGCTCTTGAATTAGAACCCACCAATCCTCCGCATCTGTTGGCGTACCAACTCCCTTGAACGACGGGGGATGGAAGCTCAGGAAATACTTCATGTGCCGGTCTCCATGTCCGACAACCACCCTTTCCGCCAAAGGCTCCACTCGTCTGGCTTCTCCGCCTGGCACGGCCGTTGTCGTGTCCGGTGTAGCAGGGGTTGCTACCTGAGTTGCCGCTGCAGCTTGGGCTGCCACCATCGCTTCTGCAAGCATGCGGCAGAAGTCGGCCGGGTTTACACCCGTGCCGAAAAGACCTGGAGCAGTGGCACTGCTCGCCGAAAGTTCTTCTCTTGCTCTCGACATACCCGCCTCGTTGCTTGCACTCTTCAAGAAAACAAGAAACAAGGGATCAGTCTCTAATCTCAAGACACATAAGGACACTCATGGTCCCGTGTTACTCTTATGTGGATAACTTCTCTACGCACTGACCTTGAATCTAACCTCGCTTTGATACCAAATTGTAACAACTCCCCTGTAATGACCGTATAATATGGGTCCGGCCGGGGCCACATAACATACGGACGCCACAGCTTTAGTATTATAAGATGATATAACTACCCACACTCAAAACGTTTTGCACAACACAACGGAAACACAAGCAAGACTAGAAGTTATCCACCACTACAAGAGTAATAAAAATGGCCCTTAAGGCCTTACCACATAAGAGAGTCCAAACTCAAATAATACAACAGTCATGAAAGTGTATAAGCACTAATAGTCTACCTCAGCGTGCAAGCCGGACAACATGAGTCTCAAACATACAATATCATATAAGTAGAGTTGCAAAAGAGGGGAACACTTCATGAGGCTTAGGCCTTTCTGGCCGGCGAGCTAGCTCCTGCTTGCGATCCTTGCCCTGTAGAAATTATTAGTAACGTGGGTCAGCAAAGGCTGACCTCAATCTGTGTAACCAACACATCTCCTCCCGGCCGCCCCTAACGGACCCCGGGGAACCCTCCAACCTGCAAGTCAGCACTTAGTATGCAATATATAAATATAAACAAGAAGTGCATTAAGAACAAGCTTGAATGTCTCAAACATCATACACGTTCTCTACTGGTTGAGCATATAATATAAAAAGGGGCCTACTTATGCAACATGTATGCAACCACCCGGGTTTCACCCATGGCACCCTATAGCGTATGCATCTAGCACAACATCACATCAATTGGGTACTCATCGTTTCCCCATTGGCATAAAGCCGCAAACAAAAAGGGAGACACAATTCCCCCCAACGGCACACAGGCCGCCACATGGAACTCTTGCCTAGGCCCCACCCACTCAAGGTCTTAGACCCGGGCTTGCCTGCAAGCTCTGACGTCTCATGTCAGGATTCCAACAAACACAACTGACTGATTCTAAGAAGCCTTGCTGGACCCCACCCGCTCATGGCCTCATTGCCCGGGCTTGCCCCCATGCTTGGCATTCTCATCAGTCTCACAGAAGGGGACTAGTTGTAACAACCCCATCCGTTCATATGGTATATTCTAGAAGGTCCGGCCGGGGCCCCACAGTATATATCACAAAACAGGCGGTGAAGGTACAAGATGATACCAGAGTAGCGCATCACACCTATCACAAAGCATTCTAGCGGAAGCCTAGACTACAACTTGAACTCCTCATGAATGCCCAAACATAAAACTCCACATTTTATACGATATAGGTGTTGGGTATTTCATCCACATGAACCCAGATTTGATGAAGTCACCCTGGAACTAAGATGAATTAAGTTGTATTTGATGCTTGGTTTGAGCTATATGTTTGCAGGAGTTTCACTGGGAAGTGTAGGCCAATGTCAGCCCACAGTGGGTCACCAAACACAGGAACTGTGCAATGTAATCCCTCATTGCATATTCCAAGGTGTTGACTCATGTGTGGTCTCTCTATTGGGATACACTTCATATTCAAGCTATTGAACTATGGGAAAGGCATTGGAAGTTGGCTACTCTAGAAGAATCAGTGTTTCCAACATCAGAAAATTTCTAAGTGTTTTACTCGAGTAGAGCTTTCACCTACTCGAGTAGTCTGGGTATAAGTTACTCGAGTAAAGGAATCTTGTACTCGAGTAGACATAGTCATATACTCGAGTAGCTAAGTCACCTACTCGAGTAGACCAAGTCATATACTCGAGTAGCATGCTTATATACTCGAGTAGATCACTCTATACCCGAGTATTAAAGGGATTCCTCTTCAAAATTTTCTAAGTCACGGACTCGAGTAAGTATACTCACATACTCGAGTAGATAGAAACATACTCGAGTAGTTCATTTTACCTACTCGAATAGTTCATGTGTCACCCGTGTACCTTGCTATTTCCCTACTCCAGATTTTTTCTAAGTCTTTTACTCGAGTAGAACTTTCACCTACTCGAGTAGATTACTTTCTCTCGAGTAGTTTAGTTCAACTACTCGAGTAGTTGCCAGCAGACCTCTTCAGAATTTTTCTAAGTATTCCACTCGAGTAGTACTTCTTGTACTCGAGTAGGTTATGTAATATACTCGAGTAGCTCTTCCAGTACTCGAGTAGTAGATCCTCTATATACTCGAGTAGGTCCCTTCACATACTCAAGTAGTTCTGTCTGCCTACTCGAGTAGTTGATCTCTATATACTCGAGTAGTCTTTTTATACTTACCCGAGTATGTTTCCCATCATATACTCGAGTAGTTATTGACTTACTCGTGTAGGTGGACTAATCTTTCCGAAATTTTTCTAAGTCATTTCTCTGACGGGATTTTTCAAATCACGCGACATGATTGTTCCACGTGTACATCATTATGACCGATTATGACCGTTAGTCTCTCCTATATAAGGTCTTATCAGAAAATAACAAACCCTAAGTATTCTCAAAGCTTTCTTGTAATTTCTTTTTAGAGAAATATTTCTTCAGCTGCCTCCTCTCTGACTCTCGCGAAACGGAAGCCGCATCTGTCGACACCAGAGGATTTGTGTCGACACCAAGACCAATCTGTCGACACCATTTTGTGTCGACACAGCAATTCAGCAGATGCAGAGTATTTCGTCCAAGTCCAGAACTTTTCTCAGGTCGACGAAGTTTATTCTCAGCTCGACGAATTTAGTTCTCTGCTCAACGAATAGTGTTTGTCTTATATTGAAGATTGTCTATTTAACGAATGAAGTCTGTCAGCTCGACCAACTCAGCTCAGCTAGACGAACTCAACTCAGCTCGACGAACTCTACTTAGCTCGACGAACTCTAAACTCAGCTTGACGAATTATTTCTTCGTTCGACGATTCCAGAATAGGTCTTCTTTCGTTCCCGTCTCATTCCATGACGCTGATTCCTGAACAATTAATGGTAGTTCTTCACAGAATACTACCGTTAGGATGCGCAGTTAATTCTGGATTATTACATGTCTTTTTCCCATGGAAACAGTTGGGGAAATAATTAATTGCTGCTTCCTTTCCAGGCCGTCTTCCATTACTGCTCGACATTCAAAAAAAAATCGAATGTGTTCTTATGAGAAATAGACAGATATACAGAAATAGTGAGTAACATAGAGATACACAACAGAAAACAACAAGAAAAGCATACACAGTGATTCAGACAACACAAGAAAAAGAATTCATTCTTGGCCCAGAGAGAAATTGATCTAGAAGAAGAAGAAGAACACTACATCAATATCAAGAGTCTTCTTTATCTGCTTTCACTAAGGATAACTTCAAGAAACAATACATTCATATCAGTTGCAAGAAGTTCCTGAAGACTTTCTCTGGACCTGGAATTCTAGGTCTCTGAAGACATATCACCCTGAAGCAGTGCTCCAGCATTCTTCCTGATCCATTCTACATCTCAGGGGGAGCAAAGCTGCTAAACAACATTCCACAAGTCTTCTCATTTGACTTGAGAAAGAGAAGACCTCATCACCCTCTCACTCCACCTCTGTACAGGGTTTTAATTACCTTCAAAATTATTCTGGTTGCAAGTCTCCCACCAAAAGACTTGAGGGTTTGGCTTTTGGGAACCTGATCAAAACCCCATTGGTGCCAGGACACCTGATAAACCCCTTCCTGCAGTGGATTCCTACCAGGGTGGTAGAAGAGTGGACTACCCAGATTTGGGGAACCACTATAAAATTCTTGTGTCGTCTGGTTGCTTTTTTTTCCTTTTGTTTTTTGGCCTTGCTCTGTGAATGTGCTGTGATTAGTCCATTGCTGTTTTCTTTTTGATTTATTGTATTTGCTTCCCTGCACACACACACACCTAAAATACAACAACAGTTATAAAAGTTTTAAAATCACCATATACTCTATTCACCCCCCCCCCCTCTAGAGTATATCAGATCTAGCTGCACTTTCATTCTCAATTTCAACATCCTCATCCTCCTCCACCACCTCCTCCTGATGCAGGTGCAGGTGGAAGTTCAGCTGCTCAACCCTCTGCTAGAAGCCAAACCCCCTATCAGCCTCATGTCAGATCATATCATAGGGGAAGCCAGACCAGGGGTTCTCAATCCAGAAGAGGAAACTATAGAGGAAATCAAAGAGAATTCCAGGTTTATTCTAAAGGATATTCAAGGCAACATCCTTACTTCAGGGAATGACAAATCTCATCAGACACAACATATGGTCCTTTTCCCTATAAATTGAAGGAAGTAGTTTCATCCAGGCCTCCTCAGGACAATCCATCAAATAGATATGAGCCACCAGTGCCATTTGAAGATCCTGAAAATAATCCAACTGCTTGGACTGTAAGGTTGAAAGAGCTTGCTGCACTGGACCAGATTAAGAAAGCTAGCGAGCAAGGCAAAGACTCCTCCAACATCACTACATTATCTGAACAGAGAAAGAAAGAGTTGGAAAGATATGGTTCAAGAAAATTCTTTTATTCTGATAGATACATGGAGATGCATCCTGAAGCTGTAGTTCCAAGGCCCAGACAGCAAACCTCTTTAGGTGCAGCAGATGATACAAGATCAAAGAAGGAAGCTCTCAACCCCAATAGAGAAATCAAACTCATTAAGAGCAAGGAGAAGAAATGATTATGTAAGGTGACAATCACTCTGATTTCTGATTATTATCTGGGATGATATATATCTGTGGTTCTGCAATGTCCAGCTTATTACTTTTCTGTATTGTTGCTGTGTATGTTGTTATTTAATTTTTCCAAATTCTGTAAATAGTAATCCTAACCCAAATAGGGGGAGATTGTTGGAACACCCTATTACTAATTTAGGTCAGGATCACTATGTCTCTAGGAAACCTGTTTTTGACCTCCTGTATAGATCTAAAGGTCAATTAGAATTGAGTCTAAGGGTTAGAAGTCTAGGTTTGGAAGTTGCCCTCAAGACCAAGAATTTTCAGTTTGAGACTAAGTCATATCGTCGAGCTCAGCACGACGATTCATCGAACTCCAATCGACGATCGTCTAGCTCAACTTCGATGGATCGTCGAACTCCATTCGACGATCATTGAGCTCAACTTCAACAAATCGTCGAACTCCATTCGACGATCTTCGAGCTCAGTTCGACGATCTTGACTCAGTATTAGATCTCTATCTCTGAGCTCAGTTCGACGATCTTTGAGCTCAGATCGACGATTTTTGTTGCTGTCTAAGTCCATATCGCTGAGCTCAGTTCGACGATAGCAGAGCTCAGTTCGATGTTTTCGGAAGAGTTAAAGGATTTTTCAAGATTCAAATTCAGGAGTTATTCAGCAATTAATTCAGAAGATTTTCTAGCCATTTTCATTTATTCTGGACCAAGTTTCAAGGGATTATCAAGGAATGTTTCTTTGGACTTTCCTCCAGAAGACAATTGCAATTAAGGATGCAATTAATGATAGGCCAACGACTATTCTTGACAGAGGATGTTTTTCTATTCAGTACCAGAGAATAAAACATAAGATTTTTTTTGAATCTCTCTATCACTGAGCACTCAGAACACAGACAAGAAGAAGAAGAACAAAATATTCTCTGTCTCAAAGAATTCTCTCAGAACACACATCCAAGGAGATCAAACTTTCTGAAATCTTCTGATCTCTCTTGTCTCAAGTTTTCAAGGCCAACATCTCTCAAAGACTCCAGACACCTAACATTTCAGCTGTTGCTAAAATCATCATTTGTTGGCGATCAACTTCTGAAGGCCTATCACCCTACAATAAAGCTTCATTTCCTGAATATCTCAAGGACTTAGGGGGTGCTTTGACACCATCAAATCCACATAGTCTTCTCAGCTGATTTGAGAAAGAGAAGACTTCCATCACTCTCTCATCCCCATCTCTGTAAAGGGTTTCTCAAACTCCCTTCAAAAGTTTGAGTTTGGTTTTTGAGCACCTTGTCAAAAGCTCATTGGTGGCAAGACACCTGATCAAAAAATCTGATTTGGTTTTTGAGCACCTTATCAAAAGCTCATTGGTGCCCAGGACACCTGATCAACTCATCCTGCAGTGGATTCCTACCTAGGGTGGTAGAAGAGTGGATGTACCCAAGTTTAGGGGAACCACTATAGCTCCTTGTGTCTTCTGGCTTGCTTGTCTTTATCTTTTGTTTCTGTCTATGATTATTTTGTGATTAGTTTACATCTGTGATTAATTTTTGTTGTAGATTATTGTGTGATTAGAATTAATAGTTGCTTCCCTGTTCACTCAGATTACAACAATTGTTGTAAAAAGTTTTCAAGCACCATATACTCTATTCACCCCCCTCTAGAGTATATCAGATCTAGCTGCACTTTCACAAAGCTTCAAATGGTGTCATACCGATGCTCTCTTGGTAGCTATTATTGTAGGCAAACTCTACCATATAGAGATGATCTTCCCATCTCTTACCAAAGTCTATGGGCGCACATTCAGAGCATATCCTCCATTGTTCTGTTGGTCCTCTCAGTTTGGCCATCCATTTTGGGATGAAAGGTCGTACTGGACGTCAACTTTGTGCCCAACACCTGATGGACTAACCTCCAAACATTCGATGTAAATCGCCCATCACGATCACTTACGATGCTACGAGGAACACTGTGTAGTCGTACAATCTATTCAACATAGAGTTTTGCCAAATTTTCCACTGAATCGTCCTGTTTGTTCGGAAGGAAGTGCGTCAATTTCGTCAACTGGTCTACAATCACCTAGATTGAATCATTCCAGTATTGAGATCTCGAAAACCCATGCATGAAATCCATTGAAATATCATCGAACTTCCATTCCAGAATCGGTAACGACTTCAAGAAACCGCCAGGCTTCTGGCATTCCGCCTTCACCAAAGCACAAGTTTGGCATTTAGCCACATAATGAGCTATGTCTATCTTGAGTCCTGACCACCACAACAACTTTTTCATGTCCTTGAACATCTTTGTGCTCCCAGGGTGAATTGAGTACTTCGTAAAGTGAGCTTCGTACATCAACTCTTTTTGCAACTTACCCATATTTGGGATGCACAAACAGCCCTCTATCCACAAAAGGTCGTCTTCCCAGGAGAATTGGACATTCAGCCCATCTTTTGCATAGCGTAGGAGAATTTCATCCAGCTCCGTTGCTCGTCGAATTCTGTCCGCAAGGTCATACTGTACCTCCGTCCAGTTCAAACATGCATCGGCTGAGGAATTCTAGTCCACAAAATAAATCTCTAGTGCTTCCAACTCCTGGATCAGACATTCATCATGAATCTGCAAACAATTTGCCCGTGACGGAGTCCTAAGACTCAAGGCATCAGCGACCACGTTTCCCTTTCCGGGAGTATAATGAATCTCAAAGGTGTAGTCCCCAAGGAACTCCAGCCACCTTCATTGTCGTATATTCAGATCCTTCTGCTCCAACAAGTACTTTAGGCTCTTATGGTTCGTAAAGATATTCACTTTTATGCCATAAAGATAATGCCGCCATAACTTCAGTGCAAAGATCACCGCCGCCAACTCCAAGTCGTGGACGTGATAATTTCGCTCATGCGCTTTCAACTTGTAATGTCCTGATTCGTACTATGCCCCTCGTGCGCATTTTTGAGTCAGGAGAGCTGACTTGGCTCAGAGAAGTGTTGGCAGCGTGGTTGCACTTATAATTGGGAGGCGAAATCAGTCCAGAATAGGACACAGGTAGTGATGGGCCCGCAAACAGACTATTACTGTGGTTGGTTTGGTGAGTCGATCGCCGCGGGCTTGCTTAGGTAGGCAAGTGCACCTATCGCAAGTAGTACTCGATATTCGGGGGAATACCGAGGTCGTATTGTTCTCGGGGTCGTGTTGACTATTCTTACTCCTTCGGGAGGACTATTATTTTACTGAAAGTAAGGTGGATTTTTTTAGGTAATTAAAAACGGAAAAGCAAAGGAGCGAAAAAATGATTTAGAAAATATTCGATGAAGGGTTAACGCTCGGCATCGAATCAGATTAAGACTAAAACAATTTTTAATAATTATAGGACTTAGTTTTCAAATTAATAAAAGGCAACTTGGCCGTGGAGGCTCCACAAATGTGAGTGCACTTATCTCTAGGAATATTGCTCACCTGAACGTTAAGACTATTCGACCGAACGTTAGTCCGACGAAGGATTCCTCTTAACGCCCGCTTTACGCTAAGAACCCCGCTATTGGGTGGGGAACCCAATCCGGTAGAATTACGCTTGTCCTCTCTCGAGGGTATGCACGCAACTCTATTTACCCAGGGGTGATCGGTCCATATGCACGGCCTCTTGGCTAGCTAGCATATGGACTACGGAAATAGGGCCCACACATCGATATGTGGTCCTACGCGTCGTAAACCCGGGGTAAACCTTAAGTCCTTAAATAAAATGAAAATAAAGAGCTTCAATTATTAGAAATCATTTTAAATGTCCCAAAGCTCTTCGATGCCGAGGCTAATAGCGATTAGCCACACATCGATATGGGGACGGCTTATAATTTAGTGAGGCGCGAGTTCGAAATAAACGATAGCTCTAGAAATCACGGATGCAGCCCACAAAAAGACACTAAAATGGCCCAAAAATCTGAACCCTTGGACCTTACAGAAATGGGCAATTTATAGGCAAAAAATTCTAAGTACACGCCCTAGGTCACGGGCGTGTAGGGGGGGCGTGACGGTACTATTCATAAAGGCGGCCGTCGATTGGACAGGAAAGTTGACTTCGGGCTGAGTTCGCGGCAGTCACGCCCCAGGTCACGGGCGTGACTCTGGGCGTGTCGGGGAGGTAGAACCGGGCGCGGGTTGCGCCGAAAGTCTTCGGCAGCATCTTGCCGGGCTAGCTGGAAAGGTCACGCCCCAGGTCACGGGCGTGACTCTGGGCGTGTCAGTTGGTGTCGACACTCGACGAATGTCGAGCGGAAAGTGGCGAGTCGAAATCGTCGAGCTGAGATTGAGTCACGCCCTAGGTCATGGGCGTGATGCTGGGCGTGACTGTTGGTGTCGACACTCGACGATCGTCGAGCGGAAAGTGTCGAGAGGAGAGGACACGGGCTTGGGTCACACCCCGTGTCGGGTGACACAGGCGTGTCGCCAGGCGTGTCAAGCTTGTACTTCAGAAATCGTCCGATTTCACGGGAAATTTA
The DNA here is from genome assembly GCA_039583875.1 of Platanthera guangdongensis. Classification (NCBI taxonomy): domain Eukaryota; kingdom Viridiplantae; phylum Streptophyta; class Magnoliopsida; order Asparagales; family Orchidaceae; genus Platanthera; species Platanthera guangdongensis. The sequence continues at coordinate 83,561,077 of CM077150.1, forward strand.
ATGTCACGGCCCTGTCACGGGCGTGGCCAAATTGTCACGGGCGTGTACTGCCCAATTTTGGCAGATTTTGAAATTTTTCTGCAAAATAAAATAAAACAAGTTAGTAGTAAATTTACAAGAATATGAGCATTTTATTGAACAAAAATAAGTAAAAACGACGAAAATAAATGAAAATGACTAAATTAATGTGCACAAAAATACGTATATTTACAATTCATCAAATACCCCCATACTTAGGCTTTTGCTATTCCAGAGCAAAAGTTTGAGGTGAATCTATAAGGAATAAAAAAAACTCTAAGTTTAGCTATCGCTTAATCAATTATAAGAGAGATCGAAATAAATATACGGGGTGTAAGAGTTAAGTCCTAAAATTATGTAGATGATTTAAATAGCGCAAAAGTTTTGGCCAAAAGACTTCTTGATGTAATCAAATAGAAGGCAACATTTGTAATGGTTAGATTAACGAAAATAGTTTGGAATTATAAGAACTCTAGCTTATACGAGTGCTACTGGAAATAATACAATTTACTAATTATGCTCTCAAAAAGATTTTTGAATTAATTCTAGAATCGTGTAATTGGCTAAGGGGGTAGTGAGTTTATGAAGAGGGTTTTGATTTTTTGAGGCGAGGTATTTTTTTCTCGAACCTCCATTTTTTTTCTTTTGGATTATTAGGAAAACGAAATCTTATTTTTCTAATATGATTTTTGTTTTTCAACTTCATAAGAATAAAAATTAACCCAATGTATATTTGTAGGAGTAATGAATTTTATCCTCTTACTCCATATATAATCTTTTAAAATTATTGGGTGCTATGTTTACGGAACGAAATCTTATTCCCATTGACATATGATCTTTTAAGGATAAAATTTTTCATGCCAAGTAGGTCATGAAAAGTAAGGGGAGAAAGGAAAACTAGATTTTAATCCTAAAAATTTTTGAGAGCAACCTTAATAATTTGTACGTTCCAATTTTTTTCAGAAAGCTAAAAGTAAGTATAATTGAATTCTATAGTCGTTATTTTCTAACATAATATACGTGCTCCTATCAATAAAAAATTAGAAGTAGTGCCTAAAACGAGTTCGCTATTTTTAACAAAGCATAAAGAATTCTTTAAAACTTAACCCCGGCTATTTAAATTTTTCACTCAATAATTAACAAACGAATAGCAAACAGAGAATTAATAGTATTCACATATAAATAAACTCAGAACAGAATTTTTGGATAGCAGGAAAGTTTAAGGATGGAATATTTGATTTATTTGTTGCAAAACATTTTTTTGATTTTTATAGTTTTTATCATCATTTTTTTTGTTTTTCATTTATTATCTTTTTTTTGTATTTTTGTTTTTCTCAATTTTTTTTTTTGAATTTTGTTTTGAACTATTATCTTTTTTGTATTTTTTTTAAGAGAATTTTCATTATATGTACAAAATCAAGGGAGAAAAAGAGAGGTTTTTACAAGAATGAGGAAGTGGGAGAGAGAAAAGAGTATGTACAAAAAATGAAAAAAAATATTTACAAAGTGAAACTAAATATTATTGTTTTTTTTTTGTTTTGTTTTGTTATATATTTTTTTTAATTTGTTTTTGAGTTTTTGGAAAAAAAAGAAGGAAAGAGAAAAAAAATTTTGGATTTTTCATTTAAAATTTTTTTTCATTTTAAGATGTTTTTAAAATTTTTTTTTGTTTTGTTGTTATATGTATTTTTTTGTATTTTTGAAATGCAGAAAAAATTGAAGTGCAGAAAGTAAAGCACGAAAATACCCTCATACTTAAGTCCAACATTGTCCCCAATGTTGTAACGTAAGTATGCGGAACAAAAATTAAAATGCGATATGTACAAAAGTAAAGAGAGGGGGGGTAGAAACGTCCCTGAAATGCGTTCGGGGGAGTCCAATCAGAAACCCTGAGGGTCGGTCCGTTTTGGATCGACCACCTCCTTTTCGCTACGGAGGGTTATAGCGTTGGCGTTCTCCCGCGGATTGGGCTCCGTGTTTCCCGGCAGTGCCCCGAGCGCGCGCTCGGACATCATCCTCGCCAGCTGTCCAACCTGTTGTTCGAGTGTTTTTAGCGATCCGGTGATGTTCCGGATATTTGACTCGTTGGACGCAATATACTTCGAAAAATTTTCCTCCATCGGGGAGGGTTTCGGAAGAGGAGGAGGAGGAGGAAGAAATCCGGGCGCATAAGAAATAGGGGGACGCTGAGCATTATTCGGGTTGCTCCACGAGAAGTTGGGGTGATTCCTCCAACCCGGATTATAGTTATTACTATAAGGGTTGTTGTTGGGGTTGAAGGGAGGACGACCCGAATTTCCCATGAAGTCCACGAACTCTTCAGCTACGCAGACGTTAGGGGGAATAAAACAAGGCGGAGTGGAGGAGGCAGCAGACATCTCCGCCACCTGCTTTGTTAACCTTTCAACTTGAAGGGTCAAGAGAGCAGTGACATCCACTTCAAAAAGACCAGCCGCCGGCTTTGGGCGTCCCCGCGGGACGTTCCATTGATAGGCGTTCATAGCCATCTCTTCGAATAAAGCCTGGGCGGCCTCGGGGGTTTTGTTGTTAAGCGTACCCCCGGCAGCCGCGTTAATCATTTGACGCGTCTGAAAATTCAGCCCATTATAAAAAATATGAACTTGCAACCACGTTGGCAGCGCGTGGTGCGGGCAACGACGGAGGAATTCCTTAAGCCGTTCCCAAGTCTCGTATAGAGACTCAGGATCGTTTTGCACAAACGAAGAAATGTCCGCCCGCAACTTTGTAGTTTTTGCGGGCGGAAAGTACTTCGTTAGGAACCGTTCCGTCAACTCAGCCCACGTGGTGATACATCCTCGCGGGAGGGCATTCAACCACGCCTTGGCTTTGGACTTAAGGGAAAAAGGAAATAAGCGCAAACGAATGGCGTCATCAGTGATGCCATTAATCTTGAAGGTGTCGCATATCTCCAAGAAATTGGACAAGTGGACATTCGGGTCCTCATCTGGCATTTCATCGAACTGCACGGCATTTTGGACCATTTGAATGACACTCGACTTTATTTTAAAATTATTATTTGCCACCGCAGGGCGAACAATACTCGACCCAGAATCATCCAGGTTAGGCCGGGCGTAATAAGACATAGTACGCTCGGCCGTCGGGGGAAGGTTAGGCGCGGCCATAACTACAACAGTGGGTTCTCTGATAGATTCCTCGGGATCTAAAGAAGGATTTCGGCGTTGAGATCGGATACGCGCAAGAGAGCGTTCGATCTCAGGGTCGAAGTCAAAATCTTCAGACTCGGAGGTTTGTCCACGGGTCATACACCCAAACAAAAATAAAACAAAATAAACTTCTTTTTTTTGTTTTAAAATAAAGTTTTTAGTTTTTTTTATAGAAAATAAGTAAAAGTAATAGACTCCGGAATTCGAAATAGGAACTCGAAAAGAGTTCCCCGGCAACGGCGCCAAAAACTTGATGTGCCCGCGAACAGACTCTTACTGTGGTTGGTTCGGTGAGTCGATCGCCGCGGGCTTGCTTAGGTAGGCAAGTGCACCTATCGCAAGTAGTACTCGATATTCGGGGGAATACCGAGGTCGTATTGTTCTCAGGGTCGTGTTGACTATTCTTACTCCTCCGGGAGGACTATTATTTTACTGAAAGTAAGGTGGATTTTTTTAGGTAATTAAAAACGGAAAAGCAAAGGAGCGAAAAAACGATTTAGAAAATATTCGATGAAGGGTTAACGCTCGGCATCGAATCGGATTAAGACTAAAACAATTTTTAATAATTATAGGACTTAGTTTTCAAATTAATAAAAGGCAACTTGGCCGTGGAGGCTCCACAAATGTGAGCGCACTTATCTCTAGGAATATTGCACACCTGAACGTTAAGACTATTCGACCGAACGTTAGTCCGACGAAGGATTCCTCTTAACGCCCGCTTTACGCTAAGAACCCCGCTATTGGGTGGGGAACCCAATCCGGTAGAATTACGCTTGTCCTCTCTCGAGGGTATGCACGCAACTCTATTTACCCAGGGGTGATCGGTCCATATGCACGGCCTCTCGGCTAGCTAGCATATGGACTACGGAAATAGGGCCCACACATTGATATGTGGTCCTACGCGTCGTAAACCCGGGGTAAACCTTAAGTCCTTAAATTAAAATGAAAATAAAGAGCTTCAATTATTAGAAATCATTTTAAATGTCCCAAAGCTCTTCGATGCCGAGGCTAATAGCGATTAGTCACACATCGGTATGGGGACGGCTTATAATTTAGTGAGGCGCGAGTTCGAAATAAACGATAGCTCTAGAAATCACGGATGCAACCCACAAAAAGACACTAAAATGGCCCAAAAATCTGAACCCTTGGACCTTACAGAAATGGGCAATTTATAGGCAAAAAATTCTAAGTACACGCCCTAGGTCACGGGCGTGTAGGGGGGGCGTGACGGTACTATTCATAAAGGCGGCCGTCGATTAGACAGGAAAGTTGACTTCGGGCTGAGTTCGCGGCAGTCACGCCCCAGGTCACGGGCGTGACTCTGGGCGTGTCGGGGAGGTAGAACCGGGCGCGGGTTGCACCGAAAGTCTTCGGCAGCATCTTGTCGGGCTAGCTGGAAAGGTCACGCCCTAGGTCACGGGCATGACTCTGGGCGTGTCAGTTGGTGTCGACACTCGACGAATGTCGAGCGGAAAGTGTCGAGTCAAAATCGTCGAGCTGAGATTGAGTCACGCCCTAGGTCACGGGCGTGACGCTGGGCGTGACTGTTGGTGTCGACACTCGACGATCGTCGAGCGGAAAGTGTCGAGAGGAGAGGACACGGGCTTGGGTCACCCGACACGGGCGTGTCGCCAGGCGTGTCAAGCTTGTACTTCAGAAATCGTCCGATTTCACGGGAAATTTAATGTCACGGCCCTGTCACGGGCGTGACCAAATTGTCACGAGCGTGTACTGCCCAATTTTGGCAGATTTTGAAATTTTTCTGCAAAATAAAATAAAACAAGTTAGTAGTAAATTTACAAGAATAGGAGCATTTTATTGAACAAAAATAAGTAAAAACGACGAAAATAAATGAAAATGACTAAATTAATGTGCACAAAAATACATATATTTACAATTCATCAGGTAGAGATACGGCCATGTCGCTACCCGTCTGTGTCAGGCCAGCTCTCGAGTCGACGAATCAAGTATGTCCAGAGAAGGACACGGGTAGTGACACGGACGTTTCACTACCCGTATGCATGATAGCGCGGTAGGCACACGGCGTGTCCCTACCCGTGTATGTACAACCACTATTCCCATGAAGGACACTGGTAGAGACAGGGGCGTGTCCCCACCCGTGTATACCTAACCAACTCTCAGTCGATGGCTTAAGTTGTCCCAGAGAAGGACACGGGTAGTGACACAGGCGTTTTACTACCCGTGTGAAGATGACACGGGTAGAGACACGGGCATGTCCGTACCCGTGTGTGTCGAGTAGAGCTCGACGAAGTGTGCCCCGAGGACGACACGGGTGTAGGACCCCCATTTTATTTTCTTTAATAACACCGGGGTCTTCGGCCCAGAACCGTCGCTTTGCGGTGACACCTTCGCAGTTGGGAAGGTCATCACTATAAAACGCCAATCCTGCCGGCCAAATTGATCATAACTGTAGCAAAATAGAAAGAGGAAAGTCTACTGAAATCACATAAATATAGTAAATAATCTCCACGAATGGAGTGTCCATAGATGTAATAAAAGTACTAAAAACATGGGCTCATGCCCAGTACATCAAGTCCTAACTACATATCTCTCATCGTGGAAGCAAAACTAGTATAACTACTAGAAATCAGGACTCACAGTCCCCACCGTCTGAACTCCGGTACTAGACTGCCCGATCTCCAAGCGTGCTGACCTCCGGGGCTGCTCCTCCATGCTGGGCTCCATGGTCCCCTAAAATGATGTGGTTCGAAAACCGTTAGTCTAAAAGACTAAGCCCTATCATCCCATGCCCCTTCCCCCATGGCTCCTAGCCACCGAGAGGGGATAAGGAAAGGAGATGACATGAAAGTGGAGAATAACAAATAAATAGATGGTGGCAGAAGTAATCTAGCAGTTCTACAGTATATATAGCAGTAAATAATGTATAAAAAGACTGAAAAGGAAAAGTAACCTTAACTTATATGAAGCCACATAAGCCAAGGGATCTTTTGCAGGGCTCCTATAGTATAAAACATCTCATACCAATTTATACGATAGTGTGTCGGTTTTCTAGCTAGCATATATATATAATACTGAATAAAAACCTTAACTTATAAGCACGCTCGCACGAACTTATAAACCAAGGGGTCATTTTGCAGGGCCTATTGTATAAAGCTTCTCATACCACTTTTACAATAGGTGTCTGGTTATATGCAATGATTATGCTATGAAATACAATTATACCATGATGTGAACATGCAAGTGCAACTCACCCACTCGACTATGTGTACCCAGACCTTTAGTTCCCCCTTTCTGGAGCCAAACATCACAGGATACCTCCGTAGTGGCAAACAGAAGCGGTGGGTTGGGCCTCGCCCACCTCTAAACCGGTAATTGCACTACCAGTCAGACCTATTATACGCCTCAATGCTGGTGCATAAAGCAGAGCTCCTGCGTACTCTTGTCGGCTGGCACACCGGACTTTATTTGGCCAAGTGCTAAACTACACATGCCGAGTCAACGTACTGGCGTCGGTGTATCGACTCACCAATACCGAAGACTCACCACCTTATTCTTTATGCAAATGCAACTTATGTACCAGATACCGAGCCAAAGCTCCCCGAACCATCCCGTCCGTCACAAACAACAACCGAGCCAAAACTCATCGGGCCAACCAGCCCACCACCAAATCCACTGAGCATACAGCCCGAGTGACCCAAACTAGCACCCCGATACATCGAGGTGAGTGAAGTTGACACCCTAGTTTTACTAGTTACTCTTGTATTCCAATTTTTTGCTTACAGTTTAGGTTTAGCACCAAGACTGCCCAAGGTATTCCCCGCGAAGTGCTCTCGAAGGCACTAGGAACTACGATGGGATTATGCCCAAAGCTCAATTTCGCAAGACACTTACTAATATTGGTTGGTATCAAAAGTCCCAAACACTTACTTATTTTACTGTATCTAACCCTAGAGTATTTGACACTTCCTTCCCACGGGAAAGGCGATCTTTCGTCGATCCTGAGCACCACCTAACACTAGTCAAACCAACACTCTACTCATCCTAACTACCAATGATGAACTCATTTTTATTTATCCAAACGAACAAAAATAGTTATCCCAAACTCATGTGCCCAAATTCATATTCCAACCTAAATTCTGCAATTTTACTAAATGCAGATCAAGTTAAGCTATATAACATGTAAAATGGGAGGTACATTAAATAATCACCCAGTACTCCTATAATAATTACTGGGGGCTATTATGATATTTGTGGCCTAAATCCAGAAATTCACAATTTTCCTAATTATCTGATAATTTATTTAATTAATCTAGTAAATCAAAAACCCAAGTTTGAACATGAAGTGCCCATTTGAAACAAGTAAATGCTCTACCAAATTTATGATAAATTCAAAATTATTATTTAACACAGAATCCCAAGTATCCCAATTTTTCAACAAGGTTAAGCCTCTGAATCTAATTTTTGAATATAACTTATTTTAATTAATTTAAGAGGCAAGTACAGCAAAACTATTTCCAAAAATTCTAAGAAACTTCAAGGATGATTGTATGGAAAAATAAATGCTCTAAGTCAAGTTTCATAATTTATTATCAAGTAATGAGCTCTAAACAAATTAATGAACAATTTTCCAAGTTATTGAGCTTGTGAAGTAGGTACTGCAAATATGTATTCAAAAATTCTAATAAAATTCAAACATGAGAACTAAGGTCTAAAACTCCCTCAACCTAATTTTCATGACTTTCCAATGGGCAGTGGGATCATAATAACCAAATGATTAATTATGGCAATCCCATGAGTTACAAAGGAAGTGCTAAGATTATTAATCCAAAATTCCCAATTAAATTACCAGAGGTTCATACTACCCCTATGACCACACTACTCAAATTTCATTATTGTTCAATGAGTTTTACTAACCTATTATAGCATCATAAATTTGTGCCCTAAACTAGGGTTAGGATTTTGAGAGGCCTACCCTTTTCCAAATCCCCTAATATTTTTACCAGAGGGCTTTAGTTACCCTAGTACCCTCCCCACCAAATTTCAAGCTCATTCAAGGTCTTTTGGCCTCATGCCCTTCACAAGGCACAAAAGCCCTTCCTTAGGGTTTGGTCTTAGATCTTAGGGAAAATCTATTCCAATATACCCCATCTTCCATGGGAAGGTGCTAAAACCCATGTAAAGCAAGTTGCCCCAATTTTAACCTCTGTTGAGGTGATTTGACCACTCAAAACCCAAAGTGCACTTTTTTACAAAAATACCCTTTTAAGGCAAGCCTAGGGTTTGCATGATTTCAATTCAATCCACCTCCAAATGAGATGAAATTTTAACAAAAGCTTTATAATGACCCCAAGCACCACTCAACAAAATTTGGGTGAGTTGGGAGGTAATTTGGTCCCTAAATTAATTTACCCTAGAGAAATTCAATAATTCCAAAAACTATGGAAACTTTGTCCCCAAAAAATCTCATTTTTTGGCAGGACCTAGATATGGTCTAGGGTGACTCCCTATCCAAATGTCAAGTCATTTGCACAAGATATGAAGGGTGGGCATCCATTTTAATTTCTGCCTAGCCTAGGTATAGACCCCACCAAAATGGGTGCCCTGGTCAAACCAGGCTCCCAAATTGGTTCAAACTAATTTTAAAATAAAGTAGACCCATAGGGCTACAAATCAAGTGTCGACCATTTTCTCCTACAAAGCATCAAACTATTTTTAGTAAATTAAAACTTTAAATAGTAATAATGTGACAGAATTGAAATAATCAGAATAATTAAAACATATAGTTTAAAATCATTACAGCACGAATTTTGACGCAGCTTTGGACGACATCCGGTTGTCCTCCACCTCCAGGAGATGGTCCCTATTCAACCCGACTAGAGCCATTTCCAACCGCTGCCGCCGGCCATCCGGCCACCTCCCCGGACGGCCACCGCCACTGCCACCTCCGTTGAGGTGGTGGCTGTCGCTAGGCGGCGGCACAGCCGCCGGAGGGCCTTATTCAGACGAACCTGACAAGTGCATTTTTGCGGAAAAACATGGAGAGAAGCTCTCCCGATCGGGCTCAATTGAGCCAGAACCTTGGCCCTAAGAATTGCTATGAACTACCCAAGGAAGAAGGAGTGGAGGAGGACCTGTGTGGGTGGCTGAAGCCTTGCCAATCACCGGATTGTCATGGTGGTCGTGGTGGTCGGATTTCTGCAACTTTGAAAGATATGGTACCTAAACACCTAGAGGGGGGGTGAATAGGTGACCTAAACCTTTTTAAAACTTTGTTGGCAGCACAACAGTTATTTTAAAGAATTCTACAGCTAACAGCAATTACAGAATATACACAGTTAATCCACAGCACAGCACAACAGACACACTAATTTATAGTGGTTCCCCAATCTTTGGGTACATCCACTGTCCCCCTTCGCCTATCTAGCAGTGTACTAGATTCGGCCAACCTTCTCCACTATCTCAGAACCCAACAAGGTTCCTACACCTCAGGCCCAAAGCCTTACACTCAGCCACTAAGGCCTACACTCAGAGTTCTTCAACTCCTACACTCAGGCAACCAAGCCCTACCCTCAGCCTTTATAATATAGGCTTACAATTCTCTCAGATCCAATGGATCCTACAAGTTAAAATAGAAATACAATAGCTAACTCTACAACTCAGAAAATAGGAGAGGAGTTGAGAATTATTTGAAGAGTTCTTGGAAGAACTCAGTTAGATCCAAACTGACTTAGCTTCCTTCAAAGCTTCTTGAGTTAGAACTGAATTAGTCTGAATCCTCTGCAGTTGATCCTTGACCTCTGCTTCTTGAGATCCAGAAGATTCTGAATCCTTCTTCTCAGCCTAAGTTCCAAAGACTGAATTCTTGATTGGAGCTCTCTCTCTCCAACTTCTTAGATCTGCAGTTGAACTGACAGACCTTCTTGTGTTGATCCTCTGTGTATTACTTCTTGATTTAATCTGATCAACCACTTTGAATATTCTCACAAGTTGTAACAACAACAATCAATCTCTTTCTGTAATCTATGAGTGCCTATTTATAGGCTTCCTTCATGGTAACCGGCTGGTCCGGTTCATAACAGACTTCTGATTTCTCTGACAGTTGATGTAGACCGGCTGGATCGGCAGCTGTCTTGTCAACCAGTCACTTCTTGAAATTCTCTAACTGTCAGATAGTGTCGAGACTTTCTGTTCTTAAGTGTCGACACTTATAGACTAAGTGTTGACACATGTTGTGTAAGTGTCGACACAAGTCTACAAGGTGTCGACACAATTCCTTGTATGTCTCGACACAGATTCTTCTGCATGTGTCGACACTGAAATTGAGTGTCGACACAAGTACTTGTACTTCATTCTTTAACTGTATTCTTCTAAGTGTCGAAACTGTCAAGTGTCGACACTGCTTCTTGGTGTCGACACAAGTCTTCAATTTTGTTTCTTCAGCTGAGTGTCGACACATTCCCTTAGTGTCGACACTTGTACTTAGAATATTTTATAAACTTCTCTGTTCTTTGCCAAGTGTCGACACAGCTCCTTGTGTCGACACTTCTTCTTTAAATGTAGAGCCTTTAGCTAAGTGTCGACACATTGTGCCGAGTGTCGACACTTACTTCAAGTGTTGACTCTTCTGGTTGTGTGTCGACACATTGTGCTGAGTGTCGACACATTCCTCAAATGCTGACTCTTCTGCATAGTGTCGACACATTGTGTTGAGTGTCGACACTTGTACTTAGACTCTGCAGACTTTTGCTGAGTGTCGACACATCTCCAAGTGTCGACACTTTCTGGTGTAGACTTAGCTCTTCTAGGTGTCGACACTTCTGCTAAGTGTCGACACAGCTTTTCTGCATACTTTTTCACTGAGTGTCGACACAGCTCCAAGTGTCGACACTTTCTGTCTGGTGTCGACTCTTCATCCCAGGTGTCGACACAATGACTCCAAGTGTCGACACTGCTTGTCTGGGTGTCGACACAAGCTTTCTCAAGTGTCGACACTTTCCCTCTGGGTGTCGACACATGGACTTAGAAACTTTTAGCTTCAGTCTAGTGAATACCTAACCTACACAAGTAACTCAAACACACATCAAATACATTATGATGTATATCATTGAGTTAGGTGAGGCTTCTTCAAATCAGGTACATTTGACCAATGTACCCAACAATCTCCCCCTATTTGGAGAAGTCATAACCCTTAGTCAATGATATACACCATTCATAATTAAAAAATTATAAAATGATGAAAAGCAAATTATAATCAGCAGGGTTAACATGAACATGTAAAACTTCACACATATACACATTCAACATTCCAGAACAAATAAGAAACAGACATATTTCAGAACAATCATAATATATTTATCATATATTGTTCTAACATAGTTCCTTATACATTTTCAATGTTGTACAAAAATGTTTTTCATTTAAAAGTTTACAACAAGCTTCAAGTTAAATTCCTAATCTATTTCAGATCAGGTTCTTTGATAACTATTCCCTTTCCAGCTTTAACTTGAGCTTTGACAGCAGCAGTAGTAGCAGGCTCAGCATCAGCAGGCTTCTTGCCTTTGGAGTCCTTCTTCTTTAGTTCTTCAGCCTTGATTTTTTGTCTCTCAAAATAATGATAGGGCTTAGGAAAGTACTTGCTAGGCTCCACAGCTGTAGGAGCTAGCTTTCCCATCTTAGCCTTCCTTCTATACTGGACAATGGCTTCCTGCCTGATCTCATGCTTCCTCCATTCTGCTTCTGAGAACCATTTATTCCTTTCATGAGCATTGTCCTTGGCTGCTTTCCAGGCTGTGAGAATGATGTTCCTAGAAGTAGGGCTCCATTGTTCAAAATCTGGTTTTTGCTCAGCCAGTTCCCTGAACTTCTTCTTTGACAGCCTTGTCTCTTCTTCTTTGTCCATAGCCTCTTGCATAGCTGCTGTAATAGGTTGAACAACCTTTTCTAAATGGACATTGTCCTTGCCCCAGATGGGCTATACATAGTGCTCACCTCTGCATGAATCATTTCAAAATCGGGAGGTGGATAAATGACTTGAGCTACTTCTTGTGGCTCACCTCCAAAATAGGCAGGGTTCAGTCCAGATTCAGCAACTTCATTATCATCACACAGGGGAGGATATCCAAGTGTAGCCCTGATGGAATTTGATATCCATTTTGCATGTTCAGAACTGGCTTTGACTAACACCCTCTCCCCCTTTATGACTTCTTGTTCAACATGATCTCTTGCATCATCTTTTTGGAATCTGATCTGACTGTCCAAATACCTTATGCCATCCTTTAAGAAAGGTCTAAGCTTTGTAAGCTGTTCAGAAATGACCTTCTGTGAATCTTTAATTGCAGTCTTTCAGCAGCAATTTCTTCCTGAAATACTTTATCAAATTCAGCCTTGGCAGCAGCAGAGGAGGTTGAAGGTTCATCAGACTTATTCTTTAGTTCAGTGACTATTGCATTGTGGGATGCAGTCAAATTATCATTCATCCTCAATTGATTCTCCAGCACATTACCTTGCTTCAGTGCTATATCATCTACTTGAGACTTTATTTTCTCTTGGTGGGTTGCCAGATAAACCACTGCATTAGCACCCTTTGTAAAACAGTCAGTCATCTCCTTTTTATTAAGGTTCATTTTGAACCTTATTGACTTGATTTCCTGTGCCAGATCAGATTGTAGGGCCTTGTGCCCTTCATCAACATAAGTTTCTATAGCCTTCCTTTGTTCATCCAGCTTGATTTGTAGTGCAATCAGTAGAGCACTATAATCAGTTGATGGAGCTTGTTGGACTAGAGAGTGTTGAGCAACAGTTTGTAGAGCCTTCTTGTAGCTCTGACTCCTTCTTTTGAAAACAAAGAATTGCTTCTTCTTAGCTTGCTCAGTTTCATCATCCTCAGACTCTGATGTACTTGCTATATTCACCCTATCCTTAGGGCTTGATGGTTTTTCAGCTTGCACATCTTGTGCCTTCTCAGTGTTTAGCCTTATAGGCTCTTCCTGAACATCCAAGTTCTCCCCCTCAACAGCAGCACCCTTCTCTTCATCAGCAGCAGTCTTGTTCATGTCAAAATCCTCTTGTTCTAGATTCAGAAATAGATCTTCCATTGTGTATTCAGGAGGAGACTGTGCAGGAGATGTACTGGGTTCATCAACCACTTTATCAGGAATCACTACAGATGTGTCTGGAAGAACAACATCTGGTTCTTGGTTTGCTTGCTGAGTTTGCTGAGGGACATCAGACAAATCAGAATCTATTACAGAAAAATCTAAAGTATTGAGGTCAGAAAGTACCTCTAGGATAATGAGTGAAGCTTGCTCACTCTCCAGTGTAGAGGGTTGATCTACAGCTGGAGGCTCCCCCTGGATTTCAGCTGGCTTTTGAGGAGCAGGTGACTTCTCTGCAGCCACATCTATTTGACTATCAGGAGTGAAAACCACATGTTCTTCACTACCTGAGCTGCTGGAGGACTCCTGAGTCACAGCAGCTATTTTCCTCTTCTTCTTTGGAGGGGAATCCTTATTAGAAACTTGTTTCTCAGGGGTGGTCAGTTCCTTCGACAGCACCCTTTCCCACCTGGAGAAGATCCTCATGTCCATCCTTCTCATGTGGTTGATTTTAGCACCAGCAGCATTGCTCATTACCTCTGGTATTGTACCAGCCAGGTAGAGACTAAGTATCCTGCCCAGATTGGGCTTCTTCAGACTTTCCTTTACTTTCTCAAACACAACCATGGACCAGTCTGTTTTGAGGTTGAAGATGATTCTAGTCATAACACTGAACATGGAGGCTGACACCCTGTCATGCCCTCCAGTCTTGCTGAGTAGTACTTTACCCACAATTTCTGACAGAAATTTTCCTTGGGTATTCATTCCTTTCCTGTTGAAGACAGAACCTATTTTCATCTTAGTATCTAGACCACACCAGGCAAGTGCTTCTTTGGTCTTAGATGTTGTTACTTCCTCTTCTTCCTGGACTTTAGGTAGCTGAAGTACCTTTCTCAGAGACTTGGGTGAAATCTTGACCTTGGTGCCATGCACCCTTGATTTGATTCTGTAGCCTGAGTCATCTACAGACGCTCCAGTAAGAAATTCTATAACTTCCTTCTTCCATATCTTGGTTGGTTCTGAAACCAAGAACTCCAATCCTGAATTGGTGACTAGGGTTATCACCGATTTGATTTCTTGATCACCGTCGTCGAATGCGCCACGCACCAGTTCATAGCCTTCGTTAACGTTCTCTTCCAGCTTGGGAGCCATTAGGGTTTGGAGAATTAGTCTTTAGAGAAGAGAAATGTCGACACAAGAGTTTTGGTCTCGAAACTTTTGAAAGCGTGTCGACAAACAAAGACTGAACCCTATTTATACCTTTCTTGTTTGAAGACGAACAGGCGGGATGGATTTCTAAAGATGTGTCGACACTGTTAATAAGTGTCGACACAGACTTATAATGTCTCGACACTCATGTGTCGACACAAGTGTGAGTCAACAGATTTTATGTGTCGACACTTGGTTAAGTGTCGACACCACATTACTCGACATGTAGTCGAGACTTTACTTAGAAAATTCTGAGTAAAACTTAAGTGTCGACACCTTATTGGATGTGTCGACACCTACTCGACATGTGTCGACACTAACATTCTGAAGTGTCGACACCAGCTTCCTAGATGTGTCGACACCATTTTCCTGAAGTGTCGACACTTACTATTCTGTCTCGACATAGACTTGTCTATGTGTCGACACCTTTTTACTTAGCTAATTTTTAGTTCTGTAAACTTAGTCTAAGTTTATCATACCTAGTTCAATTTTGAACCTATTGAACTTAGCTTCTTCTAAGGGCTTAGTGAACATATCAGCTATCTGATTATCAGTTCTAACATATTCAAGTGCAATATCATTTCTTTCTACATGCTCTCTAAGAAAGTGATATTTAATCTCAATATGTTTAGTTCTACTATGTGATACAGGATTGTTAGCTATTGAAATAGCACTAGTAGAATCACAGTAAAGTGGAGTTCTACTTACCTGAAATCCATAGTCTTCTAACTGATGTTGAATCCACAGAAGTTGAGCACAGCAACTTCCTGCAGCTACATATTCTGACTCAGCTGTGGAAATAGCCACACTGGTTTGCTTCTTACTGCTCCATGAAATGAGTCTTCCACCTAGGAATTGACAGGATCCAGTAGTGCTCTTTCTATCTTCTTTGCATCCTGCAAAGTCTGCATCTGAATAGCCTGTTAGATCAAAATCTCCATTCCTAGGGTACCAGAGGCCTAGATAAGGTGTGCCCTTTAGATATCTCAAGATTCTCTTGACTGCAGTCAAGTGAGACTCTTTAGGGCAGGCTTGATACCTGGCACAAACACATGTAGCATACATAATGTCAGGCCTACTTGCAGTCAAGTATAGTAGGGAGCCAACTATCCCTCTATACAAGGTTTCATCTACAGGTTTCCCTGCATCATCCTTGCTTAGAGACATACTTGACCCCATAGGAGTCTTCATGGTACTGGATGAATCCATACCATACTTCCTTATGAGTTCTAGGGTGAACTTAGACTGACATATGGATAGACCACTTCCAGTCTGTTTAACTTGGAGACCCAAGAAAAACTTCAGTTCTCCCATACTACTCATCTCAAATTGACTTTGCATAAGCTTTGCAAACTTTTTGCAAAGGCTACTTTCAGTAGATCCAAATATAATGTCATCTATATATATTTGGACAAGTATGACTTTGCCTCTAGATTCCCTAAGGAATAGAGTCTTATCTATTTTCCCCCTTGAGAACTTGTTCTCAATGAGGAAACTAGATAGGGTTTCATACCAAGCTCTAGGTGCTTGTTTTAACCCATATAATGCTTTCCTAAGTCTATAGACATATTGAGGTAGAGTTGGATCAACAAAACCTGCAGGCTGCTCCACATAGACTTCTTCTTTCAAGTTACCATTTAGGAAAGCTAACTTCACATCCATTTGGTATACCTTGAATCCTTGATAGGTTGCATAGGCCAAGAACATCCTTATGGCTTCCAGTCTGGCTACTGGAGCAAAGGTTTGATCAAAATCAATACCTTCTTCTTGCCTATATCCTTTTGCAACCAGTCTAGCTTTATTCTTAATGATGACTCCTTGTTCATCTAACTTATTCCTATAGATCCACTTTGTTCCTATCACATTGTGATCTTTAGGTTTAGGAACCAAGTCCCAAACCTTGCACCTTTTGAACTGATTAAGCTCTTCCTGCATTGCTTCAGTCCACTGTGGATCTTGTATTGCTTCTTCAAATTTCTTTGGTTCTATTTGAGACAGAAAACTTGAATATACTACAGCATTCTGATTTCTGCTCCTTGTCTGAACACCTTGTCTTGGATCTCCAATTATCAGCTCTACTGGATGATCTCTTAGATGCCTGTTGGCTGGAGGCATCCTTACTTCTGGTTGAACTTCTTCAGCATCTTCATCAAGCTGAGTTCCTTGTACTTCTACAGCTCCTTGTACATGTAGTTCTCCCCCTGGACATAAGCCATCTTCTCCTACTTGCTGTCTTGCAGTAGGTACATCTTCTATGGTTAGCTTGTCCATCTTCTTAGTAAGACCTGTGGGGCTGCATACATTGCTAGACAACTCATTGTTAATTAGTTTTGTCTCATCAAAAATTACATGCACAGACTCCTCTACAACTTGTGTAGTCAAGTTGTAGACTCTATAAGCCTTACTATTATTGCTGTACCCAACAAACACTCCCTCTTGGGACTTGGCAGCAAACTTAGTTAAGTAAGACTTTCCATTGTTTAGTATGAAGCATTTGCAACCAAAAATCCTGAAATAGGATAGGTTTGGTTTCCTGCCTTTCACAACTTCATAGGGGGTCTTGTTTAACCTTTTAGTGATGGTAGCCCTATTTATCACATGGCATGCAGTGTTAACTGCTTCAGCCCAGAAATACTCTGGTAGTGATGAATCACTTAATAGGGTTCTACCAGCCTCTATCAAGGTCCTATTTTTCCTTTCAGCAATGCCATTTTGCTGAGGTGTTCTAGGTGAAGAGAATTCTTGAAATATCCCATAGTCTTCACACAGCTTTGTCATGCTTTCAGACTGAAACTCAGTACCATGGTCACTTCTAATTTTGACCACTGTACAGTTCAATTCATTCTGAATTTGCTTAACAAAACTATAGAAGACACTAGGTGTTTCAGATTTCTGCTTTAAGAAGAACACCCAGGAAAACCTTGAGTAGTCATCAACAACTACAAAGGTATAGACCTTCCTACCTAAGCTGTGAACTGGCATTGGACCAAATAGATCCATATGCAAAAGGTATAAACACCTCACAGCATCTTTGTTGTCTAAGCTTCTAAAGGTGGATTTAGTCTGCTTGCCCTTTTGACAAGCTGAGCAAATGCCATCTTTAACACACTTAACTTGAGGACCATTCCTCACTAACTCTTTACTAAAGAGTTTGCTAATAGTCTTGTAGTTAAGATGGGCAAGCCTCTTGTGCCATTTGACACATTGAGAGACTGTCTCATCAGCTACAAGACACACAGGAGAACCATTGTTCTCAATCATAATGTCTAAGCAGTAGACATTCCTCTTTCTATATCCAGTCAAAATGATCTCTTGATCACTTGACCTCTTGATATGACAACCATTTTTAACAAATGAGATGTCATACCCTACATCACTTAACTGACTTATACTAATGAGGTTGTGTTTCAACCCTTTAACATAAGCCACTTGAGTAATGGTAACAAGGTTTGAAGAAATGTTACCAAACCCTTTGATGATTCCTTTTTCTGAACCACCAAAGGTCACCTTTGGACCATTTTTGATTGGAATGTAGTCCTTCAGTAGTCCCCTAGTTCCAGTCATGTGTCTGGAACATCCACTATCCAAGTACCATGTTGGGGTATGGCCACTTGGATTCACCTGCAAAACAAATTAATGAACCTTAGAACCCAAAGTAAACTTGGGTCCTTGGTGATTGTTAGTTTGCAATTTGACATAGCTACCTGCTGGCTTTCCACCAGGTAACTTGCTACTCAACTTGGCACTGGCATTGTGCCAACAATCCAAGGCAAAGTGGCCAACCTTGCCACAACACCAGCATTCAAACTTGTTGTACCTTTGCTTAGGTACAACCTTTGCTGTTTTGACTACAGCAGGCTTGTTGAATGTTGGGGCTTTGCCCTTGGACTTGGACTGATCCTGAACAGTCCTAGCTGGTTTAATAAAACCCAATCCAGCCTTTCCTTTATGATGAACAAATTCATCAATCAAGGGTAGCACTGATTTAGGTTTTGAAAACCTAGCAACTAGCTCTCTTTCCTTCTGGAGATTAATCTCCAGTAACTTAATTTGATCATTTTTATAAGTGATAGTTCCCATCTGAATCACAGTAATGTGTTTCAGCCTGGCTACCTCATTGAGCTTTTGATCAAATTCCTTCTCAAAGTCTGTTGCAGCTGCCTTTAGATCAGCAATTTCCTTTGCCTGACTTTTGGCAAGGGACTTGCTTTTCTTATAGGCTTGCAACAGTACTTTATATTCATCTAAGAGCTGATGAATATCTCCCTCAGATTCAGAAACACTTTCATCACTTGATGAAGATGAATCTGACTCTGAACTAGAACTGAAATCTGAACTTTGAGTTGGACTTTGTACCTGACTAGGTCCTGGCTGCTCCAGGATTTTGGTACTTTCAGTCAATGCCATCAGTCCTTGGCACTGACACTCTTCTTGTTCATGGATTGATTCCATGATCTGCATAAACTCCTCTTCTTCTTCAGCAAATAGCCCTATGTAGGCTTCAGCATCTGTCTCAGTGTCTGAAGAAGAAATGTCTGAAAGAGTCTTCTCATTCTTTGCAACAAAGGACTTCTCCTTCTTTCCTTTGAAGTGAGTCTTCTTTTTGTCACTGGATTCTTTTCTTCTCTCAGGACAATCTGCAATAACATGCCCATGTCTATTGCAGCAGTAACATACTATCTTAGACCCAGTTGCCTTGCTAGTCTTTGTCTTTTTCTTGTCCTTCTTTGAAGGCTTCTTCTCCTGATACTGAACTTCTTTCCCTTTGGAAAATGAAGGTCTGGACCTCCACTGTTTCTTCTTCAGGAATTTCTGAAAATGTCTGGTGAATGCAGCAAAGTCTTCATCACTTTCACTGCTTGTAGACTTTGTACTAATAGACTCATCTAATTCTGATTCAACTACCTCTGGAGGAGGAGTTGATGACTTAGTCCTGCCCTTTCTAGGTACTTCTGACTTGAAGGCAACAGTCCTTTCCCTGTGCTCAGTCCTTGTTGATTTTTCCTCCTCTTTTCTCACTGACAGCTGCATCTCATAAGACAACAACTTGCCAAACAGTGTGGGAGGAGGAATTTCTCCCAACTTTGACATTTCTCTGATGGCACAGATCTTGGTGTCCCAATCTTTGGTTAGGGACCTTAAGAACTTATCATTCAATTCATAGTTAGTGAACTCTCTTCCATAGGACATGAGTTCATTAACAATTCTATAAAACTTTTTGTAGCTTTCAGTGATGCTATCTCCTCTTCCTTGCCTAAAGCTCTCATACTCTTGATTAAGCAAGGACTTTTTATCTTGCCTAAATTCTTCAGAACCTTCCATATAGACAATGAGGGTATCCCACATTTCTTTTGCTGTTTTACAATGAATTAGGTTCTGAAAAGTTGCATCATCAATGGCACTTACTATTATGTTTTGTGCCCTTTTGTCCATAGTGGCTAGGATAATTTCATCCTTGGTCATCTCAGAGAAATCCTTAGGAGTCCTCTGATTTGCATCCAATACTGAGATCTTCATGGGCACATAGGGCCCCTCTTTGACTGTGATGTAGATCCTAGGGTCAGAGGCTTCCATGAACAGCCTTACTCTTTCTTTCCAGATTCCAAAAATCTCTTTTCTGCATATGGGCAGTTTCATTGAACCCAATTCCTTGTGATTCTCTGAAGAACCCATGTTTCTTGATTTTCTTGAAACTGTGTTCTGACTTATCCTAAATCTGCCAAACTGGATCTCCTCAGACAGTTAGTCCTTTTTGAGGAACCTGGCTCTGATACCACTTGAAAGATATGGTACCTAAACACCTAGAGGGGGGGGGTGAATAGGTGACCTAAACCTTTTTAAAACTTTGTTGGCAGCACAACAGTTATTTTAAAGAATTCTACAGCTAACAGCAATTACAGAATATACACAGTTAATCCACAGCACAGCACAGCACAGCAGACACACTAATTTATAGTGGTTCCCCAATCTTTGGGTACATCCACTGTCCCCCTTCGCCTATCTAGCAGTGTACTAGATTCGGCCAACCTTCTCCACTATCTCAGAACCCAACAAGGTTCCTACACCTCAGGCCCAAAGCTTTACACTCAGCCACTAAGGCCTACACTCAGAGTTCTTCAACTCCTA
The DNA here is from genome assembly GCA_039583875.1 of Platanthera guangdongensis. Lineage (NCBI taxonomy): Eukaryota > Viridiplantae > Streptophyta > Magnoliopsida > Asparagales > Orchidaceae > Platanthera > Platanthera guangdongensis. The sequence goes on from CM077150.1 coordinate 83,581,691, forward strand.
CACTCAGGCAACCAAGCCCTACCCTCAGCCTTTATAATATAGGCTTACAATTCTCTCAGATCCAATGGATCCTACAAGTTAAAATAGAAATACAATAGCTAACTCTACAACTCAGAAAATAGGAGAGGAGTTGAGAATTATTTGAAGAGTTCTTGGAAGAACTCAGTTAGATCCAAACTGACTTAGCTTCCTTCAAAGCTTCTTGAGTTAGAACTGAATTAGTCTGAATCCTCTGCAGTTGATCCTTGACCTCTGCTTCTTGAGATCCAGAAGATTCTGAATCCTTCTTCTCAGCCTAAGTTCCAAAGACTGAATTCTTGATTGGAGCTCTCTCTCTCCAACTTCTTAGATCTGCAGTTGAACTGACAGACCTTCTTGTGTTGATCCTCTGTGTATTACTTCTTGATTTAATCTGATCAACCACTTTGAATATTCTCACAAGTTGTAACAACAACAATCAATCTCTTTCTGTAATCTATGAGTGCCTATTTATAGGCTTCCTTCATGGTAACCGGCTGGTCCGGTTCATAACAGACTTCTGATTTCTCTGACAGTTGATGTAGACCGGCTGGATCGGCAGCTGTCTTGTCAACCAGTCACTTCTTGAAATTCTCTAACTGTCAGATAGTGTCGAGACTTTCTGTTCTTAAGTGTCGACACTTATAGACTAAGTGTTGACACATGTTGTGTAAGTGTCGACACAAGTCTACAAGGTGTCGACACAATTCCTTGTATGTCTCGACACAGATTCTTCTGCATGTGTCGACACTGAAATTGAGTGTCGACACAAGTACTTGTACTTCATTCTTTAACTGTATTCTTCTAAGTGTCGAAACTATCAAGTGTCGACACTGCTTCTTGGTGTCGACACAAGTCTTCAATTTTGTTTCTTCAGCTGAGTGTCGACACATTCCCTTAGTGTCGACACTTGTACTTAGAATATTTTATAAACTTCTCTGTTCTTTGCCAAGTGTCGACACAGCTCCTTGTGTCGACACTTCTTCTTTAAATGTAGAGCCTTTAGCTAAGTGTCGACACATTGTGCCGAGTGTCGACACTTACTTCAAGTGTTGACTCTTCTGGTTGTGTGTCGACACATTGTGCTGAGTGTCGACACATTCCTCAAATGCTGACTCTTCTGCATAGTGTCGACACATTGTGTTGAGTGTCGACACTTGTACTTAGACTCTGCAGACTTTTGCTGAGTGTCGACACATCTCCAAGTGTCGACACTTTCTGGTGTAGACTTAGCTCTTCTAGGTGTCGACACTTCTGCTAAGTGTCGACACAGCTTTTCTGCATACTTTTTCACTGAGTGTCGACACAGCTCCAAGTGTCGACACTTTCTGTCTGGTGTCGACTCTTCATCCCAGGTGTCGACACAATGACTCCAAGTGTCGACACTGCTTGTCTGGGTGTCGACACAAGCTTTCTCAAGTGTCGACACTTTCCCTCTGGGTGTCGACACATGGACTTAGAAACTTTTAGCTTCAGTCTAGTGAATACCTAACCTGCACAAGTAACTCAAACACACATCAAATACATTATGATGTATATCATTGAGTTAGGTGAGGCTTCTTCAAATCAGGTACATTTGACCAGTGTACCCAACAAACTTCACAGTGGACCTCCTTGGATCCTTCAGGTAATGTGTGGAACTGAATCCCTGGAGTCCAGTGAAGCTCTTAAGAAGGAGAGTTGGGGTGTTAGGTGGGTGTAGGCTGCACTGCAATTAATGGACCCTTAGTCAAATTTCGGCCATGGTGTGTTGGGGATGAAGCATGACTCAAACCATTCGAAGGCCATCTGGTTGAAATGGGACTGTACTCCCCTTGTCCTAGTGAATTGAATGGGGGGAAGGGGAAGGATGAGCCCCAAAGTCTTCCCCCATTATTGCCTTCTATTTCTCTCTCTTTCATTTGAAGCTTTTTCTCCCTCCTACTCACCAAGCCTGAAATTTGACTCCTATCTAACACAATGGCAGCACACATGTTCATTTCATCCACTAACACAAGGTTAACCCAAGTGAATTGGGATTGAGCTTGAGTTAGCCCATTTGGGCTAGCTTGACCTAAACATTGACTAGGGTTGACCTTGGTCAATTTGGTCTTTGAGGTTGCCCCTAATGGGTCCTTGGTGACCCATTGGCCTTCTCTAAGGTCTAGGTGGGGTTGACTTGGCCCTTTGGAGGTCTCTTGACCCTTAATTAGGGCACTTTGACCACTTTAGGGCTAGAGTTGACTTGCGTCAACTTAGCCTTTTTGGTTGACCCCAATGGGTCCTTGGTGGCCTATTGGCCTCTCACTAGGGTTAGGAACGTATGTGTGGGGTCCACTTGGCTAAGGGAACTTCAGTTGGCCCTGTGCAGGTCAGTTTGACTCATTTAGGGTTAGGGTTGACTTGGGTCAACTTAGCCTCTTGAATTGACCTCAATGAGTCCTAGGTGACCCATTGACCTCACTCTAGGGTTAGGAGGACATGAGTGGATCCTCTTGGCTAAGGGAAGGTCAGTTGACCCTATGTCAGGTTGACCCATTTAGGGTTAGAGTTGACTTTGGTCAACTTAACCACTTTGACTGCCCTCCATAGATCCTTAGTGACCCATTGACCCCACTTTAGGTCTAGGAAGGCCCTGGTAGGGTTAGTTGGGCTTTACTATGGCACACTGCCCTTAGTTAGGCCACCTTGCCCAATTTAGGCCTAGAGTGGTTCTAGGTCAACTTGCCTACCCTAGGTCGACTTCAATGGACCCTTAGGGCTCTAATGGACCTTATAATGGGTTGATGAGACCATGGTGGGGTCTTGAAGTTGTGGTGAAGCCCCATGGTCATCTTAAACTAGGGTTCAAAAATTTACTATTTGCAGACCATAGTGGTCTCACCTACATTCCTAGGTTCACTTGGCCCTCTTGGGCTTCCTAGGGTTTTGTCATGACCTAGTCATGACAAAACCACTCCTAGGGGTCTAGTTGTTTGAGAGATGTTACAAATCCCAATATATATAAAAAAAATTTCCTCCTCGAAATTGTAGTTAGGCCTACGGGGTTTCAAATATGAAAGGTAAATTGTAACATCCCGAGAGGTTGTGAGTAGTACCTGACTGAAAAGCTCTGGGTACTTCCGTTGCATCAGGTCTTGAGGATCCCAGGTGTGCTCCTCTCTCCCATGATTCCTCAACAGAACCTTGACCAATGGTACCTTCTTGCGACGCAAGACTCGTATCCCCTTATTGTCAACCCGGACCGGTTCCAGGTGAACTGACCGATCAGATGCTACTGACCCATCCGTGGTCGTAATCTGCTGCTCTGAGCGTAGTAGAGCAGTCCTAAGATAGGATACATGGAACATGTCATGCCGACTCGCCAGCTCTGGTGGCAGCTCCAGCCCGTATGCCAAGGTGTCACAACCCGCATTTTTCTCATAAAAAAATAAATCAGAGCACGAGATAACTACGAGCTGTGATGCCACGTCAAGCAGGGGATAACTGCTGACGCTCAGGCAACACTCTAATCCTTCAAATCATAAGTTAAAATGAATAGAAAACTGATCTTTTTAAATTAAGTGGCCGTATCCCTCGGCTCAGTGGATCAGATAGTCCACGGTTTGAAAACTATTTTTATACGTAGCGGAAAAATACTTCATTTATGCTTAACATCCTAAAAGAGCGCATAAGTGTCCTAAGAGGACAACTTACACCATGCAAGACCCTAGATTTCAATTTATAATATTTATAAAGAAAACAATCTTTTTACGCATTTGGAAAATAATGATTGAGCTTTTATAAAACATGCTGATCATGCAATACATATAGTAGTTCTTTTTTATAGGTTTTAAAGTAACTAGCAACCTATCATAAAACATTCCCAGAGAGCAAGTGAAACTACCACAAAACAGGTAAACTAGCAGCTAAGCAAAGACTTAGTATCACAAAGGAAAATCACCAACGAGCGTCAACAACCTGACACGAACTCGCTGGCGAGCATGTATGTTTGTACTACTACAAAGCTAAAGAACTACCTCAACAAGTGAGGAAAACACTGCCACAACGCAGTCCACAAGGAAACTCCTAAAATTAGCCGTTCAGCCGGCTACAGACCTGAACCTGAGGCATTCAAAAGAAGAACACCTCAGCAAGAAATAATAAAACAAGAGGCAAAGAAACATCAGATAATAATCGAATGAAAAGAGCAGAAAGAAAAAGGGTTACCAACCCTGCAAGAGAAATGCTGAAAATCTCAGCTAAAGAATCCAAAAAGGGACAAAATGTAAGTATAACAATCAGTAAAGTGAGAGAAATGCATCAAGTACTAAAACGTACCAAACTCCGCTCAAGCCTGCAGAGACAAAAAGGGAACCAATATGCATCAAATGAACAGTATGAAAGGAACTAACAGTCCTAAACTTGTAAATGGTTAGCACTGGCACAAATCCCAAACCTGTGTCAGAGACTAAGAACAGTCACAACCGAACAACCAGGTCCAGGTGTCTCAAGAGTACTAAAGGGGCCGCCACAGGGTCCACACACATAGAGTTCCAACCTCTTACAGGAACCCAAAATGTCCAAAGGAGGGAATGGTGGTGGCCACGGCTCGAACTCTCCCGGTACCATACTCCCTCAGAAACCCAGCTACCACATGCTAAGGATCCACGATTCGGCGCCAAAACTAGCCGACAACACCACTTAGAAACTACCAAGTTCTACAACCAAAACCCGCCGAATTATTTCCCCCTACCCGCCGAATTATTTCCCCCTACCCGCCGAATTCAACTTAAAATAAATTCCGATAACTTCCTAGTTTAGGCCGACCACAAGCCCTAACCTAGGAATATTTCTAATCTCACATATATTACTCCGGTATTCTACGACAAAGAGAATTAATAAAGCGAAATACAACCCATGGAGGCACGCAAGAGGGGGGAAATCCACTTGCCTCAAATCGTTCTTGAAAACGTCCACCCAAAATACTCCACCACGTAGATCCGTCCAAAAGGGGGCACGCGGAGACGAGATCTACGAAAAAACGGACAACCGGGGTTAGGGCCGAAAAAATCTAAGGCGAAACGGTCACCGAAACGGGAAAAGCTTACCGCGATCTCGAAGCTCTCGCCGAGAGCTTTCCAACGCCGCGATCGGATCGAAATTCCGTCCACCGGATCGGCGTGGCGGCCGCCGGAAGATTCGCGAACGAGAGGATCCGCACTCGCCTAATTTTTCGCACAGGAGGGGGGGCTGCTGGTTCGGAGGAAGAAGAAGGGGGTTTCTCTTTTGTTTTTATATAAATATATACTTAATTTATTTATTATATTTTTTTTATATAAAAACTAACAAAAAAAAAGCTGTTCGGTGAGAATGATTCTCACCGAATACATGATTCGGTGAGAATCATTCTCACCGAATACATGATTCGGTGAGAATCATTCTCACCGAATTTTTTTTTTATTTCTTTATATATATATAAAAATAATATTTATAATTATTATAAAATGATATAACCTTATATCGTTACGGAGGGCCAAACGCACGCCGAGTCGAACGAAATTCGCACCGTAGGCGAATGACGACGCTACGAATCCAACGGCGAAGTCGAAATCGAATTCCGACGCACCGTTTTTGAGATAATAATTTCTAAAGTTAACGGCGTACGCGAAAACATACAAACTTCAATCGCGCGTCGAGGCTCCAAAAATACTCGGAACGCGACGAAACTTGACGAGCAAGCCTAAAATTAGCCGATCTAATTTCCTAATGTAAAATTTTCCACTCCTGACGCAAATCCCAAAATTTGGCCGGTCAAACCTAACGAACGCAAAACGCGCTAACGACAAAGTCGGTAACAAAATCCGACGAACAAAACTCGGGCAAATTTCTCCCGAAGTCAAAACACAAGCATTCCCCAAGAGGCTCCACCGAGTCACCAAACAGACTCCGGCTCGCTAGGGAATCTTGCTACCAGGCATCACCAAGCCACGCAGGGAACCTAAAGAGCTAAGAGCACGCTCTAACAACGTCACATGACCAACACGCGCTAACATAACGCTCTGGCGTCATAATACGTCAAATAAGAAATTAAATAAATCACTGGAAAATCGGGGGCGTTACAGTCACTCCCCCTAAAGGAAAGTTTCGTCCCGAAACTTTACACATAAAACACTTCTACAAAAGAAGGAAAAGAAAATAACCAAGGGTTATCAAATGCTTACCGAGCACAGCTAGGAGAACAAATGAGGATGCGCCTCCCTCATAGCTGACTCCAACTCCCAAGTCGCGCTCTCCACGTCTTGGTTTCTCCACAGAATCTTTACCATCGGTATTGTCTTTCTCCGCAACACTCGATCTTGCACATCCAAAACACGAATAGGAACTTCCACGTAGGAAAGGTTAGGCTCCAACTGGGGCACTGCATCCAGAACTTGTCTGTCACTTAGCACGCACCTCCGCAGTTGGCTCACGTAAAAAACATTGTGCACGCCAGGAAAATTTGCGGGTAATTTCAACTTGTAGGCTGACACACCAATCCGCTCCACAATTTCAAATGGTCCCACATACCTTGGGTCCAACTTATGGTTCTTACCGAACCTCTTCACTCCAACCATCGGGGAAACCTTAAGGAATACCATGTCCCCCACAGAAAATTCCAAAACGGACCTACGCCGATTGGCGTTCTTCTCGTATCGCTCTTGAGCTATCCGAAGCTTCTCTCGAATAAGCTTTACAGAGACTTCCATTTCTTCTAAGCCATCTGGACCTAACATCGGCCTCTCACCAACCTCAGCCCAAAATAGAGGAGTTCTACATCGTCTTCCATATAGCGCTTCGAAAGGAGCCATTTGCAGACTCTCTTGATAACTGTTATTGTATGCGAACTCCATCAACCTCAAGCGTTCATCCCACGCTCCTCTGTGGTCTAATATATAACAACGGATCATATCTTACACAATCTGATTAACACGCTCCGTTTGACCATTGGTCTGTGGATGATATGCGGTAGAATATCTCAAGTCAGATCCCAATCCTTCTTGAAGGCTCTTCCAGAAACGAGACGTAAACCTGGAGTCTCGATCTGATACTATACTTACGGGTACTCCATGTAACCTGATAACTTCATTCAAATATAGTTCCGCTATCTTTTTCATCGAGTAACCAATCTGAAAGGGTACGAAGTGCGCACACTTTGTTAATCTGTCAACAATCACCCAAACAGAGTCATGCCCTCGGGGAGATCTCGGCAAACCAGTAATGAAATCCATTGAGATACTCTCCCACTTCCAAGTTGGAATCTCTAAAGGCGCTAACTTTCCACCAGGCCTTCCATGATCAGCCTTAACTCTTTTGCACGTAAAACATTCTGACACAAACCTTGCAATGTCACCCTTCATCCCAATCCACCAGGCAATCTGTTTCAAGTCCTTATACATTTTTGTAGACCCTGGATGGTAGGCCACACTTGAACTGTGTGCCTCACTGCACAACTTAACTCGAATATCTCGAAAATTAGGGACGCAAAATCTACTGCGGTACTTTAGAGTACCCGCGTCATCGATCGAAAAGTCAGGCAGCTCCCCCTTCTCAGTTCTATTATGAAGGTGCAGTAGATCAGGATCGTCCTTTTGATGAAGCCTCGTAAGAGAAATCCATGAAGGCTCAGACACTTCCAAACTGCTTGGCGAGTCACATCTACCAACTGAAATATCCATTAAAAGGAACTCTTCTACTAACAACTCAGTGGAGAGATTGAAAATTTTCCCTGTCTTCCTGCTTAAGGCGTCGGCTACCACGTTAGCCTTACTCGGATGGTATAGGATCTCCACTTTATAATCAGCCACATACTCTAACCATCTGCGCTGGCGCAAGTTCAACTCCTTTTGAGTGAAGACGTACTTCAAACTCTTATGATCTGTATAAATCTTGCACTGCGCCATACAACAAGTGTCTCCATAATTTCAATGCATAAATAATTGCTGCGAATTCCAAGTCATGCGTAGGGTAGTTCCTTTCATGAATCTTAAGCTGTCTTGACCCATACGCAGTCACTTTTCCTTCTTGCATCAGCACACAACCAAGACCCACGTGGGATGCGTCCACGTAAACGGCATAGTCTAATCCTTCCGTAGGCAATGTCAATATCGGAGCAGTGCACAGTCTATTCTTTAGCTCTTGGAATGCTTCTTCGCACTTATCGCTCCACACAAATGCTGCATTCTTCTGCGTCAATTTGGTCAATGGCGCAGATAATGTAGAGAAACCCTCTACAAATCTTCTATAGTAGCCAGCCAACCCTAGGAAGCTTCTTATTTCTTTGGGTGTGGCAGGCCTCGTCCATTCCATAACTGCGGCTATCTTTTCTGGGTCGACAGAGATTTCGTCCTTATTAACCACAAGACCTAGGAAATAAACCTGAGGCAACCAGAACTCGCGTTTACTTAGCTTGGCGAACAACTTATGGTCCCTCAAGGCAGATAAAACTAGACGCAGATGTTGGTCATGCTCCTCAACATTGCGCGAATACACCAACACATCATCTATAAATACGACTACAAACTTGTCCAGAAAGTCCTTGAAAACCCTGTTCATCATTTCCATGAAAGCAGAAGGTGCGTTGGTCAAACCAAACGACATCACCAAAAATTCAAAATGTCCATGTCTGGAACGGAAGGCAGTCCGCGGGATATCTGATTCACGGATCCTTAACTGGTGGTAGCCCGAACGAAGGTCAATCTTAGAGAACACGGCGCTGACTCGCAGTTGATCAAACAAATCATCTATCCTCGGCAACGGATACTTGTTCTTGATCGTTACCTTATTTAGCTCTCTATAATCGATGCACAACCTCATCGATCCATCCTTTTTCTTGACGAACAAAACGGGAGCACCCCAAGGCGAAGAACTCGGCCTTATAAATCCGTTCTCAAGCAACTCGTCTAACTAGATACGCAACTCCTCCAGTTCGCGTGGGGCCATCTGGTAAGGCGCCTTGGCAATAGGACGCGTACCCGGCTCCAAATCTATAACAAACTCCACGTCTCGATCAGGCGGGAGACCAGGAAGATTAGCTGGGAAGACATCAGAAAAATCACAAACCACCGGGATCTCCTCCAAACACGGCAAACTAATCTTGGTTTCTAAAACCGAAACCAAACAAGCAAAACATCCGGAATCTACAAGCTTCCGAGCACATACCGCCGATATAGTCGGAGAATCCTGGCGTGGATAACCGTAAACACTCCCGGGCTGACCGTTGTCCATCCTGAAGTCCAAGCGTTTACCCTTGCATTGGATCACAACATCATATCTGGACAACCAGTCCATGCCTAGGATCACATCGAAGTCTTCCAGATCCAACAGCTTCAAATCAGCAATCGCGAGAAAATCGCCTAGTAAAATCGGACAACTCTGAATACCCTGATCCGAAACTACAGATTCACCTGAAGGAAACTTGACACAGAACGCATCACCAACACGATCGAGATCCAAACGGTAACGCTCTATGAAGGCCCTAGCCACAAATGAGTGGGTAGCGCCGGAATCGAACAGAACACGCACCCAGCGGTTCTTTACCTTAAATCGTCCTATAAAATTGCACACGCGACTAAGGAAGCGAACGCTCAAAACTATAACTATGAGCTAAACATTAAAACTAGGGGAGAATCTAACCCGATATCACTTGCGTGGACGCCTGAGCTTCCTCCATAGAGACCACGTTCAACTTTCCTTTCCCCTTGTCCACTCGCTGCGGCGGCGGCAAAGCCTGAAGAGGAACTGGCTGTAGAGTAAGCTGAGCTTGCGGGCACTGATACTTGAGATGACCCTCTTGACCGCACAAGAAACAACTTCTCGCCTTCTTCCAGCAATGGGCAGCATCGTGCCCCGGCTTCTTGCATACAGAACAAAGCAAGTCTTTCTTTGGGATACCTTGGATCGCATGAATCTGCTCTTTCTTCTGAGCTCCTAACCTTTGATAGCACCTTTCCAATGGATGGCCCAGTCGGCCACAAAAACTGCATACCTCTTTGTTTCTCTTCCTCGGAGCAGCGTCAGGGACTTGAGTACTCTTACCCTCATCATACTTTCTTTTATCTTTTCTCAGTTGTTGACCTCGATTCTTGGCGTTATCAATTGCCTCTACCTTTAAGGCAGCTTCCACCATACCAGCATAACTTGATGTCGCATGGGCACTTGCTAATTGTTGGACGTCACTCCTTAGCCCAGCCAGAAATCGCTTGCTTCTATTTTCATCGGAACTCACCAAGTCTGGGGCAAATCGGCTTAGCTTACTAAACTCGATTTCGTACTCACTAACTGTGAGCTGCCTCTGCTTTAAGTGCAGGAAATTATTCATCAGACGGTCCCTCTCGACCGATGGCAGAAACTTGCTCAGAAGTAGCTCCTTAAAGGACTCCCAGGAACACCCGTCCTTCAGACCTTCTTTCTCCCTCAGCCACCAGCCCTTTGCCAACCCTTTGAGCTGATATGCGGCTAACATCACTTTCTGATCATCAGTGATCCCGGAGTATGAGAACATCTCCTCGATTGATATCATCCAATCGTCTAAGACCATGTAATCTGCCTTGCCATCATACGTCGGAGGCCTAAGTCGCTGAAACTGAGAAATAAAGGTCATCTCTGGTGGCACCACGACCGGAAGCACCAGAGGAGCGGGGGGAACAGGGACAGCTTGACCCACAACAGGGTCCTGAACTCTCGAAATTTGCCCTGCTACAACTGCTAACAAGGACTGGACCTGAGACTGCAAATCCACTACTTGCTTTGACAAGGCTTCATTGCTTTGTCGCAGACCTTCTATCATTGCACTGCTCTGCGCACCTGAAGATTCTCCCTCCGATTGGGGAGTCAACCTTATCGAAGGACGCGTCGACATTCTAATGGAACAACAAAACACTAATTAGACACCTAGCCCACCCACTAGAACCAAACAACATAGTACAAACAATACATACTTAAGTACTTGCTCATGCTGCTAACTTGCTCTGGGATTTTCAATAATGATGATATGCTTATCCTACGATGATTCACTATCATCACACTAACTCTTGTGCCTAGATCGGGAATGCATGAATTTATATTCTTTTTTGACTCAAAAATTATGCGTGTACACATGTCATCCTGCAAATCTTTAGCTTGGCACGTTGTGCGTATGCAATGTTATGCTATGCATGATTGTGCTATGCATTTTAAAAAGGCCCTAATGCATGTTATGAGCGGAGTACACATGAAAATGTTATGCATCCCATACTACATAACATTTCCATGCAACGAAAAAAGAAAAAGTGCTAGCCGCATTCATATGGTGAGGTTATGCATCTCATACTACATAACCCTCACATGTTGCCTCCTATGGTGGATCCATATACAAACACATAGTATGCATCCCATACTACATAATATGTCTCGTATACTTCATGTCATGCTATGAGTGTAGTGTTCGTGCTTCAGCCAAGACGTGCTGATGATATATCGGTGTGTGTATGATATGACTCTAAACACCTAATACTTACAGGGACAGGTTGCCCGACAATTTGTCAAGCAACCTCCCTCTGATACCAACTGTCACAACCCGCATTTTTCTCATAAAAAAAATAAATCAGAGCACGAGATAACTACGAGCTTTGATGCCACGTCAAGCAGGGGATAACTGCTGACGCTCAGGCAACACTCTAATCCTTCAAATCATAAGTTAAAATGAATAGAAAACTGATCTTTTTAAATTAAGTGGCCGTATCCCTCGGCTCAGTGGATCAGATAGTCCACGGTTTGAAAACTACTTTTATACGTAGAGGAAAAATACTTCATTTATGCTTAACATCCTAAAAGAGCGCATAAGTGTCCTAAGAGGACAACTTACACCATGCAAGACCCTAGATTTCAATTTATAATATTTATAAAGAAAACAATCTTTTTACGCATTTGGAAAATAATGATTGAGCTTTTATAAAACATGTTGATCATGCAATACATATAGTAGTTCTTTTTTATAGGTTTTAAAGTAACTAGCAACCTAGCATAAAACATTCCCAGAGAGCAAGTGAAACTACCACAAAACAGGTAAACTAGCAGCTAAGCAAAGACTTAGTATCACAAAGGAAAATCACCAACGAGCGTCAACAACCTGACACGAACTCGCTGGCGAGCATGTATGTATGTACTACTACAAAGCTAAAGAACTACCTCAACAAGTGAGGAAAACACTGCCACAACGCAGTCCACAAGGAAACTCCTGAAATTAGCCGTTCAGCCGGCTACAGACCTGAACCTGAGGCATTCAAAAGAAGAACACCTCAGCAAGAAATAATAAAACAAGAGGCAAAGAAACATCAGATAATAGTCGAATGAAAAGAGCAGAAAGAAAAAGGGTTACCAACCCTGCAAGAGAAATGCTGAAAATCTCAGCTAAAGAATCCAAAAAGGGACAAAATGTAAGTATAACAATCAGTAAAGTGAGAGAAATGCATCAAGTACTAAAACGTACCAAACTCCGTTCAAGCCTGCAGAGAAAAAAAGGGAACCAATATGCATCAAATGAACAGTATGAAAAGAACTAATAGTCCTAAACTTGTAAATCGTTAGCACTGGCACAAATCCCAAACATGTGTCGGAGACTAAGAACAGTCACAACCGAACAACCAGGTCCAGGTGTCTCAAGAGTACTAAAGGGGCCGCCACAGGGTCCACACACATAGAGTTCCAACCTCTTACAGGAACCCAAAATGTCCAAAGGAGGGAATGGTGGTGGCCACGGCTCGAACTCCCCCGGTACCATACTCCCTCAGAAACCCAGCTACCACATGCTAAGGATCCACGATTCGGCGCCAAAACTAGTCGACAACACCACTTAGAAACTACCAAGTTCTACAACCAAAACCCGCCGAATTATTTCCCCCTACCCGCCGAATTATTTCCCCCTACCCGCCGAATTCAACTTAAAATAAATTCTGATAACTTCCTAGTTTAGGCCGACCACAAGCCCTAACCTAGGAATATTTCTAATCTCACCTATATTACTCCGGTATTCTACGACAAGTAGAATTAATAAAGCGAAATACAACCCATGGAGGCACGCAAGAGGGGAGAAATCCACTTGCCTAAAATCGTTCTTGAAAACGTCCACCCAAAATACTCCATCACGTAGATCCGTCCAAAAGGGGGCACGCGGAGACGAGATCTACGAAAAAACGGACAACCGGGGTTAGGGCCAAAAAAATCTAAGGCGAAACGGTCACCGAAACGGGAAAAACTTACCGCGATCTCGAAGCTCTCGCCGAGAGCTTTCCAACGCCGCGATCGGATCGAAATTCCGTCCACCGGATCGGCGGTGGCGGCCGCCGGAAGATTCGCGAACGAGAGGATCCGCACTCGCCTAATTTTTCGCACAGGAGGGGGGGCTGCTGGTTCGGAGGAAGAAGAAGGGGGTTTCTCTTTTGTTTTTATATAAATATATACTTAATTTATTTATTATATTTTTTTTATATAAAAACTAACAAAAAAAAGCTGTTCGGTGAGAATGATTCTCACCGAATACATGATTCGGTGAGAATCATTCTCACCGAATACATGATTCAGTGAGAATCATTCTCACCGAATTTTTTTTTTATTTCTTTATATATATATATATATATATATATATATATATATATATATATATATATATATATATATAATATTTATAATTATTATAAAATGATATAACCTTATATCGTTACGGAGGGCCAAACGCACGCCGAGTCGAACGAAATTCGCACCGTAGGCGAATGACGACGCTACGAATCCAACGGCGAAGTCGAAATCGAATTCTGACGCACCGTTTTCGAGATAATAATTTCTAAAGTTAACGGCGTACGCGAAAACATACAAACTTGAATCGCGCGCCGAGGCTCCAAAAATGCTCGGAACGCGACGAAACTTGACGAGCAAGCCTAAAATTAGCCGATCTAATTTCCTAATGTAAAATTTTCCACTCCCGACGCAAATCCCAAAATTTGGCCGGTCAAACCTAACGAACGCAAAATGCGCTAACGACAAAGTCGGTAACAAAATCCGACGAACAAAACTCGGGCAAATTTCTCCCGAAGCCAAAACACAAGCATTCCCCAAGAGGCTCCACCGAGTCACCAAACAGACTCCGGCTCGCTAGGGAATCTTGCTACCAGGCATCACCAAGCCACGCAGGGAACCTAAAGAGCTAAGAGCACGCTCTAACAACGTCACATGACCAACACGCGCTAACATAATGCTCTGACGTCATAATATGTCAAATAAGAAATTAAATAAATCACTGGAAAATCGGGGGCGTTACACAAGGGACCGATCCGCTCCCGGATCCTATAAGGCCCCATATATCTTGGGCTGAGCTTCTTCTTCCGACTGTGTACTCGTGAAACCCCATACATTGGTCAGATATTCAAGAACACCTAGTCCCCCACTCGAAACTCCACCTGACGATGCCGAGCATCGTAATACTTAGTTTGTTGGCTCTGTGCCTCTATCATCCTGTCCCGTATTAATCTCACCTGAGCCTCGGTGTCCTCGACAAACTCCGAACCCAAAGCCTTCGGATCCTCATCCTGTATCCATGACAGCGGAGTCCTACACCTCCATCCGTATTAGGCCTCATAAGGAGCCATCCTTATGCTGGACTGGTAGCTGTTATTATATGAGAACTCGATCAGTGGCAACAGCTTCTCCCAAGGCTCACCGCGATCCAATATGCAATGTCGCAGTAGATCTTCCAGAGTCCTATTGGTGTGTTCCGTCTGCCCATAAATCTGGGGATGAAAAGCTGTACTGAATGTCAGCCGCGTGCCCAAGTAAGTCTGAACCGATCTCCACTCCCTAGACGCAAACCGTCCATCCCGATCTGATACAATTGTCCGGGGTAAGCCATGATAACGGACAAACTGCTCTGCGAATTTCTGAACCAGCACACCAACTGAGTCATCCTTTCTAATCGGGATAAATATGGCTACCTTTGTCAGCCGTTAGATGATCACCCAGATCGAATCATTTCCTGTCCGCGATCGGGGAAGCCCATGTATGAAGTCCATCATAATATCATCGAACTTCCACTCCGACACTGGGAGTGGCTGCAACAATCCTGCGGGGTTTCTACACTCCGCCTTAACCAGCTGGCATGCCTCGCAGTGGGTCACGAATTAGGTGATATCCTTCTTCATGCCTGGCCAGAACATGGTCTTCTTTAGGTCCGCAGTCATCTTCGTAACTCCCGGGTGTATTGAATACCGACTACAATGAGCTTCCATCATGATATCTTCCCGGATCTGGCCTCCCTCTGGTATGTAAATCCGTCCTCTAAAACACATTAGACCATCCCTCAGCGAGTAATCCCCAGCAGTGCCTGCTTCTAAGGCCCGGAATATCGGCTCTAGCTGGGCAACCTACCTCTGCCCATCTCTAACTCGATCTCGAATGTCATCTGGGACAATCAACGATGTTACGTAGTCCCGGTATATCTCAGGGTGATCCTCGGACACAAAGGATATCTGCATATTTTCTAACATCTGGACCAACTCTAATGCCATCTGTTGGGTACATTGGTCAAATGTACCTGATTTGAAGAAGCCTCACCTAACTCAATGATATACATCATAATGTATTTGATGTTTGTTTGAGTTACTTGTGCAGGATAGGTATTCACTAGACTGAAGCTAAAAGTTTCTAAGTCCATGTGTCGACACCCAGAGGGAAAGTGTCGACACTTGAGAAAGCTTGTGTCGACACCCAGACAAGCAGTGTCGACACTTGGAGTCATTGTGTCGACACCTGGGATGAAGAGTCGACACCAGACAGAAAGTGTCGACACTTGGAGCTGTGTCGACACTCAGTGAAGAAGTATGCAGAAAAGCTGTGTCGACACTTAGCAGAAGTGTCGACACCCAGAAAAGCTGTGTCGACACTTAGCAGAAGTGTCGACACCTAGAAGAGCTGAGTCTACATCAGAAAGTGTCGACACTTGGAGTTGTGTCGACACTCAGCAAAATTCTGCAGAGACTAAGGACAAGTGTCGACACTCAACACAATGTGTCGACACTCAATCAGCAGAGTCAACATATGAAGAATGTGTCGACACTCAGCACAATGTGTCGACACACAAACAGAAGAATCAGTAATTGAAGTAAGTGTCGACACTCAACACAATGTGTCGACACTAGGCAGAAGAGTCAACACTTGAAGAAAGTGTCGACACCCAGCACAATGTGTCGACACTTAGTTAAAGAGTCTACACTTGAAGAAAGTGTCGACACAAGGAGCTGTGTTGACACTTAGCAAAGAACAGAAAAGTTTACAAAATATTCTAAGTACAAGTGTCGACACTAAGGGAATGTGTCGACACTCAGCTGAAGAAATAAAATTGAAGACTTGTGTCGACACCAAGAAGCAGTGTCGACACTTGACAGTTTCAACACATGAAGATGTGTCGACACAAAGGAGATGTGTCGACACTTAGAAGAATACAGTTAAAGAATGAAGATCAAGTACTTGTGTCGACACTTAATTTCAGTGTCGACACTTGAAGAAGTATCTGTGTCGAGACATACAAGGAATTGTGTCGACACCTTGTAGACTTGTGTCGACACTTACACAACATGTGTCGACACTTGGTCTATAAGTGTCGACACTTAAGAACAGAAAGTCTCGACACTATCTGACAGTTAGAGAATTTCAAGAAGTGACTGGTTGACATGACAGCTGCCGATCCAGCCGGTCTACAGCAACTGTCAGAGAAATCAGAAGTCTGTTATGAACCGGACCAGCCGGTTACCATGAAGGAAGCCTATAAATAGGCATCCATAGTTTACAGAAACTGATTTTTGTTGTTATTACAAGTAGTGAGAATAATTGAAGTGTTTGATCAGATTAAATCAGAAAAGTGATACACAGAGGATCAACACAAGAAGATCTGACAGTCCAACTGCAGATCTAAGAAGTTGGAGAGAGAGAGCTCCAATCAAGAATTCAGTCTTTGGAACTAAGGCTGAGAAGAAGGATTCAGAATCATCTGGATCTCAAGAAGCAGAGGTCAAGGATTAACTGCAGAGGATTCAGACTAATTCAGTTCTAACTCAAGAAGCTTTGAAGGAAGCTAAGTCAGTTTGGATCTAGCTGAGTTCTTCCAAGAACACTTCAAGAAACTCACAACTCCTCTCTTATTTTCTGAGTTGTAGAGTTAGTTATTGTAATTCAATCTTAACTTGTAGGATCCATTGGATCTGAGAGAATTGTAAGCCTATATTATAAAGGCTGAGGGTAGGGCTTGGTTGCCTGAGTGTAGGAGTTGAAGAACTCTGAGTATAGGCCTTAATTGGCTGAGTGTAGGCCTTAATTGGCTGAGTGTAGGCCTGGGTGGCTGAGTGTAGGCCTTTGTGGCTGAGTGTAAGGCTTTGGGCCTGAGGTGTAGGAACCTTGTTGGGTTCTGAGATAGTGGAGAAGATTGGCTGAATCTAGTACACTGCTAGATAGGCGAAGGGGGAAAAGTGGATGTACCCAAAGATTGGGGAACCACTATAAATTAGTGTGTCTGCTGTGCTGTGCTGTGCTGTGGATTAACTGTTTATATTCTGTAATTGCTGTTAGCTGTAGAAATCTGTGACATAATTGTTGTGCTGCCAACAAAGTCTTAAAAAAGCTTAGGTCACCTATTCACCCCCCCCCCCCTCTAGGTGTTTAGGTACCATATCTTTCAAGTGGTATCAGAGCCAGGTTGCTCAAAAAGGACTAACTGTCTGAGGAGATCCAGTTTGGCAGATTCAGTGTAAGTCAGAACACAGTTTCAAGAAAATCAAGAAACATGGGTTCTTCAGAGAATCACAAGGAATTGGGTTCAATGAAACTGCCCATATGCAGAAAAGAGATTTTTGGAATCTGGAAAGAGAGGGTAAGGCTGTTCATGGAAGCCTCTGACCCTAGAATCTACATCACAGTCAAAGAGGGGCCATATGTGCCCATGAAGATCTCAGTATTGGATGCAAATCAGAGGACTCCAAAGGATTTCTCTGAGATGACCAAGGATGAAATTGTCCTAGCCACTATGGACAAAAGGGCACAAAACATAATAGTAAGTGTCATTGATGATGCAACTTTTCAGAACCTAATTCACTGTAAAACAGCAAAAGAAATGTGGGATACCCTCATTGTCTACATGGAAGGTTCTGAAGAAGTTAGGCAAGATAGAAAGTCCTTGCTTAATCAAGAGTATGAGAGCTTTAGGCAAGTAAGAGGAGATAGCATCACTGAATGCTACAAGAAGTTCTATAGAATTGTTAATGAACTCATGTCCTATGGAAGAGAGTTCACTAACTATGAATTGAATGATAAGTTCTTGAGGTCCCTAACCAAAGATTGGGACACTAAGATCTGTGCCATCAGAGAAATGGCAAAGTTGGGAGAAATTCCTCCTCCCACACTATTTGGCAAGTTGCTGTCTTATGAGATGCAGCTGTCTGTGAGAAAAGAGGAGGAAAAATCAACAAGGACTGAGCACAGGGAAAGGACTGTTGCCTTCAAGTCAGAAGTACCTAGAAAGGGAAGGACTAAGTCATCAACTCCTCCTCCAGAGGTAGTTGAATCAGAATCTGATGAGTCTGTTAGCACAAAGTCTACAAGCAGTGAAAGTGATGAAGACTTTGCTGCATTCACCAGACATTTTCAGAAATTCCTGAAGAAGAAACAGTGGAGGTCCAGACCTTCATTTTCCAAAGGGAAAGAAGTTCAGTATCAGGAGAAGAAGCCTTCAAAGAAGGACAAGAAAAAGACAAAGACTAGTAAGGCAACTGGGTCTAGGATAGTGTGTTACTGCTGCAATAGACAGGGTCATGTTATTGCAGATTGTCCTGAGAGAAGAAAAGAATCCAGTGACAAAAAGAAGACTCACTTCAAAGGAAAGAAGGAGAAGTCCTTTGTTGCAAAGAATGAGAAGACTCTTTCAGACATTTCTTCTTCAGACACTGAGACAGATGCTGAAGCCTACATAGGGCTATTTGCTGAAGAAGAAGAGGAGTTTATGCAGATCATGGAATCAATCTATGAACAAGAAGAGTGTCAGTGCCAAGGACTGATGGCATTGACTGAAAGTACCAAAATCCTGGAGCAGCCAGGACCTAGTCAGGTACAAAGTCCAACTCAAAGTTCAGATTTCAATTCTAGTTCAGAGTCAGATTCATCTTCATCAAGTGATGGAAGTGTTTCTGAATCTGAGGGAGATATTCATCAGCTCTTAGATGAATATAAAGTACTGTTGCAAGCCTATAAGAAAAGCAAGTCCCTTGCCAAAAGTCAGGCAAAGGAAATTGCTGATCTAAAGGCAGCTGCAACAGACTTTGAGAAGGAATTTGATCAAAAGCTCAATGAGATAGCCAGGCTGAAACACATTACTGTGATTTAGATGGGAACTATCACTTATAAAAATGATCAAATTAAGTTACTGGAGATCAATCTCCAGAAGGAAAGAGAGCTAGTTGCTAGGTTTTCAAAACCTAAATCAGTGCTACCCTTGATTGATGAATTTGTTCATCATAAAGGAAAGGCTGGATTGGGTTTTATTAAACCAGCTAGGACTGTTAAGGATCAGTCCAAGTCCAAGGGCAAAGCCCCAACATTCAATAAGCCTGCTGTAGTCAAGACAGCCAAGTCTGTGCCTAAGCAAAGGTACAACAAGTTTGAATGCTGGTGTTGTGGCAAGGTTGGCCACTTTGCCTTGGATTGTTGGCACAATGCCAGTGTCAAGTTGAGTAGCAAGTTACCTGGTGGAAAGCCAGCAGGCAGCTATGTCAAGTTGCAAACTAACAATCACCAAGGACCCAAGTTTACTTTGGGTTCTAAGGTTCATTAATTTGTTTTGCAGGAGAATCCAAGTGGCCATACCCCAACATGGTACTTGGATAGTGGATGTTCCAGACATATGACTAGAACAAGGGGACTGCTGAAGGACTACATTCCAATCAAAAATGGTCCTAAAGTGACCTTTGGTGGTTCTGAAAAAGGAATCATCAAAGGGTTTGGTAACATCTCTTCACACCTTGTTACCATTACTCAAGTGGCTTATGTTAAAGGGTTGAAACACAACCTCATTAGTATAAGTCAGTTAAGTGATGTAGGGTATGACATCTCATTTGTTAAAAATGGTTGTCATATCAAGAGGTCAAGTGATCAAGAGATCATTTTGACAGGATATAGAAAGAGGAATGTCTACTGTTTAGACATTATGATTGAGAACAATGGTTCTCCTGTCTGTCTTGTAGCTGATGAGACAATCTCTCATTGTGTCAAGTGGCACAAGAGGCTAGCTCATCTTAACTACAAGACTATTAGCAAACTCTTTAGCAAAGAGTTAGTGAGGAATGGTCCTCAAGTTAAGTGTGTCAAAGATGGCATTTGCTCAGCTTGTCAAAAGGGCAAGCAGACTAAATCCACCTTTAGAAGCTTAGACAACAAAGATGCTGTGAGGTGTTTATACCTCTTGCATATGGATCTATTTGGTCCAATGCCAGTTCACAGCTTAGGTAGGAAGGTTTATACCTTTGTAGTTGTTGATGACTACTCAAGGTTTTCCTGGGTGTTCTTCTTTAAGCAGAAATCTGAAACACCTAGTGTCTTCCATAGCTTTGTTAAGCAAATTCAGAATGAATTGAACTGTACAGTGGTCAAAATTAGAAGTGACCATGGTACTGAGTTTCAGTCTGAAAGCATGACAAAGCTGTGTGAAGACTATGGGATATTTCAAGAATTCTCTTCACCTAGAACACCTCAGCAAAATGGCATTGCTGAAAGGAAAAATAGGACCTTGATAGAGGCTGGTAGAACCCTATTAAGTGATTCATCACTGCCAGAATATTTCTGGGCTGAAGCAGTTAACACTGCATGCCATGTGATAAATAGGGCTACCATCACTAAAAGGTTAAACAAGACCCCCTATGAAGTTGTGAAAGGCAGGAAACCAAACCTATCCTATTTCAGGATTTTTGGTTGCAAATGCTTCATACTTAACAATGGAAAGTCTTACTTAACTAGGTTTGCTGCCAAGTCCCAAGAGGGAGTGTTTGTTGGGTACAGCAATAATAGTAAGGCTTATAGAGTCTACAACTTGACTACACAAGTTGTAGAGGAGTCTGTGCATGTAGTTTTTGATGAGACAAAACTAATTAACAATGAGTTTTCTAGCAATGTATGCAGCCCCACAGGTCTTACTAAGAAGATGGACAAGCTAACCATAGAAGATGTACCTGCTGCAAGACAGCAAGTAGAAGAAAATGGCTTAAGTCCAGGGGGAGAACTACATGTACCAGGAGATGAACAAGTACAAGGAACTCAGCTTGATGAAGATGCTGAAGAAGTTCAACCAGAAGTAAGGATGCCTCCAGCCAACAGGCATCTAAGAGATCATCCAGTAGAGCTGATTATTGGAGATCCAAGACAAGGTGTTCAGACAAGGAGCAGAAATCAGAATGCTGTAGTATATTCAAGTTTTCTGTCTCAAATAGAACCAAAGAAATTTGAAGAAGCTATACAAGATCCACAGTGGACTGAAGCAATGCAGGAAGAACTTAATCAGTTCAAAAGGTGCAAGGTTTGGGACTTGGTTCCTAAACCTAAAGATCACAATGTGATAGGAACAAAGTGGATCTATAGGAATAAGTTAGATGAACAAGGAGTCATCATTAAGAATAAAGCAAGACTGGTTGCTAAAGGTTATAGGCAAGAAGAAGGTATTGATTTTGATCAAACCTTTGCTCCAGTAGCCAGACTGGAAGCCATAAGGATGTTCTTGGCCTATGCAACCTATCAAGGATTCAAGGTATACCAAATGGATGTAAAGTCAGCATTCCTAAATGGTAATTTGAAAGAAGAAGTCTATGTGGAGCAGCCTGCAGGTTTTGTTGATCCAACTCTACCTCATTATGTCTATAGACTTAGGAAAGCATTGTATGGGTTAAAACAAGCACCTAGAGCTTGGTATGAAACCCTATCTAGTTTCCTCATTAAGAACAAGTTCTCAAGGGGGAAAATATATAAGACTCTATTCCTCAGGGAATCTAGAGGCAAAGTCATACTTGTCCAAATATATGTAGATGACATTATATTTGGGTCTACTGAAAGTAGCCTTTGCAAAAAGTTTGCAAAGCTTATGCAAAGTCAATTTGAGATGAGTAGTATGGGAGAACTGAAGTTTTTCTTGGGTCTCCAAGTTAAACAGACTGGAAGTGGTCTATCCATATGTCAGTCTAAGTTCACCCTAGAACTCATAAGGAAGTATGGTATGGATTCATCCAGTACCATGAAGACTCCTATGGGGTCAAGTATGTCTCTGAGCAAGGATGATGCAGGGAAACCTGTAGATGAAACCTTGTATAGAGGGATAGTTGGCTCCCTACTATACTTGACTGCAAGTAGGCCTGACATTATGTATGCTACATGTGTTTGTGTCAGGTATCAAGCCTGCCCTAAAGAGTCTCACTTGACTGCAGTCAAGAGAATCTTGAGATATCTAAAGGGCACACCTTATCTAGGCCTCTGGTACCCTAGGAATGGAGATTTTGATCTAACAGGCTATTCAGATGCAGACTTTGCAGGATGCAAAGAAGATAGAAAGAGCACTACTGGATCCTGTCAATTCCTAGGTGGAAGACTCATTTCATGGAGTAGCAAGAAGCAAACCAGTGTGGCTATTTCCACAGCTGAGTCAGAATATGTAGCTGCAGGAAGTTGCTGTGCTCAACTTCTGTGGATTCAACATCAGCTAGAAGACTATGGATTTCAGGTAAGTAGAACTTCACTTTACTGTGATTCTACAAGTGTTATTTCAATAGCTAACAACCCTGTATCTCATAGTAGAACTAAACATATTGAGATTAAATATCACTTTCTTAGGGAGCATGTAGAAAGAAATGATATTGCACTTGAATATGTTAAAACTGATAATCAGATAGCTGATATGTTTACTAAGCCCTTAGAAGAAGCTAAGTTTAATATGTTCAAAATTGAACTAGGTATGATAAACTTAGAATAAGTTTACAGAACTAAAAATTGGCTAAGTAAAAAGGTGTCGACACATAGACAAGTCTATGTCGACACAGAATGGTAAGTGTCGACACTTCAGGAAAATGGTGTCGACACATCTAGGAAGTTGGTGTCGACACTTCAGAATGTTAGTGTCGACACATGTCGAGTAGGTGTCGACACTTCAGAATGTTAGTGTCGACACATGACAAGTTGGTGTCGACACATTCAATAATGTGTCGACACTTAAGTTTTACTCAGAATTTTCTAAGTAAAGTCTCGACTACATGTCGAGTAGTGTGGTGTCGACACTTAACCAAGTGTCGACACATAAAATCTGATAACTTAAACTTGTTTCGACACATGAGTGTCGAGACATTATAAGTCAGTGTCGACACTTATTGCCAGTGTCGACACATCTTTAGAAATCCATCCCGCCTGTTCGTCTTCAAACCAGAAAGGTATAAATAGGGTTCCGTCTTTGTTTGTCGACACGCTTTCAAAGTTTCGAGACCAAGACTATTGTGTCGACATTTCTCTCTTCTAAAGACTAATTCTACAAACCCTAATGGCACCCAAGCTTGAGGAGAATGTCAATGAAGGCTATGAGCTGGTTCGTGGCGCGTTCGACGATGGCGATCCAGAAATCACATCGGTGGTAACCCTAGTCATCGATTCAGGATTGGAGTACTTGGTTTCAGAACCAACCAAAATTTGGAAGAAGGAAGTTATTGAATTTCTTACTGGAGCTTCTGTAGATGACTCTGGTTACAGAATCAAATCACGAGTGCATGGCACCAAGGTCAAGATTTCACCCAAATCTCTGAGAAAGGTACTTCAGCTACCTAAAGTTCAAGCTGAAGAGGAAGTGACTACATCTAAGACCAGAGAAGCACTTACCTGGTGTGGTCTAGATCCTAAGCTGAAGATAGGATCTGTATTCAACAGGAGAGGAATGAATACCCAAGGAAAATTTCTTTCTGAGATTGTGGGTAAAGTAATACTCAGAAAAACTGGAGGGCATGACAGGGTGTCAGCCTCCATGTTCAGTGCTATGACCAGAATCATCTTCAACCTCAAAACAGACTGGTCAATGGTTGTGTTTGAGAAAGTTAAGGAGAGTCTGAAGAAGCCCAATCTGGGCAGAATACTAAGTCTCTACCTGGCTGGTACAATACCAGAGGTAATGAGTAATGCTGCTGCTACTAAAATCAATCACATGAGAAGGATGGACCAAAGGATATTTTCCCGGTGGGAAAGAGTACTATCTCAGGAAGTTCCTACCCCAGAGAAGCAAATTTCTAAGAAGGATTCCCCTCCAAAGAAGAAGAGGAAGATAGTTGTTGTGACTCAGGAGTCCTCCAGCAGTTCAGGTAGTGAAGAACATGTTGTTTTCACTCCTGATAGTCATGAGGATGTGGCTGCAGAAAAATCACCTGCTCCTCTAGAGACAGCTGAAATCCAGGGGGAGCTGCCTACAGCTAGCCCCATGCAAAAGGATCCAAGCCAAGGGGAGCCTCCAGCTGTAGAACAATCCTCTACACTGGAGAGTGAGCAAGCTACACTTATTATCCAAGAGGTACTTTCTGACCTCAATACTTTAGATTTTTCTATAATAGATTCTGATTTGTCTGATGTCCATCAGCAAACTCAGCTAGCAAATCAAGGACCTGATGTTGTTCTTCAAGACACATCAGTAGTACCAGAAGTAGTTCCTGCTAAAGTAGTTGATGAACACAGTACATCTCCTGCACAGTCACCCCCAGAATATACAATGGAAGATCTATTTCTTAATTTAGATCAAGAAGATTTTGACATAGAAAAGAATGCTGCTGCTGAAGAGATAGGTGCTGCTGTTGAGGGGGAGAACTTGAATGTTCAGGAAGAGCCTATAAGGCAGGACAGTGAGAAAGCACTTGATGTGCAAGCTGACAAATTCTCAAGCCCTAAGGATAGGGTAAATATAGCCAGTACTTCAGAGTCTGAGGATGATGAGACTGAACAAGCTAAAAAGAAGAAATTCTTTGTATTCAAAAGAAGGAGTCAGAGCTACAAGAAGGCTCTACAAACTGTTGCTCAACACTCCTTAGTCCAACAAGCTCCATCACCTGATTACAGTGGGTTAATGGTGGCAATGCAAGTTAAGCTGGATGAGCACAGGAGGGCTATAGAGACATATATTGATGAAGGCCACAAGTCTTTACAGTTTGATTTAGCTCAAGATATCAAGTCAATCAGGTTTGAGATGAACCAGAACAAGAAAGAAATGACTGAATGTTTCTACAAGGGTGGCAATGCTGTAGTATTTCTGGCAACTCATCAGGAAAAGATCAAAACTCAAGTAGATGATATAGCATTGAAGCAGGGCTATGTACTGGAAAATCAATTAAGAATGAATGATAATTTGACTGCCTCCCACAATGCTATCGTCACTGAACTAAAGAACAAGTCTGCTGAACCTTCAACATCATCTGCTGCTGCAAAGGCTGAATTTGATAAAGCTTTTCAAGATGAAATTGCTGCTGTCAAGACTGCAATCAAAGATTCACAAAAGGTCATTTCTGAACAACTTACCAAGCTTAGACCTTACTTTAAGGATGGCATCAGGTACTTGGACAGCCAAATCAGGTTCCAGAAGGATGATGTAAGGGACCATGTGGCCCAAGAAGTCATAAAGGGGGAGAGAGTGTTAGTCAAGGCCAGTTCTGAGCATGTAAAATGGATTTCAAATTCAATCAGGGCTACACTTGGATATCCTCCCCTGTGTGATGACAATGAAGTTGCTGAATCTGGACTGAACCCTGCCTATTTTGGAGGTGAGCCACAAGAAGTAGCTCAAGTCATTTATCCACCTCTAGATTTTGAAATGATTCATGCAGAGGTGAGCACTATGTATAGCCCATCTGGGGGCAAGGACAATGTCCATTTAGAAAAGGTTACTCAACCTATAACAGCAGCTATGCAAGAGGCTTTGGACAAAGAAGAAGAGACAAGGCTGTCAAAGAAGAGGTTTAGGGAACTAGCAGAACAAAAGCCAGATTTTGAACAGTGGAGCCCTACCTCTAGAAATATCATTCTCACTGCCTGGAAAGCTGCTAAAGACAATACTACTGATAGAAAAAAGTGGTTCTCAGAAGCTGAATGGAGGAAGCATGAGATCAGGCAGGAAGCCATTGTCCAGTATAGAAGGAAGGCTAAGTTAGGAAAGCTACCTCCTACAGCTGTGGAGCCTAGCAAGTACTTTCCTAAGCCCTATCATTACTTTGAGAGGCAGAAAATCAAGGCTGAAGAACAAAAGAAGAAAGACTCAAAAGGCAAGAAGCCTGCTGATGCTGAGCCTGCTACTGCTGCTGCTGTCAAAGCTCAAGTTAAAGCTGGAAAAGGAATTGTTATCAAAGAACCTGATCAGAAATAGATTAGGAATTAAACTTGAAGCTTGTTGTAATCTTTTAAATGAAAAACATTTTTGTACAACATTGAAAATGTATAAGGAACAATGTTAGAACAATATGTGATAAATATAGTATGATTGTTCTGAAATATGTTTGTTTCTTATTTGTTCTGGAATGTTGAATGTGTATATGTGTGAAGTTTTACATGTTCATGTTAACCCTGTTGATTATAATCTGCTTTTCATCATTTTGTAATTTTTTAATTATGAATGGTGTATATCATTGACTAAGGGTTATGACTTCTCCAAATAGGGGGAGATTGTTGGGTACATTGGTCAAATGTACCTGATTTGAAGAAGCCTCACCTAACTCAATGATATACATCATAATGTATTTGATGTTTGTTTGAGTTACTTGTGCAGGATAGGTATTCACTAGACTGAAGCTAAAAGTTTCTAAGTCCATGTGTCGACACCCAGAGGGAAAGTGTCGACACTTGAGAAAGCTTGTGTCGACACCCAGACAAGCAGTGTCGACACTTGGAGTCATTGTGTCGACACCTGGGATGAAGAGTCGACACCAGACAGAAAGTGTCGACACTTGGAGCTGTGTCGACACTCAGTGAAGAAGTATGCAGAAAAGCTGTGTCGACACTTAGCAGAAGTGTCGACACCCAGAAAAGCTGTGTCGACACTTAGCAGAAGTGTCGACACCTAGAAGAGCTGAGTCTACATCAGAAAGTGTCGACACTTGGAGTTGTGAAGACACTCAGCAAAATTCTGCAGAGACTAAGGACAAGTGTCGACACTCAACACAATGTGTCGACACTCAATCAGCAGAGTCAACATATGAAGAATGTGTCGACACTCAGCACAATGTGTCGACACACAAACAGAAGAATCAGTAATTGAAGTAAGTGTCGACACTCAACACAATGTGTCGACACTAGGCAGAAGAGTCAACACTTGAAGAAAGTGTCGACACTCAGCACAATGTGTCGACACTTAGTTAAAGAGTCTACACTTGAAGAAAGTGTCGACACAAGGAGCTGTGTCGACACTTAGCAAAGAACAGAAAAGTTTACAAAATATTCTAAGTACAAGTGTCGACACTAAGGGAATGTGTCGACACTCAGCTGAAGAAATAAAATTGAAGACTTGTGTCGACACCAAGAAGCAGTGTCGACACTTGACAGTTTCAACACATGAAGATGTGTCGACACAAAGGAGATGTGTCGACACTTAGAAGAATACAGTTAAAGAATGAAGATCAAGTACTTGTGTCGACACTTAATTTCAGTGTCGACACTTGAAGAAGTATCTGTGTCGAGACATACAAGGAATTGTGTCGACACCTTGTAGACTTGTGTCGACACTTACACAACATGTGTCGACACTTGGTCTATAAGTGTCGACACTTAAGAACAGAAAGTCTCGACACTATCTGACAGTTAGAGAATTTCAAGAAGTGACTGGTTGACATGACAGCTGCCGATCCAGCCGGTCTACAGCAACTGTCAGAGAAATCAGAAGTCTGTTATGAACCGGACCAGCCGGTTACCATGAAGGAAGCCTATAAATAGGCACCCATAGTTTACAGAAACTGATTTTTGTTGTTATTACAAGTAGTGAGAATAATTGAAGTGTTTGATCAGATTAAATCAGAAAAGTGATACACAGAGGATCAACACAAGAAGATCTGACAGTCCAACTGCAGATCTAAGAAGTTGGAGAGAGAGAGCTCCAATCAAGAATTCAGTCTTTGGAACTAAGGCTGAGAAGAAGGATTCAGAATCATCTGGATCTCAAGAAGCAGAGGTCAAGGATTAACTGCAGAGGATTCAGACTAATTCAGTTCTAACTCAAGAAGCTTTGAAGGAAGCTAAGTCAGTTTGGATCTAGCTGAGTTCTTCCAAGAACACTTCAAGAAACTCACAACTCCTCTCTTATTTTCTGAGTTGTAGAGTTAGTTATTGTAATTCAATCTTAACTTGTAGGATCCATTGGATCTGAGAGAATTGTAAGCCTATATTATAAAGGCTGAGGGTAGGGCTTGGTTGCCTGAGTGTAGGAGTTGAAGAACTCTGAGTGTAGGCCTTAATTGGCTGAGTGTAGGCCTTAATTGGCTGAGTGTAGGCCTGGGTGGCTGAGTGTAGGCCTTTGTGGCTGAGTGTAAGGCTTTGGGCCTGAGGTGTAGGAACCTTGTTGGGTTCTGAGATAGTGGAGAAGATTGGCCGAATCTAGTACACTGCTAGATAGGCGAAGGGGGAAAAGTGGATGTACCCAAAGATTGGGGAACCACTATAAATTAGTGTGTCTGCTGTGCTGTGCTGTGCTGTGGATTAACTGTTTATATTCTGTAATTGCTGTTAGTTGTAGAAATCTGTGACATAATTGTTGTGCTGCCAACAAAGTCTTAAAAAGGTTTAGGTCACCTATTCACCCCCCCCCCCCCCCTCTAGGTGTTTAGGTACCATATCTTTCACCATCAACTGCGTTCCTGCTCCAGGGCTTGCGGCCTTCCAGCTCAGCGCATCTGCCACCACATTCGCCTTCCTTGGGTGGTAGTGCATCTCATACTGGTAATCGGCTAGAAACTCCACGTATCATCTCTGCCTGATGTTCAGCTCTTTTTGCGTGTCCACATACCTCAAGTTCTTGTGATCGGAGTAAATGTCACAGTGGACACCGTACTGATAGTGTCGCCAGACTTTCAGAGCAAATATGACCGCTCTCATCTCTAAGTCATGAACTGGGTAGTTCTGCTCATGCTTCTTCAGCTGCCGAGAAGCATATGCTATCACATGACCATTCTGCATCTGCACTGCACCCATGCCCTAGTAGGAAGCGTCGGTGCAGACCTGGAATCCTTCTTTCCCTGACGGAAGGGCAAGTATAGGATCCGAGGTGAGCCGACCCTTCAGCTCCTGAAAAGCCACCTCACACTGCGTGGTCCAGACAAAGGGAACATCCTTCCTCGTCAGGGATGTGAGTGGAATGTCAATAAGAGAAAATCCCTCCACAAACTTCCGGTAGTAACCGGCAAGTCCTAGAAAACTCCGCACATCTGTGGCCGACTTCAGCTGCGCCTAATCCCAAACTGCCTAAATCTTGGCCGGGTCCACTTCCAACCCAGCACCACTGATGATATGGCCTAGAAAAGCCACCTCCCTCAAACAAAACTGGCATTTGCTGAACTTCGCATAAAGCTGGTGCTCTCATAGTCTCTTTAGGGTCAGCGTCAGATGTCGTGTGTGCTCCTCCTCTGTCCTCGAGTAAATGAGGATGTCATCAAAAAATATAATGACGAACACATCCAGATATGCCTCGAACACCCGATTCATGAGGCTCATGAACGCCGACGGTGCATTCGTGAGCCCGAAAGGCATCACGGTGAGCTCGAATAGCCCATATCTGCTACTGAAGGCAGTCTTTGGAATGTCCTCCTCCTGAATATGCAGCTGATAGTAGCCCGACCTCATGTACAATTTTGAAAAGAAATGCGCTCCCTCCAGCTGGTCAAACAGCTCATCTATCCATGGTAGTGGATAGGTGTTCCGGACTGTCAATTGGTTTAGTGCCCGGTAGTCGATGCACAATCTAAGTGTCACGTCCTTCTTTTTGACGAACAAAACCGGGGCTCCCTATGGTGAAGAGCTTGGCCGGACAAATCCGACCTCCACTAGTTCCTGGAGCTGGCTTTGAAACTCTGTCATCTCCTTCGGGTCCATCCGATCAGGGCTCTAGATGCCAGCTTAGCCCTAGGTACTAGCTGTATCCGGAAATCCTGCTCCCGCTGCGGGGGTAGCCCTGACATCTTCTCTGGGAATATGTCGGCAAAATCTCGCACCACTGGGATATCCGAGATGGAAACCTTGGCCTCAGCCATTTCAAACAGCACTTCATAGACTTCCTCCCACTGCAAGTGGGCCTTAACGGCCTGCACGGATGACAGGAAGAGAGGTGGAATAGATCTAATACCTTCGATGATGATGTAGGAATCCCCATGCCTCACAGTAATCCTCTTAGACATGTAGTCAATCTGAGCATGGTTCCAGTGCAACCATGTCCTTCCCAGGATCAAATCAAAGACTGGCATATTCATGATCGTCGTTGGTGCTTCAAATATCTTTCCGCCGATCTCCGCCTCCATGTTGCAACGGGCGGTGGTGAATAGCTCTGATCCGTCTGGTAGTCGTATCCTCATCAACAAGCCAGTGAACCGCTCCACGCCTTCCATCCCTTCCACGAAGGCTTCCGACACGAACGAGTGCGAAGCATCCGTATCGAACAGTGTATAGGCGGGCTTGCTGCTGATGAAGACTATGCATGGGGTAGTTTAAAGTCTTAGAAATCTAATTATGATTTTCTTTCCTAGTTTATCAGTTCTATATCCATATCTCTAATTATCTAGGAAAGAGAAAACTTGAAATTAACTGGAGTACCTGTGATCACTTGCTCCGGATTCCATTGTTGAGTGAGATCTAGTGCATACACTTGCTCCCTCTCTTGCGTGTGGTCTCAGCCCTGGTATCCACAACCTCGTCCACGTGCTCGGCCTCCAAAATACTGAGCTGGCGGGGCAGTCGATGGTGCTGGTGGTGGTTACCCCTCATGGGGTAGTTCCTCCGAATATGCCCCACCTGATGATTGTTGAAGCACTCTAACGGGGGATATTCCATACCCCCGGGTCTCTGCACCTTCCACATCTGGGGTAGCTGAGGGGCCACCACTACTGGTTCCCTTTGCTCTTGTCTCACCTCCTGACGAGGCTGGTCTTCTACTCTCCTCCCATCTGTGACGCGGCCCCGTCGCTGATCATTTCTGGCTCCCCGACCCTGATCCTCAATTTTGCCGCTTCTGGCCTCAGGTAGTATGCCAATCTTCCTCGATTGTTTTCGCCATCTCCAATATCCGAGGAATAGACCCGTCGGACACGAACATCAGAGCCTCCCACAGATCCTCTCGCAGGCCCTTATAGAACCTCTTAGTGTAACCTTCCTCATCCAATTGATAAGAATCTGCATACCAGGCTAGGTGGTTGAACTCCTGATGATATTCCACCACTGTCTTGCTACCCTATCTCAACTGTAGAAATCTATCTTCCAGCTCATCTCTGGCCGACTGCGGAACAAAATGCTCCAACAGTGCTGCCCTGAACTCCCCCAAGCAATCTCTGCAACCTCTCTGTCAGCAAACGTCGTGTCCAGCGATGTCTTCCACCATCTCTTGGCATGGGACTCCAAGAAAGAGACTACCAAGGGCACCCTCTCCTCCCACGGGCAACGGAACCCTATCAGCATCTCATATATGATGTCCAGCCACACCTCCATCCGAACGGCCGACTCTGTCCCCATGTAGTACGGGGGAGAAAGTCCTCGGAATATACTCAGCCAGTTGGCCCCCGGGTTTGGGTGCGGAGTCGGAACCAGTTGAGCCCTAAAAGCCTCCAAGATAGCTGTCAGAGTCTGCCCCATCTCTGACTGTAGGAACGGAGTGGGGACCGGGGGAGGTGGCACAACATTCGGAGTCTGCTGGACTCCGACCTATGGCGTAGGCTGTGCTGGGGGCTGCATAACAAAAGCCAATAGTAAATAATCGATTCAATCCTAATTAAAAGTGGACGATTTACATGTGATCTCCCCATATGGGCACACCGGGGTCTTCGGCCCAGAACTGCCGCTTTGCAGTGACACCTTCGCACCCGGGAAGGCCATCACTACAAAATGGCGATCCTACCGGCCAAATTGATCACAACTGTAGCAAAAAGTAAGAGGCAAGTCTACAGAAATCACATAAATATAGTAAATAATCTCCACGAAGGGAGTGTCCACAGATGTAATAAAAGTACTAAAAACATGGGCTCTTGCCCAGTACATCAAGTCCTCACTACATATCTCTCATCGCGGAAGAAAAACTAATATAACTACTAGCAATCAGGACTCACAGTCCCAGCCGTTTGAACTCCGGTACTAGACTGCCCGATCTCCAAGCGTGCCGACCTCCGGTGTTGCTCCTCCATGCTGGGCTCCATGGTCCCCTAAAATGATGTGGTTCGAAAACCGTTAGTCTAAAATACTAAGCTCTATCATCCACCGCCCCTTCCCCCATGGCTTCTAGGCACCGAGCGCAGAGAAGGAAAGGAGAGGACATGAAAGTGGAGAATAATAAATAAACAGATTGCGGCGGAACTAATCTAGCAGTTATATAATATATATGACAATAAATAAGGTATGAAAAGACTGAAAAGGAAAAGTAACCTTAACTTATATGAAGACACATAAGCAAAGGGATCTTTTGCAGGGCTCCTATCATAAAAAAAGTCTCATACCAATTTATACGATAGGGTGTCGGTTTTCTAGCTAGCATATATATATAATACTGAATAAAAACCTTAACTTATAAGCACGCTCGTACGAACGTATAAACCAAGGGGTCATTTTGCAGGACCTATTGTATAAAGCGTCCCATACCACTTATACAATAGGTGTCGGGTTATATGCAATGATTATGCTATGAAATACAATTATGCCATGATGTGAACATGCAAGTGCAACTAACCCACTTGACTCTGTGTACACAGACCTTTAGTTCCCCCTTTCTGGAGCAGAACCTCCTAGGATACCTCTGTAGTGTCAAACGGAAGCGGTGGGTTGGGCCTCGCCCACCTCTAAACCAGTAATTTCACTACCAGTCAGACCTATCATATGACTCAATGCTGGTGCACAAAGCGGAGCTCCTGCGTACTCTTGTCGGCTGGCGCATCGGACTTTATTTGGCCAAGTGCTAAACCACACTTGCCGAGTCAACGTATTGGGTTCAGTGCATCGACTCAACAATACTGAAGACCCACCACCTTATTCTTTATGCACATGCAACTTATGTACCAGATACCGAGCCAAAGCTGTCCGGACCATCCCGTCCGTCACAAACAACAACCGAGCCAAAAATCGACGGGCCAACCTGACCACCACCAAATCCACTGACCCTACAACCCAAGTGACCCAAACTACCACCCAGAGACATCGAGGTGAGTGAAGGTGAAACCCTAGTTTTACTAGTTACTCTTGTATTCCAGTTTTTTGCCTACAGTTTAGGTTTAGCCGAAGACTACCCATGGTATTCCCCGCGAAGGGCTCTCGAAGTCACTAGGAACTACGGTGGGATTACGGCCAAAGCTCCCTTTCGCAAGGCACTTACTAATATTGATTGCTATCAAAATTCCCAAACACTTACTTGTTTTACTGGATCTAACCTTAGAGTATTTGACACTTCCTCCCCACGGGAAAGACGATCTTTCGTCGATTCCCAGCACCACCTAATGATGAGTTCGATTTATATAGGATTTTTCGGACTCATCTGTGCTAGTTTTCACGCATTTGCACTTCATTATTAGTTCTTTATCATTCATATTTCATCTTGTCTATATTTCCATAGGAAGTGCACACTTAGGCCCGTGGATGTGTATTTTGTACTTTTAATGTTTGTACTCCGTTTTGTGCTTGTCTGGAATGTCTGCACATATCATTTCTGGGTTCAGGGGTCATGTGCATGTTCCGGGGATGTTTGGAAGCAGGAATATTGCGCACGCTCATCGGATATAGCGCGCACGACCACTGGTCATGCGCCACTGCTCGTGAGCAATGTTCCCTGATTTCCAGAATCCGCCTGGGGTATATGCACTATCACTGGACATAGTGTGCACGACCACTGGTCGTACGCCACTGATCGTGTGCATTGATTCCATATTTTTCCAAGTTTTGGCTGGGGCAAACGCACTACTACTGGACATAGTGCGCACGAGCACTGGTCGTGCGCATTATAATTTCTACAATCTATAAATTCGCAGGTTCCACCGTAATTCGGGATCGCTCGACATTTCTCCGCCGTTTTCCGCCTTTTTCGTTGTTCCCCTTCATCTTCCATCTCAGGGAGGTGCTCCGGGCAAGCTTTCATCGTCAAATCCAAGCCGGAGCTTCCTCTCAGCCTCCTCCTTCATCTTTGAGCTTCAAGAAGAGCTTAACCTAGCTTTCTCCATCAAGCTAGGAGAAGTTGTTCCATCCTCCACCGGATCGTGACACGAAGAAGATGGGCCATTGGAAGGTGGTGACAACCCTTCTCTACCCCGGAAGCAGTTGAGGACCGAGCTTGGACGCGGATTGACAACCTGACAATTCCAACCGTGAATCCTTTGCAAGACTTCATATTCGGTCGATTTCGCACACTTATCTTCTCTTGTTGTTGATA
The DNA here is from genome assembly GCA_039583875.1 of Platanthera guangdongensis. Classification (NCBI taxonomy): domain Eukaryota; kingdom Viridiplantae; phylum Streptophyta; class Magnoliopsida; order Asparagales; family Orchidaceae; genus Platanthera; species Platanthera guangdongensis. The sequence goes on from CM077150.1 coordinate 83,616,351, forward strand.
GTTTAGTTGAACTCTTTGTATTTGATGAAGTTATGCTTAGTATAATATACGTTTATGTGTAATCATATCTATGTGATTGTATGTTTTCATTATTTACTTGAGGTGCGCCTATTTGTCCATCCACCATCCATCCGCCCTTGCCACACTAGCAATTGCTAGTGGCGTGTGTAGCGAAGAGGTGCTAACGACCCTCATTCCGCCATTCTCATCACCTCATCTGCAAGCCTACTCGCCCATCCGCCTAGTGATTCGGTGCATAGCGGCCCGACTAGTCTTCCATCCCGCCTGGCGAAGCATCGCATAGCGGCGTTGCATATAAGTAGTTGATAGTGTTTTATTTTCTTTGTCCGCAATATCAAAACCCCCATCATTACCGCCGACCTAAGGACTTCAATCTCAAGTCCTCCTCGAAATTAACTCCACCTTACTGTATTCCTTGAGAGATCGATACTTTGGAAAACTCACCCATTTTATATTACTTGTGCGACCTGTTCACTGCCGTGATCTTTAGCAGTAATTTTTTGGCGCCGTTGTCGGGGAACATAGTCGTGTGAGTTTTTGGATAGGGAGACGTGAGATTGCTTTCCTTTTCCTTTGTAAATCGCTTTTGTTTTGTTCTATTTCTGTTTTGCCCTCCTTTTTCTTGTTTGTTTAGGCAATTGTAGTAATATATTGTTGGATTTACTAATTTGCACAATTTATTTTGAATCTGCTGTTTCGACACCATGTGGGGATATTTGTATGCCCAATGTCGTTGATGTGGAAAGCCTTCCCGCGTTAGTAATGAATGCCCTACGAGAGATATTGAGCATAAGCCTCAGCGCACAATGCATGAGATGTTGTATTCGTACAACCCTTCAAACAATGTTCCCCGAGCTTATGGTCAATCGCCCTCGCCACATACACCGTTCTCTTATTCCTCTTTGGCCCCACAAGGACCGCAGAGTAATGAGAGAAAGTGTTTGTATTGTCGTAGAACAGATCATGTCCTGAAGGATTGTGTCGAATACCTCCGTGTTATGGAAGAGGATGATGAGCCGGACATCCGGATCATCCCAACTCCTACCCTTGGTGGCACATCTTCATCATCTGGTTATGTATCCCTGTCATCTTCATTTGTTGAAGGGAATGATGTGGACACAACCGCCAGAGGTGTGGCTGATCTAGGCTTCGATGTGGCTGAGCCCATCTCTCCTGTGCATACATCTCCAAGCGTGGAGCCGATTCTTTGTGAGGAACCTGCGCTTGAGTTTTTTCCAAGCAAAGTTCTTCCACCTTTTGTGCATTCTACTTCAGTCGTCTCTGACGACATTTTCAACGATGCAACACAAGTTGAGGCTTGTGATACGTGGATTGTTTCAACTCCCATGGAGGAGGACAACCTTCCTGGTGTCAAGGATTCTCCCTCGTTACCAAAGGAGGAAGTCCAAGTCTTGTTGTAGGCCTCTATGGATCCGGCCGAGCCTTGTAGCATTGTCGACATTACTGATGATATTTTTCTACCTCAGCCTTTGGGGAGTGAAACCGGGATCACTCCCCCAATTATTTCTTTATGTTCCTCATCTATTTTATTTCTTGACCCCCTTCCTTATCTGAGCTTGTGCATGTTGAATCTCCACGGGTAAGTTGGGTTGACGTTGAGCCTTGCACTCAGGCTGTCGACTAGTGCATCCTCTTGTGTGAGGAGGTTCCTACTTCCTTCATAGTGGAAGCCCTTGCAATCACCTTCGCCCCCAGTGAACTTGTGGTGGACGAAACCTTACTAGACAAGGATTTTTTTTGTGGTGAGATGAGTGAGGACCAGGCCTCATACTCATCCTACTTCATATTTCCTCTGCCTGCAAGGAGCAGGTATGATTATTTAGGCAGAGGGGTAACTGTTCTATCACCGTATCGGTAACCGTTACCGCAACGGATAATGGAACAGTTGCCTGTGCAATTTTCTTTTCATAGACCCATTAGCTAGAACTGTATAGAATTGAATAAGTCGTGCTGGGATGACAATAACCCCAGTAGTTATCTTTAATTTCATGTATTTTTATTTTTCATGTCTAGCTTAGTTTTAGTATTTCTTTGTATTTTGTATATGTTTTTTTGTTTTTGCGGAGCTCACCCTTGTAGGTATTCATGGTAAATCGCATTGGCAGGGTTGTGATTCTTTGTATGGTGGGCCTGCTTCAGGTTTCCACGCATCTTCTGGTATGCTCACTGGCTGAGCATTGGGTAACCTCTTACCTTAGCTCTTTATGATTTTAATTTCTCTATCATATGCTGTGTAGTTTAGTTTAAGTCTCGGGGAGAGACAGTTTTGTTACCTTTTGCACGTGCACATCTCATGTGCATACTAGAAGCTTTTATAATTTTATTTTGATTAGTTCATTGCACTGCACACCACTGCACCCACTTGAGTATGTGCTTAGTTGTTAGTGTGCCGCGAGTTAAACTCATTTCTTCGTTAGATTTGGGAAAATTATGGTGCTGGCTTAGGATTGTGAGACAAAGTAAAATGTTGACCTTGTTGTGTTTCTAGTCAACTGCTTTCGTCTCGTGTAGAAATTCAAGTAGATTTAATTTTTCTGTATGCTTATGGTTTTATACTTTTCTATTTGTGTAAAGATCTTTTTATTCTACTGAAAGTTGGTGAATCCGGTGTGAATAAAACAGTAGTATAGGAATGTGTGTAGCCGTCACTAGACTCATTTTGCTCGAGTCGGGAGGAAGGATCATCTTTATCGGTGGCTAAGAATTTGCCCCAAGCTACTTTCGAAGCATGGGTACTTGGTTAGTCTAGCGTAATCATGATGTAGGCCATCATTTTGGCCCGTTTGAGCTTTGTACCATTCCTAACGTCATATCCTCGCTAGCCCCGTTGTGTCTACCCTTCTTTTGATTCAGCTCGACCTTCATTCACCAAAGCCTCATAGCCAATCCTAGTCGCACACCCAAGTCGAGTTTAGTGTTTTATATTTTCATATTGGGATGTGATGTGGTGTTATTATTTGTGAAAATGTGGAAGTGCTCCCAAGTTTATATCTGCTAAATTGTGAAAATAAAATGAAGAAAAAAGAAAAAAAAGAAAAATATTTGTAAAGAAAAAAAAAGTGAAAAGAAAAAGTTTAAATTGAAAATCTTTTTGGAAATGTGATTATATTTGGAGTAGGCGGTGCACACACCCATATGTTAAAAGTTAAGGCTGGAGGTGTGGTGTACCTGCATATATTGTGGTTAGCGGTTGGATTCTTTTTAGGCTAGCTCATTTGGGTTAGGTGCATAGCCTTTCTTTTTATCATTGTTTACCTCACCATAACCCAAGCCCCGTGATTATCCTAAAGTCCTACGGATTTGCGCTTGAGTCTAACTAGTGCCGTGGAGAGAGTGTGAACGGGCAAGCGTATGGTCCCCGACATTGGTGGATTCCTTTGTAGGTGATCCTGAGCCCCGATCTTTGGCAAAGCTCACCTTAGTGGCCTGCCTACTTTCTTCCTATGCGTGACCGATTGATTCACTGTGATTCTATTTTTGAGTAGTAATAAAATTTTTATATGCATTGTGAAAAATATAAATTATTCTGCATACTTAGAAATTTTCTCTATCTTATTTTTATGCACGTGAGCATGCGACTTTGCATGGTACTTTGTTTTTCAATTTCTTTGTTAGCTAGTAATTTTCCATATCTGCTTAGATTTTGTTTGCTCGGGACGTGCAAACAGTTAAGTCTGGGGGTGTGATGAGTCTAATTTATATAGGATTTTTCGGACTCATCTGTGCTAGTTTTCACGCGTTTGCACTTCACTATTAGTTCTTTATCATTCATATTTCATCTTGTCTTTATTTCCATAGGAAGTGCACACTTAGACCCGTGGTTGTGTATTTTTGTACTTTTAATGTTTGTACTCCGTTTTGTGCTTGTCTGGAATGTCTGCACATATAAGTTCTGGGTTCAGGGGTCGTGTGCGTGTTCCGGGGATGTTTGGAAGCAGGAATACTTCACACGCTCATAGAATATCGTGCGCACGACCACTGGTCGTGAGCCACTGCTCGTGCGCAATGTTCCCTAATTTCCAGAATCTGCCTGGGGTATACGCACTATCACTGGACACAGTGCGCACGACCACTGGTCGTGCGCCATTGATCGTGTGCATTGATTCCATATTTTTCCAAGTTATGGCTTGGGCAAACGCACTACCACTGGACATAGTGCGCACGACCACTGGTCCTGCGCCACTGGTCGTGCGCATTATAATTTCTACAATCTATAAATTCGCAGGTTCCTCCCTAATTCAGGATCGCTAAACATTTCTCCGTCATTTTCTGCCTTTTCCGTCGTTCCCCTTCATCTTCCATCGTAGGGAGGTGCTCCTGGCAAGCTTTCACCGCCAAATCCAAGCCAGAGCTTCCTCTCGGCCTCCTCCGTCATATTTGAGATTCAAGAAGAGCTTGACATAGCTTTATCCATCAAGCTAGGAGATGTTGTGCCATCCTCCACCGGATCGTTACACGAAGAAGACGGGCCATTGGAACGTGGTGACAGCCCTTCTCTACCCCGGAAGCAGTTGAGGACCCAGCTTGGATGCAGATTGATAACCTGATAATTCCAACCGTGAATCCTCAGCAAGACTTCGGATTCGGTCGGTTTCGCACACTTTTCTTCTCTTGTTGATGATGGTTTAGTTGAACTCTTTGTATTTGATGAAGTTATGCTTATTGTAATATACATTTATGTGTAATCATATCTATATGATTGTATGTTTTCGTTATTTACTTGAGGTGCGCCTATTTGTCCATCCACCATCCATCCGCCCTTGTCGCACTAGCAATTGCTAGTGGCGTGCATAGCGAAGAGGTGCTCACGACCCTTATTCCGCCATTCTCATCACCTCATCCGCAAGCCTACTCGCCCATCCACCTAGTGATTCGATGCATAGCGGCCCGACTAGTCTTCCATCACGCCTAGCGAAGCATCGCATAGCGGCATTGCATAGGAGTAGTTGATAGTGTTTTATTTTCTTTGTCCGCAATATCAAAACCCCCATCGTTACCGCCGACCTAAGGACTTCAATCTCAAGTCCTCCTCGAAATTAACTCCACCTTACTGTGTTCCTTGAGAGATCGATACTTGGGAAAACTCACCCATTTTATATTACTTGTGTGACTGGTTCACTGCCGTGATCTTTATCACCACCTAACACTAGCCAAACCAACACTACTCATCCTAACTTCCAATGATTAACTCATTTTTATTTATCCAAACCAACAAATAGTTATCCCAAACTCATGTGCCCAATTTCATATTCCAACCTAAATTCTGCAATTTTACTAAATGTAGACCAAGTTAAGTTATATGACATGTAAAATGGGACGTACACCAAATAGTCACCCAGTACTCCTATAATAATTACTGGGGGCTATTATGACATTCTTGGCCTAAATCCAGAAATTCACAATTTTCCTAATTATCTGATAATTTATTTAATTAATCAAGTAAATCAAAAACCCAAGTTTGAACATGAAGTGCCCATTTGAGAAAAGTAAATCCTCTAACAATTTTAGGATAAATTCAAGATGATTATTTAACACAGAATCCCAAGTATCCCAATTTTTCAACAAGGTTAAGCCTCAGAATCTAAATTTTGAATATAACCTATTTTTAATAATTTAAAAGGCAACTACAGCAAAACTACTTCCATAAATTCTAAGAAAATTTGAGGATGATTGTAAGGACATATAAATGCTCTAAGTCAAGTTTCATAATTTATTTTCAAGTAATGAGCTCTAAAAAAAACAATGAACAATTTTCAAAGTTATAAAGCTTGTGAAGTAGGTACTGCAAATATGTATTCAAAACTTCTAATAAAATTCATACATGAGCATTAAGGTTTAAAACTCCCTCTGCCTAATTTTCATGACTTTCCAATGGGCAGTGGGATCATAATAACCAAATGATTAATTAGGGCAATCCAATGAGTTATAAAGGAATGCTAAGATTATTGATCCAAAATTCCCAATTAAATTATCAGAGGTTCATACTATCCCTATGACCACACTACCCAAATTTCATTATTGTCCAATGAGTTTTACTAAGCTATTCTAGCATCATAAGATTTGTGCCCTAAATTAGGGTTTGGATTTTGAGGGCCCTATGCTTTTTCAAATCCCCTAATATTTTTACCAGAGGGATTTAGTTATCCTAGTACCCGCCCCACCAAATTTCAAGTTCATTCAAGGTCTTTTGGCCTCATGCCCATCACAAGGCACAAAAGCCCTTCCTTAGGGTTTGTTCTTAGATCTTAGGGCAAATCTATTCCAATCTATCCCATAATCCATGGGGAGGTGCTAAAAGCCATGCCAAGCTAGTGGCCCCAATTTCAACCTCTGTTGAGGTGATTTGGCCACTCAAAACCAAAAGTGCACTTTTTGACCAAAATACCCTTTTTAAGGCAGGCTAGGGTTTGAATGATTTCAATTCAAACCACCTCCAAATGAGATAAAATTTTAACTAGAGCTTTATAATGACCCCAAGCACCACGCACCAAAATTTGGGTGAGTTGGGTGGTCATTTGGTCCCTAAATTAATTTACCATAGGGAAAAAAAATAATTCCAAAAACTATGGAAAAATTGTGCCCAAAAATTCTCATTTTTGGGCAGGCCTAGATATGGCCTAGGGTGACTCCCTGTCCAAATTTCAAGTCATTTGGACTAGAGATGAAGAATGGGTATCCATTTTGATTTCTGCATAGCCCTAGGTATAGACCCCACCAAAATGGGCGCCCTGGCCAAACCAGGCTCGCAAATTGGTTCAAAGCTATTTTAAAATAATTTACACCCATAGGGCTACAAATCATGTGTTGACCATTTTCTCCTACAGAGCATCTAACTATTTTTATTAATTTAAAACTTTAAATAGTAATAATGTGACAAAATTGAAATAATCAGAATAATTAAAACCTATAGTTTAAAATCATTACAACACGAACCTTGGTGCAGCTTTGGACGACATCCAGTTGTCTTCCACCTCCAGCCGACGGTCCCGATTCAACCCACCTGGAGCCATTTCCAACCGCTGCCGCCGGCCATCCGGCCACCTCCCCGGCCGGCCACCTCTACCACCACCTCCGTTGAAGTGGTGGATGTCGGCAGGCGGCGGCACAGCCGCTGGAGGGCCTTATTCCGGCGAACACGACAAGTGCATTTTTGCGGAAAAACTTAGAGAGAAGCTCTCCCGATCAGACTCGATTGAGCGCGAACCTTGGCCCTAAGGATTGCTATAAACTACCCATAGAAGAAGCAGTGGAGGAGGGCCTATGTGGGTGGCTGAAGCCTTGCCGATCGCCGGATTGTCATGGTGGTGGTGGTGGTCGGATTTATGCAACTTCATAGTGGACCTCCTTGGCTCCTTCAGGTAATGTGTGGAACTGAATCCCTGGAGTCTAGTGAAGCTCTTAAGAAGGAGAGTTCGAGTGTTAGGTGGGTGTAAGCTGCATGCCATTATTGGCCCCTCAGTCAAATTTTGTCCATGGTGGGTGGGGGATGAAGCATGGCTCAAACCAGTCAAAGGCCAGCTTGTTGAAATGGGACTGTGCTCCCCTTATCCTAGTGAATTGAATTGGGTGGGGGGGGGGGGGTTGGGGAATGGGAAGGATGAGCCTCAAAGTCTTCCCCCATTACTCCCTTCTCTTTCTCTCTCTTTCATTTGAAGCTTTTTCTCTCTGCTACTCACCAAGCCTGAAATTTGACTCCTATCTAACCCAATGTCAGCCCACATGTTCATTTCATCCACCAATACAAGGTTAGCCCAAGTGAATTGGGCTTGAGCTTGAGTTAGCCCATTTGGGCTAGCTTGACCTAAACCTTGACTAGGGTTGACCTTGGTCAATTTGGTCTTTGAGGTTGTCCCTAATGGGTCCTTGGTGACCCATTGGCCTCCCCTAAGGTCTAGGTGGGGTTGACTTGGCCCTTTGGAGGTTACTTGACCCTTAATCAGGGCACTTTGACCACTTTAGGGTTAGAGTTGACTTGGGTCAACTTAGCCTTTTTAGTTTACCCCAATGGGTCCTTGGTGACCCATTGGCCTCTCACTAGGGTTAGGAAGGTATGTGTGGGTTAGGGTTGACTCGGGTCAACTTAGACTCTTGGATTGATCCCATTGAGTCGTAGGTGACCCATTGACCTCACTCTAGGGTTAGGAGGACATGAGTGGAATCCACTTGGCTAAGGGAAGGTCAGTTGACCCTATGTAGGTCAGGTTGACCCATTTAGGGTTAGATTTGACTTTGGTAAACTTAACCACTTTCACTGCCTTCCAAGGGTCCTTAGTGATCCATTGACCCCACTTTATTTCTAGGAAGGCCCTGGTAGGGTTAGTTGAGCTTTACTAGGGCACACTGCCCTTAGTTTGGGCACCTTGCCCAATTTAGGCCTAGACTTGTTCTAGGTCAACTTGGCCACCCTAGGTCGACTTCAATGGACCCTTATGGCTCTAGTGGACCATATAATGGGTTGATGAGACCATGGTGGGGTCTTGAAGTCTTGTTGAAGCCCCATGGTCATCATAAACTAGGGTTCAAAAATTTACTATTTGCAGACCATAGTGGTCTCACCTACATTCCTCGGTTCACTTGGCGCTCTTGGGCTTCCTAGGGTTTTTTCATGACCTAGTCATGACAAAACCACTCCTAGGCGTCTAGTTGTTTGAGAGATCTTACAACGGTTAGAGACACGGGCGTGTCCCTACCCGTGTGTGTCAAGTGAAACTCGATGAAGCATGTCCTAAGAAGGATGCAGCCAGAGAACACGGCTGTGTCATGTGGACACAGGTAGGGACACGCCCGTGTCCCTACCCATGTTTGTGTATTGAACCGACATTGGAATCATCGACGACGCTTCACCCGAGTAGGACACGGGTAAGGACACGGGCATGTCCCTCCCGTGTCACTTTTCAGTTATAATGGATGTCAAAACCCTAGCCGTTTTCACTCCCCATTCCAACCCTTTTTCCTGAGAGAACTGATGTAGAGAGGGAGAAGGTGCTGGAGCAAGTCCAAGAGGAGAAGAAACGCCGCCGCCGAGGAAAAGAAGATGCTGCCGTGAAGAGTTACAAGGTCCTTGGCCGGAAATGGTGGAAATGCCGGAAATGAGGTGAGCTTCCTCCCCTCTCCCTTGGTGCTAGATCTAAAGTTATATCTAGGTGAGATGTTGACTCAAAAGAGTTTAGACTTGCGAGATGATGATTTCCATAGTTAAAGGCCGTTCTAGGGCTTGTGTGTTGTCTTCAACCTATCCATCCTTTTATGTGAAGATAGGGGATGGTTTCGTGAAGAGAAATGGACTTATGAGGGTGAATAAGGGAGGAGGAAATTATGGAGGTGATTTTGGGAATCGGCTTGAGTAGGAAGATGAACTGATGCCGTTCATTCCGCCTCAAGATGCGTGCAGAAACCTGTGATCTGCGCTCAACGATCTTCGTGGCCGTTTTCAAGTGTGATACGTCCCGATCTGGGCTTTTTACAAAACACGCAAGTTGTAGCCACTGTCAATACCTTTCCAACGAGGGGTTACACACCTTCATCGGATTTCTGTAGCCTCGGGAATCTCTGGTTGAAGGTGCTGTGCGGGTGGTGTTCTGTACCTAAATTCTAGGTTGGGTATAACATTGGATTTGAATTCGGTGGAGACATTGTAACTAATTGATGTAGAGGCTGGAGAATTCCTTTATGTTTAAACATCATAATTTAATGAGCGATGAAATTGTTGAATGAACCTCACGTAAACAAATGAAGCAGTGAACTGTACTTGAACCAAACTTTTGGGGTAGAAATTGTGAATGAACGTTTTGATGTGTTGATGACATTAAAATGATTTCATTATGGGTAACATTGAGTACGTAATGATAGCGGTTATAGTCAATTAATGATAATATTGACTTGAATTTGTATACCCGATCAGTGGTGATGTTATGAGCAAACGATCGTTACTATTTAGATTGTTGATTCATGTGCACACAAATGATTTAACTTGGTTAAAGCATTCTAATCGGTTATGATAGAGTTATGTGAACATAGATTGTAGATAGTCTTAATGATAGCAATGGTTCGGGTAATGTTGAGGAGCAACATTGTCGGACGGTTGGGCTTGGTCCTCGGTGCTCATTTCCCGGGGCTCCTTCCGTGCTGAGTGGATGGTTGGGCTTGGTCCTCATGCTTTCTCCGAGGCTCCTTCAGTGCCACAGTGATGTGGAATTGCTTGTGGTGTGAGTCGACACGCGGTGTCATAATCCTGGGTTAAGGATAGTGTGGCAGGTCTACGAGCTTGCCAGTCTGTTGGGTACATTGGTCAAATGTACCTGATTTGAAGAAGCCTCACCTAACTCAATGATATACATCAGAATGTATTTGATGTTTGTTTGAGTTACTTGTGCAGGTTAGATATACACTGGACTGAAGCTGAAAATTTCTAAGTCCATGTGTCGACACCCAGAGGCAAAGTGTCGACACTTGAGAAAGCTTGTGTCGACACCCAGACATGCAGTGTCGACACTTGGAGTCATTGTGTCGACACCTGGGAAGAAGTGTCGACACCAGTCAGAAAGTGTCGACACTTGGAGCTGTGTCGACACTCTGTGTAGAAGAATGCAGAAAAGCTGTGTCGACACTTGGCAGAAGTGTCGACACCTAGAAGAGCTGAGTCTACATCAGAAAGTGTCGACACTTGGAGTTGTGTCGACACTCAGCAAAATTCTGCAGAGACTAAGTACAAGTGTCGACACTCAACACAATGTGTCGACACTCAATCAGCAGAGTCAAAATATGAAGAATGTGTCGACACTCAACACAATGTGTCGACACACACTCAAAGGAGTCAACACTTGAAGATTGTGTCGACACTCAGCACAATGTGTCGACACATAACCAGAAGACTCAACACTTGAAGAAAGTGTCGACACAAGGAGCTGTGTCGACACTTAGCAAAGAACAGAAAAGTTGTAAAATATTCTAAGTACAAGTGTCGACACTAAAGGAATGTGTCGACACTCAGCTGAAGAAACAAGATTGAAGACTTGTGTCGACACCAAGAATCAGTGTCGACACTTGACAGTTTCAACACATGAAGATGTGTCGACACAAAGGAGATGTGTCGACACTTAGAAGAATACAGATAAAGAATGAAGTATAAGTACTTGTGTCGACACTCAATTTCAGTGTCGACACATGCAGAAGAAACTGTGTCGAGACATACAAGGAATTGTGTCGACACCTTGTAGACTTGTGTCGACACTTACACAACATGTGTCGACACTTAGTCTATAAGTGTCGACACTTAAGAACAGAAAGTCTCGACACTATCTGACAGTTAGAGAATTTCAAGAAGTGACTGGTTGACATGACAGCTGCCGATCCAGCCGGTCTACATCAACTGTTAGAGAAGTCAGAAGTCTGTTATGAACCGGACCAGCCGGTTACCATGAAGGAAGCCTATAAATAGGCCCCCATAGTTTACAGAAAAAATATATATAGAAGGTTGTTCATTATCATTACATGTTGTGAGAATAACTGAAGTGGTTGATCAGATTAAATCAAGAAGTGATACATAGAGGATCAACACAAGAAGATCAGGCAGTCCAACTGCAGATCTAAGAAGTTGGAGAGAGAGAGCTCCATCCAAGAATTCAGTCTTTGGAACTAAGGCTGAGAAGAAGAATTCAGAGTCATCTGGATTTCAAGAAGCAGAAGATTCAGACTAATTCAGTTCTACTCAAGAAGCTTTGAAGAAAGCTAAGTCAGTTTGGATCAAGCTGAGTTCTTCCAAGAACTCTTCAAGAAACTCTCAACTTCTCTCATCTTTTCTGAGTTGTAGAGTTAGCAATTTTATTTCAATTACATCTTGTAAGATCCATTGGATCTGAGTGATTGTAAGCCTATTTTATAAAGGCTGAGGGTAGGGCTTGTTGCCTGAGTGTAGGAGTTGAAGAACTCTGAGTGTAGGCCTTAATTGGCTGAGTGTAGGCCTAGGTGGCTGAGTGTAGGCCTTTTGGCTGAGTATAAGGCTTTGGGCCTGAGGTAGGAACCTAGTTTGGTTCTGAGTTAGTGGAGAAGTTTGGCCGAATCTAGTACACTGCTAGATAGGCGAAGGGGGAAAGTGGATGTACCCAAAGATTGGGGAACCACTATAAAATCTTGTGTATTCTGTGCTGTGATTGTACTGTGTTGAGAATTGCTGTGTGCTGTGATAACTTATTCAGAAATCTGTATTATAAACTGTTGACTGCCAACAAAGAATTTAGATCAAGGATTAGGTCACCTATTCACCCCCCCCCCTCCCCCTCTAGGTGTTTAGGTACCATATCTTTCAAGTGGTATCAGAGCCAGGTTCCTCAAAATCAGGACTAACTGTCTGAGGAGATCCAGGTTGGCAGATTCAGTATAAGTCAGGAAACAGGAAACAGTTTCAAGAAAATCAAGAACATGGGTTCTTCAGAGAATCATAAGGAGTTGGGTTCAATGAAACTACCTATATGCAGAAAAGAGATCTTTGGGATCTGGAAAGAGAGGGTTAGGCTTTTTATGGAAGCCTCTGACCCTAGGATATACATCACAGTCAAAGAAGGGCCATATGTGCCCATGAAGATTTCAGTATTGGATGCAAATCAGAGGACTCCAAAGGATTTCTCTGAAATGACCAAGGATGAGATTGTCCTAGCAACCATGGACAAAAGAGCACAGAATATAATAGTTAGTGCAATTGATGATGCCACCTTCCAGAACCTTATTCACTGTAAAACTGCAAAAGAAATGTGGGACACCCTCATTGTCTATATGGAAGGTTCTGAAGAAGTAAGGCAAGATAGGAAGTCCTTGCTTAATCAAGAATATGAGAGCTTTAGGCAAGGAAGAGGAGATAGCATCACTGAATGCTACAAGAAATTTTATAGAATTGTAAATGAACTCATGTCATATGGAAGAGAGTTCACAAACTATGAGTTGAATGATAAATTCTTAAGGTCCCTCACCAAAGACTGGGACACCAAGATCTGTGCCATCAGAGAAATGGCAAAGTTGGGAGAAATTCCTCCTCCCACACTGTTTGGCAAGTTGTTATCTTATGAGATGCAATTGTCAGTGAGAAAAGAAGAAGAAAAGTCAACAAGGACTGAATACAGAGAAAAGACTGTTGCCTTTAAGTCAGATGTACCCAGAAAGAGCAGGACCAAGTCATCAACTCCTCCTCCTGAGGTAGTTGAATCAGAATCTGAAGAGTCAGAAAGTACAAAATCTACAAGCAGTGAAAGTGATGAAGACTTTGCTGCATTCACCAGACATTTTCAGAAGTTCCTTAAGAAGAAACAGTGGAGGTCTAGACCTTCATCTTCCAAAGGGAAAGAGGTTCAGTATCAGGAAAAGAAGCCTTCAAAGAAGGACAAGAAAAGGACCAAGACTAGTAAGGCAACTGGATCCAAGATAATTTGTTACTGCTGCAATAGACAGGGCCATGTTATTGCAGACTGTCCTGAAAGAAGGAAAGAATCCAGTGACAAAAAGAAAACACACTTCAAAGGAAAGAAGGAGAAGTCCTTTGTTGCAAAGAATGAGAAGACTCTTTCAGATATGTCTTCTTCAGACACTGAGACAGATGCTGAAGCCTATATTGGGCTATTTGCTGAAGAAGAAGAAGAGTTTATGCAGATCATGGAATCTATCTATGAGCAAGAAGACTGTCAAAGCCAAGGACTGATGGCTTTGACTGAAAGTACCAAAAACCTGGAGCAGCCAGGACCCAGTCAGGTACAAGGTTTAACTCAAAGTTCTGATTCCAGTTCTAGTTCAGAGTCAGATTATTCTTCATCAAGTGATGAGAATATATCTGAGTCTGAGGGAGATATTCATCAACTCCTAGATGAATATCAAGTACTATTGCAAGCCTATAAGAAAAGCAAGACCCTAGCCAAAAATTTGGCCAAGGAAATTGCTGATCTCAAGGCAGCTGCAATAGATTATGAGAAGAATTATGATCAAAAACTGAATGAAGTGGCCAGGCTGAAACACATTACTGTGATTCAGATGGGTACTATTACATTTAAGAATGATCAAATTAAGAAACTGGAGATTAATCTTCAGAAGGAGAAAGAGCTAGCAGCTAGGTTTTCAAAACCTAAATCAGTGCTACCCTTGATTGATGATTTTGTTCATCATAAAGGAAAGACTGGACTGGGTTTTGTTAATCCAGCTAGGACTGTTCAGGATCAGTCCAAGTCCAAGGGCAAAGCCCCAACATTCAACAAGACTGCTGTAGTTAAGACAGCTAAGTCAGAACCTAAGCAAAGGTACAACAAATTTGAATGTTGGTGCTGTGGCAAGGTTGGCCACTTTGCTTTGGATTGTTGGCACAATGCCAGTGCCAAGTTGTGTAGCAAGTTACCTGTTGGAAAGACAGCAGGTAGCTATGTCAAATTGCAAACTAACAATCACCAAGGACCCAAGTTTACTTTGGGTTCTAAGGTTCATTAATTTGTTTTGCAGGAAATCCAAGTGGCCATACCCCTACATGGTACTTGGATAGTGGATGTTCCAGACACATGACTGGAACTAGGGGACTACTGAAGGACTACATCCCAATCAAAAATGGTCCAAAGGTGACCTTTGGTGGTTCTGAAAAAGGAATCATCAAAGGGTTTGGTAACATTTCTTCTAACCTTGTTACCATTACTCAAGTGGCTTATGTTAAAGGTTTGAAACATAACCTCATTAGTATAAGTCAATTAAGTGATGTAGGGTATGACATCTCATTTGTTAAAAATGGTTGTCATATCAAGAGGTCAAGTGATCAAAAGATCATTTTGACAGGTTATAGGAAGAGAAATGTCTATTGTTTAGACATTATGGTTGAGAACAATAGTTCTCCAGTTTGTCTTGTAGCTGATGAGACAGTCTCTCAATGTGTCAAGTGGCACAAGAGGCTTGCTCATCTTAATTACAAGACTATTGGCAAACTCTTTAGTAAAGAGTTAGTGAGGAATGGTCCTCAAGTTAAGTGTGTCAAAGATGGCATTTGCTCAGCTTGTCAAAAGGGCAAGCAGACTAAATCCACCTTTAGAAGCATTGACAACAAGGATGCTGTGAGGTGTTTATACCTCTTGCATATGGATCTATTTGGTCCAATGCCAGTTCACAGCTTAGGTAGGAAGGTCTACACCTTTGTAGTTGTTGATGACTACTCAAGGTTTTCCTGGGTGTTCTTCTTAAAGCAGAAATCTGAAACACCTAGTGTCTTCCACAGTTTTGTTAGGCAAATTCAGAATGAATTGAACTGTACAGTGGTCAAAATTAGAAGTGACCATGGTACTGAGTTTCAGTCTGAAAGCATGACAAAGCTGTGTGAAGACTATGGGATATTTCAAGAATTCTCTTCACCTAGAACACCTCAGCAAAATGGCATTGCTGAAAGGAAAAATAGGACCTTGATAGAGGCTGGTAGAACCCTATTAAGTGATTCATCACTGCCAGAATATTTCTGGGCTGAAGCAGTTAACACTGCATGCCATGTGATAAATAGGGCTACCATCACTAAAAGGTTAAACAAGACCCCCTATGAAGTAGTGAAAGGCAGGAAACCAAATCTGTCCTATTTTAGGATCTTTGGTTGTAAATGCTTCATACTTAACAATGGGAAGTCTTACTTAACTAAGTTTGCTGCCAAATCCCAAGAGGGAGTGTTTGTTGGGTACAGCAGTAATAGTAAGGCTTATAGAGTCTACAACTTGACTACACAAGTTGTAGAGGAGTCTGTGCATGTAGTTTTTGATGAGACACTTCTTATTAACAATGAGTTGTCTAGTAGTGTGTGCAGCCCCACAGGTCTTTCTAAGAAGATGGACAAGCTAACCATGGAAGATGTACCTGCTGCAAGACAGCAAGTAGAAGAAGATGGCTTATGTCCAGGGGGAGAACTACATGTACCAGGAGCTGAAGAAGTTCAAGGAACTCAGCATGATGAAGATGCTGAAGAAGTACAACCAGAAGTAAGGATGCCTCCAGCCAACAGGCATCTAAGAGATCATCCAGTGGAGCTGATCATTGGAGATCCAAGACAAGGTGTTCAGACAAGGAGCAGAAATCAGAATGCTGCAGTATATTCAAGTTTTCTGTCTCAAATAGAACCAAAGAAATTTGAAGAAGCAATACAAGATCCACAGTGGACTGAAGCTATGCAGGAAGAGCTAAACCAGTTCAAGAGGTGCAAGGTTTGGGACTTAGTTCCTAAGCCTAAAGATCACAATGTGATAGGAACAAAGTGGATCTACAGAAACAAGTTAGATGAACAAGGAGTCATCATTAAGAATAAGGCAAGACTGGTTGCAAAAGGATATAGGCAAGAAGAAGGTATTGATTTTGATCAAACCTTTGCTCCAGTAGCCAGACTGGAAGCCATCAGGATGTTCTTGGCCTATGCAACCTACCAAGGATTCAAAGTATACCAAATGGATGTGAAGTCAGCATTCCTTAATGGTAATTTAAAAGAAGAAGTATATGTGGAGCAGCCTTCAGGTTTTGTTGATCCTACTCTTCCACATTATGTCTATAGACTTAGGAAAGCATTGTATGGGTTAAAGCAAGCTCCTAGAGCTTGGTATGAAACCCTATCTAGTTTCCTCATTGAGAACAAGTTCACAAGGGGGAAAATAGATAAGACTCTATTCCTTAGGGAATCTAGAGGCAAAGTAATACTTGTCCAAATATATGTAGATGACATTATATTTGGGTCTACTGAAAGTAGCCTTTGCAAAAAGTTTGCAAAGCTTATGCAAAGTCAATTTGAAATGAGTAGTATGGGAGAACTGAAGTTTTTCTTGGGTCTCCAAGTTAAACAGACTGAAAGTGGCTTGTCCATATGTCAGTCAAAGTTCACCCTAGAACTCATAAGGAAATATGGTATGGATTCCTCCAGTACCATGAAGACTCCTATGGGGTCAAGTATGTCTCTAAGCAAGGATGATGCAGGGAAACCTGTGGATGAAACCTTGTATAGAGGGATAGTTGGCTCCCTACTATACTTGACTGCAAGTAGGCCTGACATTATGTATGCTACATGTGTTTGTGCCAGGTATCAAGCCTGCCCCAAAGAATCTCACTTGACTGCAGTCAAGAGAATCTTGAGATATCTAAAGGGCACACCTTATCTAGGCCTCTGGTACCCTAGGAATGGAGATTTTGATCTAACAGGCTATTCAGATGCAGACTTTGCAGGATGCAAAGAAGATAGAAAAAGCACAACTGGATCCTGTCAATTCCTAGGTGGAAGACTCATTTCATGGAGTAGTAAGAAGCAAACCAGTGTGGCCATCTCCACAGCTGAGTCAGAATATGTAGCTGCAGGAAGTTGCTGTGCTCAACTTCTGTGGATTCAACATCAGCTAGAAGACTATGGATGTCAGGTAAGTAGAACTCCACTTTATTGTGATTCTACAAGTGCTATTTCCATAGCTAATAACCCTGTATCACATAGTAGAACTAAACATATTGAGATAAAATATCACTTTCTTAGGGAGCATGTAGAAAGAAATGATATTGCACTTGAATATGTTAAAACAGATAATCAGATAGCTGATATGTTTACTAAGCCCTTAGAAGAAGCTAAGTTTAATAGGTTCAAAATTGAACTAGGTATGATAAACTTAGACTAAGTATACAGAACAAAAATTGGCTAAGTAAAAAGGTGTCGACACATAGACAAGTCTATGTCGACACAGAATAGTAAGTGTCGACACTTCAGGAAAATGGTGTCGACACATCTAGGAAGTTAGTGTCGACACTTCAGAATGTTAGTGTCGACACATGTCGAGTAGGTGTCGACACATCCAATAAAGTGTCGACACTTAAGTTTTACTCAGAATTTTTCTAAGTAAAGTCTCGACACATGTCGAGTATAGTGGTGTCGACACTTAACCAAGTGTCGACACATAAAATCTGTTGACTAAATTTGTGTCGACACATGAGTGTCGAGACATTATAAGTCAGTGTCGACACTTATTGACAGTGTCGACACATCATTAGAAATTCATCCCGCCTGTTCGTCTTCAAACAAGAAAGGTATAAATAGGGTTCTGTCTTTGATTGTCGACACGCTTTCAAAGTTTCGAGACCTAAACTCTTGTGTCGACATTTCTCTCATCTCAAGACTAATTCTCAAAACCCTAATGGCTCCCAAGCTGGAAGAGAACGTAAACGAAGGCTATGAGCTTGTGCGAGGCGCATTTGACGACAGCGACCAAGAATCAAATCAGTAATAACCCTAATTGCCAATTCAGGATTGGAGTTCTTGGTTTCAGAACCAACGAAAATATGGAAGAAGGAAGTCATTGAATTTCTTTCTGGCGCGTCTGTAGATGACTCAGGCTACAGGATTAAGTCAAGGGTGCATGGCACCAAGGTCAAAATTTCACCCAAGTCTTTAAGGAAGGTACTTCAGCTACCTAAAGTTCAAGGTGAAGAGGAAGTAACTGCTTCTAAGACCAGGGAAGCTCTTACTTGGTGTGGACTGGATCCAAAGATGAAGGTGGGATCAGTCTTTAACAGAAAAGGTATGAATAATCAAGGCAAGTTCTTGTCTGAAATAGTGGGCAAGGTAATACTGAGCAAGCCAGGAGGACATGACAGGGTGTCTGCCTCCATGTTTGAAGTCATGATCAGAATCATCTTCACTCTGAAAACAGATTGGTCAATGGTGGTTTATGAGAAAGTAAAAGAAAGCCTGAAGAAGCCCAATCTGGGCAGGATACTAAGTCTCTACCTGGCTGGATCAATTCCAGAGGTAATGAGCACTGCTGCAGGAACTAAGATCAATCATATGAGGAAGATGGACTCAAGAATATTCTCTAGATGGGAAAGGGTGCTGGTGTCAAAGGAATTGACCACCCCTGAGAAACAAACTTCTAAGAAAGACTCTCCTCCCAGGAAGAAGAGGAAGACTGCTGCTGTGCCTCAAGAGCCATCCAGCAGCTCAGGCAGTGAAGAACATGTGGTCTTCACTCCTGAAAGTCCAGTTGATGTGGCTGCAGAGAAGACACCTGCTCCTCAGGAGGCAGCTGACATCCAGGGGGAGCTTCCAGGTGTAGCAGAACCATCTACACTGGAGAGTGAACAAGCCACCCTCCTCATTCAAGAGGTACTTGTTGATCTTAATACTTTGAATTTTTCTATAACAAATTCTGATTTGTCTGATGACCATCAGCCAACTCAGCAAGCACACCAAGAACCAGATGTTGTTCTTCCAGACACATCTGTTGTGATACCTGATAAAGTGGTTGAAGAACCAAGTACATCTCCTGCACAATCTCCACCAGAATATACCATGGAAGATCTTTTTCTGAATTTAGAACAGGATGATTTTGATATGGAAAAGAATGATGCTGATACAGTAAAGAATGCTGATGGTGAGGGGGAGAACATAGAAGTTGTGGAAGAGCCTATAAGGCTAGATACTGAGAAGGCACAAGATGTGCATACTGAAAAACAATCCAGCCCTAAGGATAGGGTGGATATAGCCAGTACATCAGACTCTGAAGATGATGAAGCTGAGCAAGCTAAGAAAAAGAAGTTCTTTGTTTTCAAAAGAAGAAGCCAGAGCTATAAGAAGGCTCTCCAAACTGTTGCTCAACACTCACTGGTTCCACAAGCTCCATCAACTGATTATACAAGCCTAATGGTTGCAATGCAAGTAAAGATGGATGAGCAAAGGAGGGCCATAGAGAAATATATTGATGAGGGCCAAAAATCTCTACAATTTGATCTAGCTCAAGATATCAAATCAATCAGGTTTGAAATGAACATGAGTAAGAAGGAAATGAATGAATGCTTCCACAAGGGTGGTAATGCTGTGGTCTATCTGGCTAAACATCAAGAAATCATCAAAGAGAAGGTAGAAGATATTGCACTCAAGCAAGGCTATGTGCTGGAGAATCAGTTGAGGATGAATGATAATTTGACTGCATCTCACAATGCAATAGTCACTGAACTCAAGAATAAGTCAGATGAACCTTCAACTTCCTCTGCTGCTGCCAAAGCTGATTTTGATAAACTCTTTCAAGCAGAGATTGCTGCTGTAAAGACTGCCATTAAAGACTCACAGAAGGTCATTTCAGAACAGCTTACAAAGCTTAGACCTTTCTTTAAAGAGGGCATAAGGTATTTGGATGGCCAAATCAGATTCCAGAAAGATGATGTGAGAGATCATGTGGCCCAAGAAGTCATAAAGGGGGAGAGAGTGTTAGTCAAGGCCAGTTCTGAACATGCAAAATGGATATCAAATTCCATCAGGGCTACACTGGGCTATCCTCCCCTTTGTGATGATGACAATGTAGCTGACTCTGGCATTCAAGGAACATATCTTGGAGGTGAGCAACAGGCAGTGGCTGATGTAATCTATCCACCTCCAGACTTTGACATGATTCATGCAGATATAAGCACAATGTATAGTCCACCTGCTGGCAAGCCTAATATTATTCTGGAAAAGGTTGTTCAACCTATCACAGCTGCAATGCAAGAGGCTTTGGACAAGGAAGAAGAAACTAGGCTGTCAAAGAAGAAGTTTAGGGAAATTGCTGAGCAAAAGCCAGATTTTGAACAGTGGAGCCCTACTTCTAGGAACATAATTCTTACAGCCTGGAAAGCAGCCAAGGACAATGCCCATGAAAGGAACAAGTGGTTCTCAGAGGCTGAATGGAGAAAGCATGAGAGTAGGCAGGAAGCAATTGTCCAATATAGAAGGAAGGCTAAGTTAGGAAAGCTACCTCCAACAGCTGTGGAGCCTAGCAAGTACTTTCCTAAGCCCTATCATTATTTTGAAAGACAAAAGATCAAGGCTGAAGAACAGAAGAAGAAGGACTCTAAAGGGAAGAAGACTGCTGAAGCTGAGCCTGCTACTGCTGCTGCTGTGAAAGCTCAAGTTAAAGCTGGAAAAGGCATTGTTATTAAAGAACCTGATCAGCACTAGATTAGGAATTAACTTGATGCTTGTTGTAATCTGTTGAGTAAAAAACATTGTAATACTTCATTGAAAATGTATAAGGAACATTATTGGAACAGTATATGATAAATATAGTATGAATGTTCTGAAATATGTGTGTTTCTTAATTGTTCTGCAATGTTTAATAAGTATACATGTGTGCTTTATTACATGTTCAAGTTTACCCTGTTGTCATTTATATGTTTTACATCATTTTGTAATTTTTAATTATGAGTGGTGTATATCATTGACTAAGGGTTATGACTTCTCCAAATAGGGGGAGATTGTTGGGTACATTGGTCAAATGTACCTGATTTGAAGAAGCCTCACCTAACTCAATGATATACATCAGAATGTATTTGATGTTTGTTTGAGTTACTTGTGCAGGTTAGATATACACTGGACTGAAGCTGAAAATTTCTAAGTCCATGTGTCGACACCCAGAGGCAAAGTGTCGACACTTGAGAAAGCTTGTGTCGACACCCAGACATGCAGTGTCGACACTTGGAGTCATTGTGTCGACACCTGGGAAGAAGTGTCGACACCAGTCAGAAAGTGTCGACACTTGGAGCTGTGTCGACACTCAGTGTAGAAGAATGCAGAAAAGCTGTGTCGACACTTGGCAGAAGTGTCGACACCTAGAAGAGCTGAGTCTACATCAGAAAGTGTCGACACTTGGAGTTGTGTCGACACTCAGCAAAATTCTGCAGAGACTAAGTACAAGTGTCGACACTCAACACAATGTGTCGACACTCAATCAGCAGAGTCAAAATATGAAGAATGTGTCGACACTCAACACAATGTGTCGACACACACTCAAAGGAGTCAACACTTGAAGATTGTGTCGACACTCAGCACAATGTGTCGACACATAACCAGAAGACTCAACACTTGAAGAAAGTGTCGACACAAGGAGCTGTGTCGACACTTAGCAAAGAACAGAAAAGTTGTAAAATATTCTAAGTACAAGTGTCGACACTAAAGGAATGTGTCGACACTCAGCTGAAGAAACAAGATTGAAGACTTGTGTCGACACCAAGAATCAGTGTCGACACTTGACAGTTTCAACACATGAAGATGTGTCGACACAAAGGAGATGTGTCGACACTTAGAAGAATACAGATAAAGAATGAAGTATAAGTACTTGTGTCGACACTCAATTTCAGTGTCGACACATGCAGAAGAAACTGTGTCGAGACATACAAGGAATTGTGTCGACACCTTGTAGACTTGTGTCGACACTTACACAACATGTGTCGACACTTAGTCTATAAGTGTCGACACTTAAGAACAGAAAGTCTCGACACTATCTGACAGTTAGAGAATTTCAAGAAGTGACTGGTTGACATGACAGCTGCCGATCCAGCCGGTCTACATCAACTGTTAGAGAAGTCAGAAGTCTGTTATGAACCGGACCAGCCGGTTACCATGAAGGAAGCCTATAAATAGGCCCCCATAGTTTACAGAAAAAATATATATAGAAGGTTGTTCATTATCATTACATGTTGTGAGAATAACTGAAGTGGTTGATCAGATTAAATCAAGAAGTGATACATAGAGGATCAACACAAGAAGATCAGGCAGTCCAACTGCAGATCTAAGAAGTTGGAGAGAGAGAGCTCCATCCAAGAATTCAGTCTTTGGAACTAAGGCTGAGAAGAAGAATTCAGAGTCATCTGGATTTCAAGAAGCAGAAGATTCAGACTAATTCAGTTCTACTCAAGAAGCTTTGAAGAAAGCTAAGTCAGTTTGGATCAAGCTGAGTTCTTCCAAGAACTCTTCAAGAAACTCTCAACTTCTCTCATCTTTTCTGAGTTGTAGAGTTAGCAATTTTATTTCAATTACATCTTGTAAGATCCATTGGATCTGAGTGATTGTAAGCCTATTTTATAAAGGCTGAGGGTAGGGCTTGTTGCCTGAGTGTAGGAGTTGAAGAACTCTGAGTGTAGGCCTTAATTGGCTGAGTGTAGGCCTGGGTGGCTGAGTGTAGGCCTTTTGGCTGAGTATAAGGCTTTGGGCCTGAGGTAGGAACCTAGTTTGGTTCTGAGTTAGTGGAGAAGTTTGGCCGAATCTAGTACACTGCTAGATAGGCGAAGGGGGAAAGTGGATGTACCCAAAGATTGGGGAACCACTATAAAATCTTGTGTATTCTGTGCTGTGATTGTACTGTGTTGAGAATTGCTGTGTGCTGTGATAACTTATTCAGAAATCTGTATTATAAACTGTTGACTGCCAACAAAGAATTTAGATCAAGGATTAGGTCACCTATTCACCCCCCCCCCCCCCCTCTAGGTGTTTAGGTACCATATCTTTCACAGTCGTCACACCGAAGGGAGTTGACAGTTAGACTTTGGGCGGTTGGGCTTGGTCCTCGTTGTTCATGTCCCGGGGCTCCTTCCGTGCCAAGTGAACGGTTGGTCTTTGTCGTCGTTCTTTCCTTCGAGGCTCCTTCTGGGTCACACAAGGCCAGTTCGGGGCTTGGTTCTCGGTGCACATCTACCCGAGACTCCCGCTGGGCCATAATACGCAAGGGGGGGATCCGCTATTCTGTTCTTAGCATTGAGGCGTACAGAGGGCTAAGTGAAGCTGTGTGGATGCCCTCTTAGTAGTATAAAAGCCCGCTCTTCTCTCGCCGCCTGGCCACGATGGTTGATGCCTGAGAGGTTAGCTACCTACTCGAATAGTGGGAACTACTAATCTATGTTGACATAGCGGTTGCATGTACGTGATCATGGGTGAGTCATTGCATTGCATACATACCATTACATTACATTGCACAAACAAGATCCTCATCGTATAAGTTTGTATGGGCACTCCTATATGATGAGTTACTTTATGTTAAACTGATCCTTAACTTATAAGCGTGCATATGCATCCTTAAAAGTTAAGTTACTTTCCTGCTGTAGATACTAATACTTGATGGATTACTATAGCTCATGTAGAACTGCTAGATTAAAATGGTGTTAATCGTATTGTACTTATTCCACCTGCTTGTACCTGCTTATTTTACTTAATATATATTGTACTCTATTCCTTTCTCCACTCGGTGCCGAGGAGTCGTCGGGGGAGCGGATGTGAAAGCCACTTAGTCTTTTCGATTAACGGTTGCTACGTCTTACTTTTTAGGAGGTCACCCTGCAGGTAGAGGAGCCTCAGATTATGCAGCAGGAAAGCCAGGACAGAACGACATGGCCTGAATAGACGGTACCGTCGCTACCGTCAGTCACCGATGTGAGTGTTAAGCGACTTTGATGTAGACCCTTTGGGCATATATTTGATGTACTCTAATATTTTAGAAGCTTTCTATTGGCTTCTTTATTTGATGTACTTTTGGACTTTTATGCTTATGTGTGGATTTGACTTCAATTTTATGTTTTGGTTGGTTTGGCATATATTGATATTGGTTGTAGCTGTCAGAATAGGTGTCTTGTGGTACAGGTTAGCACGTGTGCTAATGCTACCGCAAGGCGGCTGTTCTGTGCATAAGACCCCCTTCGTGCCGTGTTTTGGGATCCGGGAGGGGGGTCTTACAAATGGTATCAGCTTGCCACGATCCTCAATTACAGATGTCATTCAATAATGGTACCACCCCCGTTCGAATAGTCAGTTTGGGGACAAACTGACTAAGCGAAAGCAGTGGTGTGCCCATATGTAATTCTGATGGCGGGGATGCCCCGCCATTTGCCCGTGCCGACATGGATCTCCATTTTGATCGTCGCCGCTACATGTTCGTGGACATTGATGGTTGTTGTCGCACACGTCGTCGTCGCCGCCGCCGCCGCTACATGTTCGTGGTTATTTCATTTTTGAAATAATATTATAATCCTAATTCTCTAATTATCAGTTTATAAGTTTATAGATTTATAATTTAGAGGTTATAAATTTATAAGCTTATTTTTATGTTGTCATGTTATTTTAATTTTGTTAAACTTTAGAGGCTAGGATTTGCTTTTGTTTTGGATGAAGGGTGGAGGAGTGGCTATAAGCCTCACGCTAGATCCTTGCTCCGCCAAGATCTGACTATTTCGAGCACTTGTACGCCTACCGTTAGTGAGAAGGAAAAGGTTAGGTCCTCTGTCCCGCCACCTGTCGTTGTCTCTACTAGGGATGCTATAAAACCACGTGTTAAGCCTAGGCAAATAGTTAAGAGTTGCATGGAGAACGCTACATGTTATGCTTGTGGAGTGATTGTCCACTATGCTGAGGAGTGCCCCACAAAGCCTAGGGCTTTGGCTCTTTTAGCTTCGACGTCTGAGCCCGCCACTGATGACGATGCCGATTGTTCTGACGACTGTAGTGACGAAGAGGAGATTGGGTATCCTAGTGACCTGGATGATGATGTCTCCTTTGAGGTATCCCTCCCTGGGATTAACCCACCTCCCCACGACCATATTTCAGGCTCGTCTCCTATGATAGTTGAGGAACCATACAATGGCCCAGAGTTAGCTGACGTACCTACTGAGTTGGAAGATTTACTTTGCCAGGGAGCCGTACTTTTGGATCGATTAGCGGACGTGTTAGGACACGAATTGATTTTACCTAGTCCGATCCACTTGGTTAAACCATCGTTATCAGCACCTCCGTTTGATATGACTAGTGGGCTATGTATTAGTGAGTATCCGCCGGCGGGCATGTTTTCATTTGTAACTGCGTATGATTTCACGGCGACTGTGCCTATTGATTTGGTGTCCTCACGACATTGTTACCCGCCAAATCAAATTGCATATATCTTTCGTCCATCCTGGTACGAACTGCACGTACACATATCGTTGCCTTATGCCAGTGTCTATGAGTTGCATCACTTTCACATTCGTTCACCTTCGAGAGCTTCTGACTGCAGCATTGTTGATTGTAATTTAGTCTGGTTCGCTCCCGAGTGGATACTTTCGGGTTCCGTAACAAAATTATTACATTGGAGCGCCGATCCTTTCATGATTTTCAAGAATTTTGGGATCAATGCAATTCTTTTGGATTTTTACGATGCAATCGGTTTTTCACCGTGTCTCAATTTTTCAGATTTAATTTTGCAAATCTGGTCTCCACATGAGCGATTTTCTTTGACATTTCTCTCTTCCACTTCAGAGTCTCTTGGGTTAAGAGGTGAGGTTCTTTCCGTGTCACGCTTCCACTTGGGTTTCCTGGTTCTCACATTGGATGGTAAGATTCGTACTGTTTTTCTTTATGCTGACCCATCTATGAGGTTTTCTGTTGTTCTTGATCATGACAGATTATGTTCTATTGCGGATGCCCGCACTGCTTGTCCTGCCCCGTGGATGTCCGATGTTGCTATGCTACCTGTGGATGTTGCTGTCTCCTGCTACTCTCTCCCTGGCCACTCATCGGAGATGAGTGATTTTGAGCGGGGTAGGATTGATGGCGGGGATGCCCCGCCATTTGCCCATGCCGACAAGGATCTCCATTTTGATCGCCGCCGCTACATGTTCGTGGACATTGATGGTCGTTGCCGCACCCGTCGTCGTCGTCGCCGCCGCCGCTACATGTTCATGGTTATTTCATTTTTGAAATAATATTATAATCCTAATTCTCTAATTATCATTTTATAAGTTTATAGATTTATAATTTAGAGGTTATAAATTTATAAGCTTATTTTTATGTTGTCATGTTATTTTAATTTTGTTAAACTTTGGAGGCTAGGATTTGCTTTTGTTTTGGATGAAGGGTGGAGGAGTGGTGTAACCTCAATATATATATATATATATATATATATATATATATATATATATATATATATATATATATATATATATATATATATATATATATATATATATATATATATATATATATATATATGTGTGTGTGTGTGTGTGTGTGTATATATATATATATGTGTGTGTGTATATATATATATATATGTGTGTATGTGAAGTGGAATAAGGGGATGAAAAAAAAGTAGAAAAGAAAGATCCCAAAGCCGGTTTTTGCCCAGCCCCTCTCTCGGCCTGGCCGAAAATACCCGCACCCGAATTCCTACAGGAAAGCCACTCGGCTGCTGCTACCGCCCCTCGTTTGGTGCACCGTTGCTGCTCCGGCGACCTCCTACCTTCTCCGGTGTGACTCCGAAGAAGGCGGTTCGGTTTTCCCTCATCCGGTGTAACTCTGGTGGCCCGTGTAAGTGCGATCTTCCACCCCTGTCTTGCTCCTCCTCCTCACCTCCTCTCTAATTTCTGGTTTCTTGGTAATGGTTTTCTTACCCTAAACTTGTGTGATCTTCTTCTTGAATTTGTGAATGAGTGGAGACTTGTGATTTCATATTTTATCCTAATCATTGATTCAAGTTGCACTTATAAAATCTGAAATTTGTATTGTGTTTATCCGAATTTTCCGCAAAGATTTTGCAAGGGTAGGTCCCTTTGGACATTTGCAAACCGGGGTTTGTGTAGCCTTTGGTTTCGAATGGATCAAGAGGATTTGGTATATCATAGTTCGGTTTTGTTTTGAGGGTTGTATTTGGACTATTTTCCGAATCAAAGCTTTAGTCTGGATCACTCTCCATGTAGATGGAAACTGTTGTGATGCGATGCTAGATGTATGGTTAGGTTATGATGTTAGTGTATGTCTATGTTCGTGCAGGTTTGGATGGAAGATTTTCCCTTTGTGAGATCGCGATATTTTAAACGAAACTCTGCCGAAATTTTGACTTTTGCTCGCACGCCAAGTGTTCGCTAAAATTCCCCTTAGGAGTCCTTTTTTTCTTTTTCGTGTCTTAGTTACTATTAGGGAGTGGCCTGCCCCTTCCATACCCACTCAGTTCCAACAATCAGAGTTGGGACAGACGCTCACCGCCATCCTGGATGCCTTTAGGTCGCAGCAGCATCCAGTACAACAACAGGCTCCGGGTTGAAACTGGCAGAGCACCTTTCGGGCTCTCTCCCCTCCCGCCTATCTCGGGACAGAGTCGGTCGTGCGCACGGAAGAATGGCTTGACATAGTGTAGGAGCTATTTGCGGGGATCCGTTGCCCAGCCAACATGGCTGTAACATTGGCGATGTCCATCCTGGAACTACACGCTAAGAGGTGGTGGAAGTCTCTCATGGGCTCCACCTTCCAAGGACGAGTATATACAGAGATATGCTAGAGCGAGTTCTCGGGAGTCTTCTTGGAGCACTTAATTCCTTTATCTGCTCGAGATGAACTCGAAGAGAGGTTTCCACTACTGAAGCAATGATCAAAATCGGTTACGGAATATCAGCGAGAGTTCCAACATCTTGTGAGGTTTGCGGACTCATATGAATTGGATGATAGAGGATATGCCAAGTGTTTCTACAAAGGGCTGAGGGATCCCCAAAGGCAGGCCCTTTTGTTTATAGAGGAATCCATCTTAGCAGAAAAAATTGACATGGCAAAGAGACTAGAAGCGGACCACCTTGGAAGTAGTAAGAGGCATGCTGACGGTGTGATGGAGGCAGGCCCTAGCAACAGAAGGAGACACGACTATAGAGGAGGAAGAGAACATCAGAGAGGTGGATGACGTTTCCACCGAAATTATAGAGTGGAGCATCCAGTTTCGCAACCGCCCGCGTTGCCTCCACCGCCACAACCTCAATAATTTCAGCAACTAGAGGGGTGTTATGGGCGGGTGTGCTTTGATTGCAATCAACCGGGCCACATCTGATGTTACTGCCCGTAGTTGTTTGGGAATGCTCCTCTTGCTCTCCCTCCGACAGCTTCCCGAGGGCGGGGACACATGCGTGGTCAAGGACGAGGATCACGAGGAGGAAACCCCAGACTGGCTCGGGATCAAGTGTTCTCTCTGGACATGACACAGGAACGGAACCCACAGGAGGTGATTGCAGGTATGTTACATTTAGTTACCTCATTTTCATGTCAAACACTAAAATTGCTTAAGACGTACTAGATATCTAGCATTTAATATTGCATTTGTACTTAGGCACTGTTGTGGTCGGCGGGAAACCGGCCTATACATTATTCGATACCAGTGCCTCACACTCTTTCGTGTGGAAGGTTTTCATTAAAGATGTAGAAGAGGTGCAATACTTCACTGGTATTGCCCGACGAGTAAGCCTCCCAAATGGCTCTGATATGACCGCAACCGCTAAGTGCGAGTTGTAGATATTCATTGGGGGAAAGGCCTTTGATACCCCTGCCACAGTCTTGAGGATGGCAGAGTTTGATCTCATTCTAGGCATGGCGTTGTTGGACTGGCACTTTGCAAGGATTGATTGCTCGGAGAAACGAATCTACTTGAGATATGGAGACACCAATGTCATCTTTTAAGGTATTAGATTCGCACCTCGCATGTTATTATCTTCGACTCAGCCTGTAAAAACCCATATGAAGGGGGAAGAAGTTTTCATGGTTTGTTTCGAGTTGAAGGAGATAGCGTTGGATATGAAAGATGTACGGGTAGTGCGGGACTTCCGCGAGGTATTTCCTAAGAAACTGCCAGGATTACCCTGCATAGAGAAGTTGACTTTCAAATTAATCTAGTACCGGGTGCCAAACCGATCTCCAGGACCCCTTACCGGATGGCCCCGAAGGAACTCGCAGAATTTAGAGTTTAGTTGCAAAAACTGGTGGAGTCTGGGTTTGTGCGCCCCAGCTCATCACCTTGGGGAGCCCCTGTTCTGTTCGTCAAGAAGAAGGATGGAACCCTACGACTATGCATAGACTATCGTGAGCTCAATCGACTGACGGTGCGGAACACTTATCCACTATCCCGGATCGACGAACTGTTCGAACAACTGGTAGGAGCGCATTGGTTTTCCAAGTTGTATTTGCGCTTGGGTTATTATCAGTTGAGGATACGAGAGGAGGACATCCAGAAATCAGCTTTCAGCTCAAGATACGGTTTGTACGAGTTTACCATAATGCCGTTTGGGCTCACAAATACACCTTAGGCTTTTATAAGCCTGATGAACAAGGTGTTTGAGCCTTATTTGGACAAATTCGTTATCATGTTCATCGACGACATTCCGGTCTACTCAAAGACGGAGGAAGAGAACATCGAACATCTGACCTTGGTACTGAAGAAACTAAAAGAGCACGACTTGTTCGCCAAGTTCAGCAAGTGCGAATTCTGGCTTAAGGAGGTTGCCTTCTTGGGCCATGTTATCAGTGGGGCTGGTATACCTGTGGATCCAGCCAAGGTGCATGCCGTGAAGGAGTGGTCACCCTTGAAGTCAGTGGCTAATGTGCAGAGCATTCTTGGAGTTGTTGTGTACTATCACAAGATTGTAAAAGGATTCTCAAAGATCACCCATCCTCTTACGACCTTGATGAAGAAAGGTGTGCCGTATGAGTGGACACCCCAGTGTGAAGCAGCGTTCCAAGAGTTGAAGGACAGACATATATCTGCACCCATTCTAGCACTTCCGTTTGGGAAGGAAGGATTTCAAGTTTACACTGATGCATCTTATCAAGGAATGGGAGCGGTACTGATGCAACGCGGTCATGTAATTCCATATACGTCAAGGTAGCTAAAGAAGCATGAACTCAATTATCTGGTTCACGATTTGGAATTGGGGGCAGTGGTGTTCTCCCTCAAGATCTGGAGGCACTACCTATATGAAGTTCATTGCGAGATATTTTCGGACCATAAAAATTTAAAGTATGTTAACACTCAGAAAGAACTTAATTTGAGACAACGGCGGTGGTTTGAGTTTCTGTGCGATTATGAGTTCACCCTGAACTACCACCCCGGAAAGGCGAACTCAGTGGCTGATGCATTAAGCAGAAAAGTACCGGACTCGAGCCCAGAGTCTCGGTTGATGCACATGGAGTTAGCTCGGGTGCTCGAGGAGATGGAGATTACTTTGGTGTATAAGGTTTGTAAAAGTAGCGAACACGCAGCTAAAAAATGGACAGATATTTGAATAATTGAAATTTTATTATCCAAAAAAGATATCATTTACAAAGGTATGACCTCCCTTTTATAGAATGGAGGAGATATAAGAGAGTATAAATAAACAATGTGGGATTAAACATGTACAGGGTTGAGCGGCTAGAAATAAAAGAGACCGCACAGGCCGCGCGGTTAGACAAATGGGTTAACCGCTCGGCAACTCCAGTAGGATGAGAACATGCCGCAATAGGAGACCGATAGACCGCCCGGTCTCCAGGCTTCTGAGTGAGACCGCCAGACCGCTCGGACTACAAACAGCAACAGTCTGAATATGAACCTGCTGGGAAGGAACCTCTAGACCGCGCAGTCAACAAACCACCAGACAAGACCGCAAGGCCTCCCGGTCTAATACTTCAACACTCGCCCTCAAGCTGGAGCATAGATATCAATCATGCCCAGCCTGTCACAAATATGGAAGAAGGAAGTAGAGACCGGTTTTGTGAAGATATCCGCCAATTCTTTGTCAGAGGTGACAAACGGAGTACAAATCTGTTTCGTCAAAATCTCCTCCCGAATGAAGTGGCAGTCAACCTCTATATGCTTTGTTCTCTCATGGAAGACCGGATTTTTGGATATGTATATAGCGGCCTTGTTGTCACAGAACATAGGAAGAGGATAGTCATAGACCTCTCCTAGGTCAAGCATGAGAGCCCGCAACCACTTTAACTCACATGTGGTTGACGCCATACTCCGGTATTCGGCTTCTGTACTGGATCTGGAAACAACAAACTGTTTCTTGCTCTTCCAACTCACAAGATTTCCTCCAACAAAAGTACAAAAACCTGATGTGGATTTATGATCGCCTTTATAATCCGTATAACTTGAATCTGAGTTGGCTTCAACCCTCAGATGACCATTCCTCTGAAAGATTAGCCCTTTGCCCGGTGTTGCTTTGACATACTCTAAAATCTTCAAGGCAGACTGAAGATGGCACGCCCTGGGAGCTTGCATAAACTGACTGACCTTGCCTACACTATAGGAGATGTCGGGTCTGGTCACCGTGAGATAGATGAGTTTGCCCACCAAACGTCTGTACCTCGTGACATCAGATAGAAGAGGCGAGTCATCCGTCCATGTTTTGTCTTCTCCAATAGCCATGGGAAACCGGGCTGGTTTGGCACCTGTCAATCCTGCATCTTGTAGAAGATCAAGGGCGTACTTCTGTTGGGAGAGAACCAACGAGTCAAGCTTCCGAGAGATTTATATCCCCAAAAAGTATTTCGGGGAGCCCATATCCTTCGTGAACAGGTGTTGACGGAGGTGTTTCTTCGTCAAGTCCACCCCAGCTTGGTCATCGCCAGTAAGAAGAATATCATCCACATACACTGCCAAAACCACCAGTCCCGAGGCCATTTTGCGAATGGATAAGGAGTGATCGGCCGAACTCCTTGCAAAGCCGATGGTAGCCACAATACCACTGAACTTGTCGAACCACATCCGAGAGCTCTGCTTTAGGCCATAAATGGCCTTCTTCAAACGGCATACGAGTGTCTCCCCCTGAGCAACATACCCAGGAGGTTACTCCATGTAGACGTCCTCCTGAAGATCTCCATAGAGAAAGGCATTCTTGACACCAAACTGGGAAATAGCCCAATCCCGGTTAACAGCCACAGAGAGAAGAACCCGGATGGTGCTGAGGCGAGCAACCGGAGAGAAAGTGTCAAAGTAATCAATGTCGTAAGTCTGAGTGAAGCCTTTGGCCACCAGCCAGGCCTTGTAGCGATCCACAGTGCCGTCGGGGCGAAATTTCACAACAAAGACCCAGCGACAGCAAACCACATCAGTACCCACTGGTGGAGGAACAAGGGTCCAGGTACCCCTTTCAGTAAGAGTAGCCATCTCTTCATCCATGGCAGATTTCTAATGAGGAATATCAAGAGCCTCCTGGTAGGTGCGGGGAGTGGTAGCAGTAGAGATAGCCAAGGCAAAACACCTGCGAGAAGGAGAAATCCGATCATAGGAAACAACTGCCGCAAGCGGGTGTTGAGTACACGCACGCACCCCTTTGCGAAGAGCAATGGGAAGATCCAGGTCGACGGGTGCCTCAGCGACCGGATCTTCCGTGGCGGAGAAGGCTGGCCCGAGACTAGAGAGAGACGGCTGCGGAGAAGAGGGAGGAGGGGTAGGGGGTGAGACAGGCAGAGAAGGAGACGGAGGAGGAGATGAGGGAAGAGTGGAGACATCGATAGGCGTGGAAGGAACGAAGAGAGGCGGTGGAGAAGCAAAGACATCAGGAGGAAGAGAGGAGTCAAGAGAGAAGTAGGATGCATTCTCGAAGAATGTCAGGTCTGCGGAGACAAATTGTTTGCGCAGAACATGGTCAAAACAGCAATAACCTTTTTGAGTGGTAGAGTACCCCAAAAAGACACACTTGGTGGAACGGGGGGAAAGCTTGTCGCGGGTAGCGGATGGAGCGTGAACAAAAGCCGTACACCCAAAGACACGGAGAGGGAGAGGAAAAGGTTCCTTGCGGGGGTATAGAATGAAGAAGGGGGTCTGGTCGTGGAGAACTGTTGGGTACATTGGTTAAATATACCTGATTTGAAGAAGCCTCACCCAACTCAATGATATACATCAAAATATATTTGATGTGTTTTTGAGTTACTTATGCAGGTTAAGTATTTGCAGGACTGAAGCAAAAATTTCTAAGTCCATGTGTCGACACCCAGAGGGAAAGTGTCCACACTTAAGAAGACTTGTGTCGACACCCAGACAAGCAGTGTCGACACTTGGAGTCATTGTGTCGACACCTGGGATGCAGAGTCGACACCAGACACAAAGTGTCGACACAAGGAGCTGTGTCGACACTCAGTGAAGAAAAGTGCAGTAAAGCTGTGTCGACACTTAACAGCAGTGTCGACACCCAGTGAAGCTGTGTCTACACCAGAAAGTGTCGACACTTGGAGCTGTGTCGACACTCAGCAAAAGTCAGCAGAGACTAAGTATAAGTGTCGACACTCAGAACAATGTGTCGACACTCAACGAAGAGTCAGCACTTGAAGTAAGTGTCGACACTAAGAACAATGTGTCGACACTCAGCTGAAGACTCAACACTTGAAGAAAGTGTCGACACATGGAGCTGTGTCGACACTTAGCAAAGAACAGAAAGATCAACAAAATATTCTAAGTACAAGTGTCGACACTAAGGGAATGTGTCGACACTCAGCTGAAGTCTCAACAGAAGAATCAAGTGTCGACACAAGGAGCTGTGTCGACACTCAGCAAGTATCAACATAGAAGACTATGTGTCGACACCAAGAAGTAGTGTCGACACTTGACAGATTCAACACATGAAGATGTGTCGACACAAAGGAGATGTGTCGACACTTAGAAGAATTCAGCAAAAGATAGAAGATCAAGTACTTGTGTCGACACTCAATTTCAGTGTCGACACATGCAGAAGAAACTGTGTCGAGACATAGAATCTATAACACAAGGAGTTGTGTCGACACCTTGTAGACTTGTGTCGACACTTACACCACTTGTGTCGACACTTGGTCTATAAGTGTCGACACTTAAAGACAGAAAGTCTCGACACTTTCAGACAGTTAGAGAACTTTCAAGAACTGACTGGATGACTTGACAGCTGCCGTTCCAGCCGATCTACAGCACCTGTCAGAGATGTCAGAAGACAGTTATGAACCGGACCAGCCGGTTACCATGAAGAAGGCCTATAAATAGGCTCATACAGTCTACAGAAACTGTTGTTAAGGTTGTTGTTGTTCAAGTAATTGAAGTAATTCAACAAGTGATTCACAGAGTTATTGATCAAGTATCAAGACAAGAAGATCTTGCAGTCCAAGTGCAGATCTAAGAAGTTGGAGAGAGAGGGCTCCATCCAAGAAATCAGCCATTGGAATTAGGCTGAGAAGAAGGATTCAGATTCATTCTGGATCTTAAGAAGCAGAGGTCAAGGATCAACTGTAGAAGGAATCAGTCTTATTCAGTTCTACTTTCAAGAAGCTTTGAAGAAAGCTAAGTCAGATTGAATCCAGCTGAGTTCTTCCAAGAACTCATCAAGAAACTCACAACCTCCCTCTCTTGTCTTTGGGTTGTTGAGTTAATATTTATAAAATCATTTTTATCTTGTAGGATCCTTTGGATCTGAGTGATTGTAAGCCTGTATTTATAAAGGCTGAGTGTAGGGCTTGAGAGCCTGAGTGTAGGAGATTGAAATCTCTGAGTGTAGGCCTTGTTGGCTGAGAGTAGGCCTTGTTGGCTGAGTGTAGGCCTTTGTGGCTGAGTGTAGGCTTTGTGGAAAAGCTGAGTTGTAGGGCCTTGGGCCTGAGGTGTAGGAACCAGTTTGGGTTCTGAGACAGTGGTGAAGTTTGGCCGAATCTAGTACACTGCTAGATAGGCGAAGGGGGAAAGTGGATGTACCCAAAGCTTGGGGAACCACTATAAAACTCTGTGTCTGTTGTGCAGTGATTGTGATTTGCTGTGTATGCTGTGTGATTGCTGTGCAAAAGTAGAGTATATTCTGTGATATAACTGTTTGCTGCCATTAAAGTTTAAAAAGGATTAGGTCACCTATTCACCCCCCCCCCTCTAGGTGTTTAGGTACTATATCTTTCAAGTGGTATCAGAGGGAGGTTCCTCAAAAAGGACTAACAGTCTGAGGAGATCCTGATTGGCAGATTCAGTGTAAGTCAAATTACAGATTCAAGAAAATCAAGAACCATGGGTTCCTCTGAAAATCACAAGGAATTGGGTTCCATGAAATTGCCCATATGCAGGAAAGAGATCTTTGGGATCTGGAAGGAAAGGGTAAGGCTGTTTATGGAAGCCTCAGACCCTAGGATATACATCACAGTAAAGGAAGGGTCTTATGTGCCCATGAAGATATCAGTTCTAGATGCAAATAAGAGAACTCCAAAGGATTTCTCTGAAATGACTAAGGATGAGATTGTCCTAGCCACCATGGACAAGAGGGCACAAAACATTATAGTGAGTGTCATAGATGATGCAACATTTCAGAATCTTATACACTGTAAGACAGCCAAAGAGATGTGGGACACTCTTATTGTGTATATGGAGGGTTCTGAAGAAGTTAGACAAGATAGAAAATCCTTGCTAAATCAGGAGTATGAAAGTTTTAGACAAGGAAAGGGTGATAGCATAACTGAGTGCTATAAGAAGTTCTACAGAATAGTGAATGAACTCATATCTTATGGAAGAGAGTTCAGCAATTATGAACTAAATGACAAGTTCCTAAGGTTCCTAACTAAAGATTGGGACACAAAGATTTGTGCCATTAGAGAAATGGCTAAGTTGGGAGAAATTCCTCCACCTACACTATTTGGCAAGTTATTGTCTTATGAAATGCAGTTGACAGTGAGGAAAGAGGAGGAGAAATCAACAAGAACTGAACACAAGGAAAGAACAGTAGCTTTCAAGACAGAAGCCTCCAGAAAGTGCAGAAATAAGTCACCAACTCCACCTCCAAAGGTAGTTGAATCAGAGTCAGATGAGTCAGTCAGCACAAAATCTGAAAGCAGTGAAAGTGATGAAAACTTTGCTGCCTTCACTAGACATTTTCAGAAATTCTTGAAGAAGAAATAGTGGAAGTCAAGGCCTTCTACTTCAAAAGGAAAAGAAGATGTTTATCAGGATAAAAAGGCTTCAAAGAAGGACAGGAAGAGGACTAAATCTAGCAAGGCAACTAGTTCAAAAATAGTGTGTTATTGCTGCAATAGACAAGACCATGTTATTGCAGATTGTCCTGAGAAGAGAAAGGAGTCTAGTGACAGGAAGAAGACTCATTTCAAAGGCAAGAAAGAGAAGTCTTTTGTTGCCAAGAAGGAGAAGACTCTGTTAGATATCTCTTCTTCAAAAACTGAGTCTGATGCTGAGGCATACATAGGGCTGTTTGCTGAAGAAGAAGAAGAAGAATTCATGCAGATTATGGAGTCTATATATGAACAAGAAGACAGTCAATGCCAAGGGCTAATGGCTTTGACAGAGCATGACAAAATCCTGGAGCAGCCAGGACCCAGTAAGGTACAAAGTTCAACTTTAAGTTCAGTTTTTTGTTCTAGTACAGAATCAGATTCATCATCATCTAGTGATGAGAGTGTATCTGAGTCTGAGGAAGATATTCATCAGCTTATAGATGAATATCAAGTGCTGTTGCAAGCTTATAAGGAGAGCAAGTCCCTTGCCAAAAGTCAGGCAAAGGAAATTGCTGATCTAAAAGCTGCTGTAACAGATTCTGAGAAGCTATTTGATCAAAAGCTTAATGAGATAGCCAGGCTAAAACACATAACAGTGATTCAGATGGGGACTATCACCTTTAAGAATGATCAAATCAAGAGTCTGGAGATCAATCTTCAGAAAGAGAGAGAGCTTGTTGCTAGGTTTTCTAAACCTAAGTCAGTGTTACCCATAATTGATGAATTTGTTCATCACAAGGGTAAGGCTGGACTGGGTTTTATTAAACCTGCAAGGACTGAGCAGTCCAAGTCCAAGTCCAAGGGCAAAGCCCCAACATTCAACAAGTCAGTTGTAGATAAGACAGCAAAGACAGTACCTAAGCAAAGGTACAATAAGTTTGAATGTTGGTGCTGTGGCAAAGTTGGCCATTTTGCAATGGACTGTTGGCACAATGCTAGTGCCAAAGTGAGTAACAAATTACCTGTTGGAAAGCCAGTAGGTAGTTTTGTCAAGTTGCAAACTAACAAGTACCAAGGACCCAAGAATTCTTTGGGTTCTAAGGTTCATTAATCTGTTTTGCAGGTAAGTCCAAGTGACCATACCCCAACATGGTACTTGGACAGTGGATGTTCCAGACATATGACTGGAACAAGAGGATTACTAAAGGACTACATTCCAATAAAAGATGGTCCAAAAGTAACCTTTGGTGGTTCTGAAAAAGGAATCATCAAAGGATTTGGTAACATTTCTAGCAACTTGGTTACCATTACTCAAGTGGCTTATGTTAAAGGGTTGAAACACAACCTAATAAGTATAAGTCAATTAAGTGATGTAGGGTATGACATCTCATTTGTCAAAAATGGTTGTCATATCAAGAGGTCAACTGATCAAAAGATCATTTTGACAGGTTATAGAAAGAGTAATGTCTACTGCCTAGACATTATGTGTGAGACCAATGGTTCTCAAGTGTGTCTTGTAGCTGATGAGACAGTCTCTCATTGTGTCAAATGGCACAAGAGGCTTGCCCATCTTAACTACAAGACTATTAGCAAACTCTTTAGCAAAGAGTTAGTGAGGAATGGTCCTCAAGTTAAGTGTGTTAAAGATGGTATTTGCTCAGCTTGTCAAAAGGGCAAGCAGACTAAATCCACCTTTAGAAGCATAGAAAACATAGATGCTGTGAGGTGTTTATACCTCTTGCATATGGATCTCTTTAGTCCAATGCCAGTTCACAGCTTAGGTAGGAAGGTCTATACCTTTGTAGTTGTAGATGACTACTCAAGGTTTTCCTGGGTGTTCTTCTTAAGACAGAAATCTGAAACACCTAGTGTCTTCCATAGCTTTGTCAAGCAAATTCAGAATGAACTAAATAGTACAGTGGTCAAAATTAGAAGTGACCATGGTACTGAATTTCAGTCTGATAGCATGACAAAACTATGTGAAGAATTTGAGATATTTCAAGAATTCTCTTCACCTAGAACACCTCAGCAAAATGACATTGCTGAGAGGAAGAATAGGACCTTGATAGAGGCTGGTAGGACCCTATTAAGTGATACATCACTACCATAATATTTCTGTGCTGAAGCAGTTAATACTGCATGCCATGTTATAAATAGGGCTACCATCACTAAAGTCCTCAACAAGACCCCCTATGAAGTTGTGAAAGGCATGAAACCAAACCTATCCTACTTCAGGATCTTTGGTTGCAAATGCTTCATACTTAACAATGGAAAGTCTTACTTAACTAAGTTTGCTGCCAAGTCCCAATAGGGAATTTTTGTTGGGTACAGCAATAACAGTAAGGCTTATAGAGTATACAACTTGACTACACAAGTTGTAGAAGAATCTGTGCATGTAGTTTTTGATGAGACTAAACTTATTAACAATTAGTTGTCTAGTAGTGTATGCAGCGCCACAGGTTTAACAAAGAAAATGGACAAGCTTACTATAGAAGAAGTACCTGCTGCAAGACAGCAAGTAGAGGAGAGTAGCTGTTGTCCAGGGGGAGAACTACATGTGCCAATTGCAGAAGAAGTACAAGGAGTACAGCATGATGGAGATGCTGAAGAGGTTCAACCAGAAGTTAGGATGCCTCCAGCCAATAGGCATCTTAGAGATCATCCAGTAGAGCAGATTATTGGAGATCCAAAACAAGGAGTACAAACCAGGAGCAGATACATGAATGCAGCAATCTACTCCAGTTTTCTATCTCAAGTTGAACCTAAGAAGTTTGAAGAAGCCATACTAGATCCACAATGGACTGAAGCAATGCAAGAAGAGCTTAATCAGTTCAAAAGGTGCAAGGTCTGGGAACTTGTTCCTAAACCTAAAGATCACAATATAATAGGAACCAAGTGGATCTACAGGAATAAGATGGATGAACAAGGGGTCATCATTAAGAATAAAGCAAGATTGGTTGCTAAAGGATATAGGCAAGAAGAAGGTATTGACTTTGATCAAACCTTTGCTCCAGTAGCCAGACTGGAAGCCATAAGAATGTTCTTGGCCTATGCAACCTATCAAGGATTCAAAGTTTACCAAATGGATGTCAAGTCAGCATTCCTGAATGATAATCTTAAGGAAGAAGTCTATGTGGAACAGCCTTCAGGTTTTGTTGATCCAACTCTACCTCATCATGTCTATAGACTTAGGAAAGCTTTATATGGGTTAAAGCAAGCCCCTAGGGCTTGGTATGAAACCCTATCTAGTTTCCTCATTGAGAACAAGTTCTAAAGGGGGAAAATAGATAAGACTCTATTCCTTAGAGAATCTAGAGGCAAAGTTATACTAGTCCAAATATATGTAGATGACATTATATTTGGGTCTACTGAAAGCAGCTTTTGCAAAAAGTTTGCAAAACTTATGCAAGGTCAATTTGAGATGAGTAGTATGGGAGAGCTGAAGTTTTTCTTGGGTCTCCAAGTTAAACAGACTGAGAGTGGTTTATCCATATGTTAGTCCAAGTTCACCCTAGAACTCATAAGGAAGTATGGTATGGATTCATCCAGTACCATGAAGACTCCTATGGGGTCAAGTATGTCTCTTAGCAAGGATGATGCAGGAAAACCTGTAGATGAAACCTTGTATAGAGGGATAGTTGGCTCCCTATTATACTTGACTGCTAGTAGACCAGATATCATGTATGCTGCATGTGTCTGTGCAAGGTATCAAGCCTGCCCTAAAGAGTCTCATTTGACAGCAGTCAAAAGAATATTGAGATATCTAAAGGGCACTCCCTATCTAGGCCTCTGGTACCCTAGGAATGGAGATTTTGAACTAACAGGTTATTCAGATGCAGACTTTGCAGGATGCAAAGAAGATAGAAAAAGCACTACTGGAACCTGTCAATTCCTAGGTGGGAGACTAATTTCATGGAATAGCAAAAAGCAAACCAGTGTGGCTATCTCCACTGTAGAGTCAGAGTATGTGGCTGCAGGAAGTTGTTGTGCTCAACTTCTGTGGATACAACATCAGCTAGAGGAATATGGATTTCAGGTAAGTAGAACTCCACTCTTCTGTAATTCTACAAGTGCTATTTCAATAGCTAATAATCCTGTATCCCATAGTAGAACAAAACATATTGAAATTAAATATCATTTTCTTAGGGAGCATGTAGAAAGAGAAGATATTTTATTAGAATATGTTAAAACTGATAATCAAGTAGCTGATATGTATACTAAGCCCCTAGAAGAAGCTAAGTTCAATAGATTTAAAATTGAACTAGTAATGATAAACTTAGAGTAAGTTTACAGTATTGAAAATGCCTAAGTAAAAAGGTGTCAACACATACACAAGTCTATGTCGACACAGAATATTGGTGTCGACACTTCAGGAAATAGGTGTCGACACATCTAGGAAGTTGGTGTGGACACTTCAGAATATTAGTGTCGACACATGCCAAGTAGGTGTCGACACATCCAAAGTAGTGTCGACGCTTAGTATTTACTCAGAATTTTCTAAGTAAAGTCTCGACAAAGTGTCGAGTTATGTTGTGTCGACACATAACCAAGTGTCGACACATAAAATCTGTTGACTAAACTTGTGTCGACACATATGTGTCGAGACATTATAAGTCAGTGTCGACACTTATTTCCAGTGTCGACACATTTTAAGTTAGCTGTCCCGCCTGTTCATCTTCAAAATCAGAAAGGTATAAATAGGGTTTTGTCTTTGTTTGTCGACACGCTTTCAAAGTTTCGAGACCAAACATCTGTGTCGACACCTCTCTTCTCTCAAGACAAATTCTACAAACCATAATGGTGCCTAAGCTTGAGGAGAATGTCAACGAGGGATATGAGCTGGTGCGCGGCGCTTTCAATGATGCTGATCAAGAAATCCAGGCGGTCGTAACCCTAGTTGCCGATTCTGGGTTAGAATATCTAGTGTCTGAACCAACTAAGATATGGAAGAAAGAGGTACTTGAATTCCTTAATGGAGCAAAGGTGGACGAATCTGGATTCAAAATCAAATCCAGGGTGCATGGTGAGAAAGTCAAGGTATCACCAAAAAGTCTGAGGAAGATTCTACAGCTTCCAAGAACTAAAGATGAAGATGAGATTACAGCTTCAAAGACCAGGGAAGCTCTAACCTGGTGTGGACTGGATCCTAAGATGAAGCTTGGATCAGTATTTCTTAGAAAAGGCATGAACAGCCAAGGCAAATTCATGTTTGAGATTGTTGGAAAAGTTATTCTCAGCAAGCCAGGAGGGCATGACAGAGTGTCTGCCTCTATGTTCAGTACAATGACAAGGATAATCTTCACTCTACAAACTGACTGGTCAATGGTAGTTTATGAGAAGATTAAGGAAAGCTTGAAGAAGCTCAATCTGGGCAGAATCATTAGTCTATACCTAGCTGGTGTGATTCCAGAGGTAATGAGTACTGCTGCTGGCACCAAAATCAACCACATGAGAAAAATGGACATGATGTTGTTCTCAAGATGGGACAGGGTGTTGACTAAGGAGATGCCAACCCCTGAGAAACAAGTTCCTGAGAAAGAAATTCCACCTAAGAAGAAAAGGAAGACTGCTCCAGTGGCACAAGAGTCCACTAGCAGTTCTGGAAGTGAAGAGCCTGTAGTCTTCTCATCTGATGAGAATATAGAAGAGCCTGTAGTGAAGACTCCTGCTCCTCAAGCTGGTGCTGAGATCTAGGGGAGCTACCACAAGCAAGCCCCATCCACAAGGAGAAAAGCCAGGGGAGCTTCCAGTTGTAGAAGAACCCACTACACTGGAAAGTGAACAAGCAACAAACATTATACTAGAGGTAATCACTGAACTAAACACTTTAGATTTTTCTATGGAAGTTACTGATTTGTCTGATGATCATCAGCAAACTCAGCTGAATAGTCAAGTTCCAGATGTTGTTATAGATGACACATCTGCTGTTGCTCAAGATGTTCCTGATCCAGTGGTTGAAGAACCTAGAATGTCTCCTGCACAGTCTCCACAAGAATACACCATGGAAGATTTATTCCTAAATCTGGATCAAGCAGATTTTGACATGGACAAGGCTGCTGCTGACAGAGAGAATGCTGTTGTTGAGGGGGAGTAAGTGCAGATTCTGGAAGAGCCTATAAGGCAAGAAACTGAGAAGGCACAAGATGTGCAAACTGAAAGGCCTCCAAGCCCTAAGGAGAGGGTGGATATAGCCAGCACCTCTGCCTCAGAAGATGAGGAAGCTGAAAGGGAAAAGAAAAAGAAACTTTATATCTTTAGGAGAAGAAGCCAGAGTTACAAGAAGGCTCTCCAAACAGTTGCACCACAGCCTATAATTCAACCAGCCCCAGCCATTGATTATAGTGCACTGATGGTGGCAATGCAAATCAAGTTGGATTAGCAAAGGCAGGCCATAGAGAAATATGTAGATGAAGGGCAAAAATCACTCCAATTTGATCTGGCC
Organism: Platanthera guangdongensis; assembly: GCA_039583875.1. Classification (NCBI taxonomy): domain Eukaryota; kingdom Viridiplantae; phylum Streptophyta; class Magnoliopsida; order Asparagales; family Orchidaceae; genus Platanthera; species Platanthera guangdongensis. The sequence goes on from CM077150.1 coordinate 83,659,283, forward strand.
CAGGATATAAAATCAATCAGGTTTGAGATGAATCTCAACAAGAAGGAGATGACTGACTGCTTCCACAAGGGTGGGAATGCAGTAGTCTATCTTGCAACTCACCAGGAAAAGATAAAGGCACAAGTGGATGACATAGCCTTGAAACAAGGTTATGTTCTTGAAAATCAGATAAGAATGAATGACAATCTCACTGCATCTCACAATGCCATAGTTACAGAACTGAAGAATATTGCTGCAGGGCAGACTCCAGCTATAGCCAAGGCAGATTTTGACAAAGTTTTCCTAGAAGAACTCACTGCTCTTAAGACTGCAATACAAGATTCTCAAAAGAATATAACTGACAAACTCCAAATGCTAAAACCTTTCTTTAAAGATGGAGTAAATTACTTGGATAATCAAATCAGATTTCAGAAGGATGATGTGAGAGATCATATTGAAAGAGAAGTCATAAAGGGGGAGAGAGTGTTAGTCAAGGCAAGCTCTGATCATGCAAAATGGATATCAAAATTCAATCAGGGCTACACTGGGATACCCTCCTCTCTGTGATGATGACAATGTGGCAGAATCTGGAATTCAACCTGCATATCTAGGAGGAGAGCAACCAGAAGTAGCTCAAGTCATTTATCCTCCTCCAGATTTTGAAATGGTGCATGCTGATGTACAGACCATGTACAGCCCACCTGGGGGCAAGGACAATGTGATTATTGAAAAGGTTGTTCAGTCTATATCTGAAGCCATGCAAGAGGCATTGCAAAAAGAAGAAGAGACAAGATTGTCAAAGAAGAGGTTTAGGGAACAAGCTGAGCAAAGACCAGACTTTGAGCAGTGGAGCCCTACCTCTAGAAACATTATATTAACTGCCTGGAAAGCTGCCAAAGACAACATTCATGACAGGAATAAGTGGTTATCTGAGGCTAAATGGAGGAAACATGAAAATAGACAGGAGGCAATTGTTCAATACAGAAGGAAGGCAAAGATGGGAAAGCTATCTCCTACTGCTCTGGAGCCTAGCAAGTACTTTCCTAAGCCATACCATTATTTTGAAAGACAGAAGATCAAAGCTGAAGAGCTTAAGAAGAAAGATCTGAAAGGCAAGAAGCATGCTGATGCTGAAACTGCTGTTGCTCCTGTCCAAGCTAAAGTTTAAGCTGGCAAAGGCATAGTGATTAAGGAGCCAGAACATAAATAGATTTAGATTTTCTTGAAGTTTAACTTGTAATCTTTTGAATGTAAAACATTTTGTGAACTTCTGAAAATATATGAGACAGATATTAGAACAATATATGATTAATATATTTCATGTGTGTTCTGTGAATATGTCTATGTTTATTTCTTATTTGTTCTGTAATGATGAATTTGTATACATGTGAAATTGATACATGTTTATGTTTACCCTGCTGTACATTATCCTGCTTTACATCATTTTGTGATTTTAATTATGAATGGTGTATATCATTGACTAAGGGTTATGACTTCTCCAAATAGGGGGAGATTGTTGGGTACATTGGTTAAATGTACCTGATTTGAAGAAGCCTCACCCAACTCAATGATATACATCAAAATGTATTTGATGTGTTTTTGAGTTACTTGTGCAGGTTAAGTATTTGCAGGACTGAAGCAAAAATTTCTAAGTTCATGTGTCGACACCCAGAGGGAAAGTGTCGACACTTAAGAAGACTTGTGTCGACACCCAGACAAGCAGTGTTGACACTTGGAGTCATTGTGTCGACACCTGGGATGCAGAGTCGACACCAGACACAAAGTGTCGACACAAGGAGCTGTGTCGACACTCAGTGAAGAAAAGTGCAGTAAAGCTGTGTCGACACTTAACAACAGTGTCGACACCCAGTGAAGCTGTGTCTACACCAGAAAGTGTCGACACTTGGAGCTGTGTCGACACTCAGCAAAAGTCAGCAGAGACTAAGTATAAGTGTCGACACTCAGAACAATGTGTCGACACTCAACGAAGAGTCAGCACTTGAAGTAAGTGTCGACACCAAGAACTGTAACACCCCAGTTTTTGCAAGAGGTTCAGTCTACAGTTCTGAACATTTTTGGGTTTCTGGCAGGGGGCACACGGCCTGCGACACGGGCGTGTCGCAGGGCGTGTCGAGGCCGTGTCGACACTCGGCCCAAGTGTCGACACTTTCGCTCGACAAAGTGTCGAGAGTGGGGCACACGGCCTGCGACACGGGCGTGTCGCAGGGCGTGTCGAGGCCGTGTCGACACTCGGCCCAAGTGTCGACACTTTCGCTCGACAAAGTGTCGAGAGTGGGGCACGCGGCCTGCGACACGGGCGTGTTGCAGGGCGTGTCGAGGCCGTGTCGACACTCGGCCCAAGTGTCGACACATTCGCTCGACAAAGTGTCGAGACTGGGGCACACGGCCTGTGACACGGGCGTGTCACAGGGCGTGTCCCGCTTGGTCGACGATCTTCGCTCGACGTTTTTCCGCGGTGTCGACACAAAGCCTGTCGACGGGTGTCGAGACTTGGCACACGTCTTGGGACACGGGCGTGTCCTAGGCCGTGTCACCTCTCGGGTTGGTTTCGGGGCCGTGTTGTTGGAGGCACACGGCCGGCCACACGGCCGTGTCACTGGGGACACGGGCGTGTAGGGTTGAACACGGGCGTGTCGGATGCCCGTGTGCGGTTCCAGGCGCGTCGATTTGAGACGGCGAATGAGGCACACGGCCCTGGACACGGGCGTGTGCCAGGCCGTGTTCGGCCCAGGTCTTTTATTTTCCAGGCGAATCGTGGACATTCTTTCCCAGATTTTGGGATCTGACGGCTCAGGACTGTTCTTGGGAAGTTAAGTCCGATTCTAGGGTTAGAAACCCTCATTTGTTTTCCAAGTCTTCTCTTTCTAAGTTCTTGAGAAAAACTAGAGCAAGGAGGAAGAAGAAGAAGGTCTTGGGCTGTAGGAAGAGTTTCGGAGCTCCAAATCGCGAGCCGAGTCCGGATCCGTGAAGCTTGGAGCGTTGCGAAGGTTTCCATCCGGCTATTTTACCATGGCAAGGAAGAGGAGTCGGAAGGTAACGACATCTCTCCTCTCGGTCCTTAGGATGCATGTATTAGCATCATTTAGTTTTCTTTCTCCCTAATTTTTGGGCACCGAACTCTCAAATGAGAGGGGTTTTGGTTTGCCAAGTTTCAAGAGGAACTTCCGGGTTGATTGAGTCCGTCCCCGGCATATTTTGCATTAGAGATCCGCTTCGCTAGTGGATTAGGCATGGTGGGTGAAGCCGTAGTCGCGACCGTTAGTCCGACTCGGTGATGTTGCATACGAACTTAGGGATTCGTAGAGATTTTCCGTTGCGGCAAGATGTCGTTTGTGTTGTGGTGGTGATTGTCCCGTTTATTTGCAAAGGTACGTGTAGTCGGACCCGGACAAGGTTAGCTCCTCGTGGCGGTAGATGGTTTCCTTGAGGGACAAGGTTAGCTCCGCACGAGTTGGAGATGGTTTCCTTGGTGCGCGGGAACGCTGCAGTACAATGAGGGATTATGATGTATTTAGTCATGGTTTGTGTTGTGCCAAGGCGTGGCTATGTCTCTGTGGTCGGCTGGCTATCCCGTGACATGTGCGTCATGTGTGGAGAGTGTCCCGGCGAGACTAGTCCCCTTCTGTGAGACTGACGAGAATGCCAAGCTTGGGGCAAGCCCGGGCAAAGAGGCCATGAGCGGGTGGGGTCCAGCAAGGCTTCTTAGAATCGGTCGGTCTGTGTTTGTTGGAATCCTGACATGAGACGTCAGAGTTTGCAGGCAAGCCCGGGGCTAAGCCCACGAGCGGGTGGGGCCTTGGCAAGAATTCCTTGTGGCAGCCTGTGCACCGTTTGAGGGAGAGGTGTCTCCCTTAGTGTTTGCGGCCTTATGCCAATGGGGAAATGTGAGTACCCAAATGTTGTGATGTTGTGCTAGTTGCATACGCAGTAGGGTGCCTTGGGCGAAGCCCGAGTGTTGCATACATGTTGCATAGTAGGCCCTTTTATTACATGCTCAACCAGTAGTGAACGTGTTTGATGATTGAGATATCCAAGCCTGTTTTAATGCTTTTCTATTTATAGATGATTATATTGCATACGAAGTGCTGACTTGCAGGTTGGAGGGTTCCCCGGGGTCCGTTAGGGGCGGCCGGGAGGAGATGTGTTGTTACACAGTTTGAGGTCAGCCTTTGCTGACCCACGTTACTAATAATTTTTACAGGGCAAGGATCGCATGCAGAAGCTAGCACTACAGTTATGATGATGTTTGTTTGAGACTATTTTGTCCGGCTTGCATGCCGAGGTAGACTAGGAGTGCTGAGCACATTCATGTTTGATGTACTATTTCTTTTTGGACACTTGATGTAAGGCCTTAAGGCCATTTGTTTTACTCTTTAGTGGTGGATAACTTCTAGTCCTGTTTGTTTCCGCTGTGTTGTGCAAGTGTTTTGAGTTTGGGTAGTTATATCAACTTATAATACTAAAGGTGTGGCGTTCGTATGTTGTGGGGCCCCGGCCGGACCCATATTATACGTCCACTACAGGGGAGGTGTTACAATTTGGTATCAAAGCGAGGTTAGATTCAAGGTCAGTGCGTAGAGAAGTTATCCACATAAGAGTAATGCGGGACCGTGAGTGTCCTTATGTTCTAGTCTTGAGATTGGAGACTAATCCCTTATTTCTTGTTTTCCTGAAGAGTGCAAGCAACGAGGCGGGCACTTCAAGAGCAAGGGATGATCTCTCGGCGAGCAGTGCAACTGCTCCAGGCCTTCTGGGCACGGGTGTAAACCCGGCTGACTTCTGCCGTATGCTTGCAGAAGCGATGGTGGCGGCGCAAGCGGCGGCTGCAGCCCAGGTAGCAACCCCTGCTACACCGGACACGGCGACGGCCGTGCCAGGCGGAGAAGCCAGGTGAGTGGAGCCTTTGGCAGAAAGGGTGGTGGTAGGGCATGGAGACCGACACATGAAGTATTTCCTGAGTTTCCATCCCCCGTCTTTCAAGGGTGTAGGAACGCCAACAGACGCGGAGGATTGGTGGGTTCGTATTCAAGAACTGTTAAGGGCGGCAGAGACGCCAGAGGAGAAGAAATCCGAGTATGCGGCGTTCATGTTGTAAGGAGACGCCAAATTGTGGTGGGTGAGCCATAGCGGCCGCCTGTTCCCGGGGCGCACCCCGTCAGTGGAAGAGTTTGGGGACGCTTTTCTTAAGAGGTATATTCCAGTTTCAACACGGTTGGCCCTGTAGAGGCAGTTTCTGCATCTAATGCAGCGAGACAAGACAGTGGATGAGTACGTGCAAGAGTTCACCTGTTTGGGTCGTTATGCGGGAACGACAATGACGGATGATGTAGAGAGGGATAACCTCTTCTACCAAGGTTTGAGGGAGAATCTGAGACAGCCTCTCATCTCCATGAAGAGGGCGGGATTTAATGAGCTAGTTGAAGCCGTCAGGAGTTTGGAGAGTGATCTGGAGCGAACCCAGCGTCGAAAGGGTTTTACTCCCAAGCATGGGGAAGGGAAGCCCTCCCAATCTCATGTAAAGTCTGATGGGAGCAGGTGGAGGAGGAAGCCTCACCCTTCCAGGTCGGGTGAGAGGAGCACTTGGACGCCTGGGGGTTCTCACTCTAGGGGACCGCCGACGTGTTACAACTGCGGGAAGGTTGGGCATATAGCCCGTGCTTGTCAGCAAGGGGGAGCGGGGCAAGAGCCAAAGCAGGAGCAGTCTGTGCGCTCGGGCCCCGGTGATGCAGAGAAAGGAAAGATGGCGGAGTCGAGCGCTTCTCGGTTCCAACCGGTGCAACCAAGGGCTTACAACCTTGGACAGCAAGAAGCGATCCGCCAAACCGATGTGGTAACAGGTATGAAGAAAATTTAAGTTTGCGTTTGTGCTTCATACTTTTAGACCCCCTTTTCGTGTGTTATCTTGTTGTAGGCTTCGTGTTAGTTTCTGGATACCCCGCTAGGGTATTGTTCGATACTGGGGCTTCGCACTCTTTTCTTGCGGAGAGTTTCATCCGAAGGGTAGGAGTCGAGACTTTCTCGGCGGACGCGGAACTGAAAGTGCGCATGCCCAATGGGTCATCTATGACCACCGGGGCTAAAGGGCGCATCTGTTGGGAGCTAGACGGAGTTGACTTCGTTTTGGAAGCGGCAGTGTTGCCGTTAGTAGAGTTCGATGTCATTTTGTGCATGGACTGGCTTGCAGAGCAGCGCGCCAGCATTGATTGTTTATCCAAGGTAGTGACCCTAAAGAGTAAGGGGCAAGCGGAAGTCAAGTTTATGGGCCTTTGTGGAGTAGCCCATTCCCTAATTACGGCCATGCAAATGATGCGGGCGGTTAACCAGGGAGGTGTGGCGCTGGTAGCGTTGTTAGAGGTTCGTCTCTCCCAACTTTCGATTGAGGAAGTGCCTGTGGTAGCAGAGTTCAAGGATGTGTTTCCGGATGAACTTACTGGAGCGCCTCCTCGGCGGGATATCGACTTCTCGATCGAATTAATGCCGGAGGCTAGACCGGTGTCGCGTCCCCCATTTAGGATGGCACCAAAGGAATTAGCGGAACTTAAGGTACAGCTACAGGAACTGTTGGAGCAAGGGTATATTAGACCCAGTTCTTCACCGTGGAGCGCACCGGTGTTGTTTGTAAAAAAGAAAGACGGTAGCATGCGTCTATGCATAGACTACCGAGAGCTGAATAAATTGACCATCAAGAATAAGTATCCGATCCCTCGGATAGACGATTTGTTCGACCAATTGGTGGGGTCAGAGGTATATTCGAAACTGGACTTGAAGTCAGGCTACTATCAGCTGCAAATTCGGGACGAGGACATACCCAAGACTGCCTTTGGTACAAGGTATGGACACTTTGAGTTTACGGTGATGCCGTTCGGGTTGACGAATGCACCATCGGTGTTCATGGACCTTATGAATCGAGTATTTCGGGAATACTTGGATTCATTTGTGGTTGTCTTCATTGATGACATTTTGGTGTATTCCAAAGCGCAAGTGGAGCATGAGACCCACTTGAGAATAGTTTTGCAAGTGTTGAGGGAGAATGAGTTGTATGCAAAATTCTCCAAATGCAAGTTCTGGCTGGAGAAGGTGGCATTTTTGGGCCACGTGATTAGTGGTGATGGGGTGGCAGTGGATCCGGCGAAAGTGGAGGCCATCAGAGATTGGCCGGTGTTGAGGACCATGGCGGAAGTCCGAAGTTTTCTTGGACTAGCCGGGTACTATAGGAGATTCGTGGAGAATTTCTCGAAGATAGCTCTACCCCTCACCTCACTCACTCGTAAAGACCATAAGTTTGTGTGGACCCAAGAGTGCAGTCAAGCATTCGAGGCACTGAAGGAGAGGCTTATGATGGCTCCGATCCTGAGTTTACCGCAAGGGACCGATGGATTTCAGATTTTCAGTGACGCATCGGGATGCGGTTTGGGTTGCGTGTTGGTGCAACATGGCAAGGTAATAGCTTTTGGGTCTCGACAGCTGAAACCTCATGAGAGGAATTACCCCGTCCATGACTTGGAGTTGGCGGCGGTAATCTTCGCGTTGAAAATATGGCAACACTATGTCTATGGCGCAAGGGTGGAGATCTTCACGGACCATAAAAGCCTGAAGTATCTCTTGGATCAGAAGGACTTGAACATGCGGCAACGCAGATGGGTTGAATTTCTTGGAGACTACGAAGTGGCGATTCAGTATACGCCGGGTAAGGCCAATGTGGTGGCAGATGCGTTGAGTAGAAAGTACTCGGGGCAAGGAAATTGGATCGAAGCTCATGATGAGCGGTTGGTTCGGGAATGGGAGTCCCTTGGGTTGGAATGTGTTGCGAGAGGCGAGTCTAGCGTGGCTCGGTTGAACTGGATTGAAGTGCAAAGCGACTTGTCCGATCGTATTCGGGAAGCGACTCGATTGGATGTGGAGTTTCAACCTTTTGTGTTGGAGGCTCAAAAGGGCGAGAGCAGCGCCTGGGAGATGATTGGGGGAATCTTGAGAAAGGATGGAAGGGTTTGTGTACCGTAGTTTGGCAATCTCCGTGAGGAGTTTATGTTTGAGGCTCACTTCTCAAAGTACTTCATTCACCCAGGCGGTACAAAGATGTACTTGGATATGAAGAAATCCTTTTGGTGGCCGGGGTTGAAGCGAGATGTAGCTTTGTATGTGAGTCGTTGCCAAACATGTGCCTTGGTGAAGGCCGAATGTCAGAAACCGGGCGAGTTCCTGAAGCCCCTTCCAATTCCTGAATGGAAATTTGAGGACATCTCCATGGACTTTGTGCATGGTTTGCCTAGATCGCGGCATGGTAATGATGCTATTTGGGTGATCGTGGATCGCCTAACCAAGGTGGCTCACTTCATCCCAAATCGGAAAGAGGACAGCGTGGAGAAGCTGGTGGAGTTGTATGTTCGCAACATTGTGCGACTGCACGGAGTTCCTAAGAGCATAGTCAGTGATCGTGATGGACGATTTACGTCCAAGGACTGGAGATTGGTTCAGAAGAGCTTGGGCACGAAGCTAAAGTTTAGTACGGCGTTCCATCCTCAAACTGATGGGCAAACAGAGAGAACGAACCGTACTATGGAGGACATGTTGAGGATGTGCGTTCTTGATTTTGGCAAGAGGTGGGAGGATCACCTCTTCATGGTAGAATTTGCGTACAACAACAGTTTTCAAGCTAGTATAAAGATGGCGCCATACGAAGCTTTGTATGGGAGGCGGTGTCGAACGCCAATGTCTTGGGCAGAGGCGGGAGACACCAAACTTTTGGGAAAGGGTGCGGTAGTTGACGCTTGTGAGTTGGTACGGACCATCGAAGAGCGTATGAAGGTGGCACAAGACAGGCAAGCAAAATATTTTAATGCTCGTCACCGGAAGTTGGAATTTACAGTTGGTGATTGGGTTTATCTGAAGGTCAAGCCGTTCAAAGGCGTCTCACGGATTCGCCGACTCAAGAAGTTGAGTCCAAGGTTTTGGGGGCCTTTTGAAATTGTTGAGCGGGTAGGAGAAGCAGCATATCGGTTGGCATTGTCCGCAGACTTGAGTGGATTACATGACGTCTTCCACATCTCCGCTTTGAGGAAAGCCTTGGTGGAGGCTAGCGTGGTGATAGAGCCGGCATCGGTGCCGATTGAGGAAGACTTGAGGACGCGAGTCCTCCCATTTGCTATAGAGGATTCGGAGACTCGGCAGTTGCGGAATAAAGAAGTCAAACTTGTGAAAGTTCGATGGGACAACTGCGGTCGTGAGGAGTTCTCTTGGGAACGAGAACAGGCCATGCTAGAAGATTATCCAGAACTCTTCATGTCAGGTACAATTTAAGTTTTGTACCCTTTTGTTTTGAAAATTTCGGGACGAAATTCTGTTAAGTGGGGGAGAGCTGTAACACCCCAGTTTTTGCAAGAGGTTCAGTCTGCAGTTCTGAACATTTTTGGGTTTCTGGCAGGGGGCACACGGCCTGCGACACGGGCGTGTCGCAGGGCGTGTCAAGGCCGTGTCGACACTCGGCCCAAGTGTCAACACTTTCGCTCGACAAAGTGTCGAGAGTGGGGCACACGGCCTGCGACACGGGCGTGTCGCAGGGCGTGTCGAGGCCGTGTCGACACTCGGCCCAAGTGTCGACACTTTCGCTCGACAAAGTGTCGAGAGTGGGGCACACGGCCTGCGACACGGGCGTGTCGCAGGGCGTGTCGAGGCCGTGTCGACACTCGGCCCAAGTGTCGACACATTCGCTCGACAAAGTGTCGAGACTGGGGCACACGGCCTGTGACACGGGCGTGTCACAGGGCGTGTCCCGCTTGGTCGACGATCTTCGCTCGACGTTTTTCCGCGGTGTCGACACAAAGCCTGTCGACGGGTGTCGAGACTTGGCACACGGCTTGGGACACGGGCGTGTCCCAGGCCGTGTCACCTCTCGGGTTGGTTTCGGGGCCGTGTTGTTGGAGGCACACGGCCGGCCACACGGCCGTGTCACTGGGGACACGGGCGTGTCGGGTTGAACACGGGCGTGTCGGATGCCCGTGTGCGGTTCCAGGCGCGTCGATTTGAGACGGCGAATGAGGCACACGGCCCTGGACACGGGCGTGTGCCAGGCCGTGTTCGGCCCAGGTCTTTTATTTTCCAGGCGAATCGTGGCCATTCTTTCCCAGATTTTGGGATCTGACGGCTCAGGACTGTTCTTGGGAAGTTAAGTCCGATTCTAGGGTTGGAAACCCTCATTTGTTTTCCAAGTCTTCTCTTTCTAAGTTCTTGAGAAAAACTAGAGCAAGGAGGAAGAAGAAGAAGGTCTTGGGCTGTAGGAAGAGTTTCGGAGCTCCAAATCGCGAGCCGAGTCCGGATCCGTGAAGCTTGGAGCGTTGCGAAGGTTTCCATCCGGCTATTTTGCCATGACAAGGAAGAGGAGTCGGAAGGTAACGACATCTCTCCTCTCGGTCCTTAGGATGCATGTATTAGCATCATTTAATTTTCTTTCTCCCTAATTTTTGGGCACCGAACTCTCAAATGAGAGGGGTTTTGGTTTGCCAAGTTTCAAGAGGAACTTCCGGGTTGATTGAGTCCATCCCCGGCATATTTTGCATTAGAGATCCGCTTCGCTAGTGGATTAGGCATGGTGGGTGAAGCCGTAGTCGCGACCGTTAGTCCGACTCGGTGATGTTGCATACGAACTTAGGGATTCGTAGAGATTTTCCTTTGCGGCAAGATGCCATTTGTGTTGTGGTGGTGATTGTCCCGTTTATTTGCAAAGGTACGTGTAGTCGGACCCGGACAAGGTTAGCTCCTCGTGGCGGTAGATGGTTTCCTTGAGGGACAAGGTTAGCTCCGCACGAGTTGGAGATGGTTTCCTTGGTGCGCGGGAATGCTGCAGTACAATGAGGGATTATGATGTATTTAGTCTTGGTTTGTGTTGTGCCAAGGCGTGGCTATGTCTCTGTGGTCGGCTGGCTATCCCGTGACATGTGCGTCATGTGTGGAGAGTGTCCCGGCGAGACTAGTCCCCTTCTGTGAGACTGACGAGAATGTCAAGCTTGGGGCAAGCCCGGGCAAAGAGGCCATGAGCGGGTGGGGTCCAGCAAGGCTTCTTAGAATCGGTCGGTCTGTGTTTGTTGGAATCCTGACATGAGACGTCAGAGTTTGCAGGCAAGCCCGGGGCTAAGCCCACGAGCGGGTGGGGCCTTGGCAAGAATTCCTTGTGGCGGCCTGTGCGCCGTTTGAGGGAGAGGTGTCTCCCTTAGTGTTTGCGGCCTTATGCCAATGGGGAAATGTGAGTACCCAAATGTTGTGATGTTGTGCTAGTTGCATACGCAGTAGGGTGCCTTGGGCGAAGCCCGAGTGTTGCATACATGTTGCATAGTAGGCCCTTTTATTACATGTTCAACCAGTAGAGAACGTGTTTGATGATTGAGACATCCAAGCCTGTTTTAATGCTTTTCTATTTATAGATGATTATATTGCATACGAAGTGCTGACTTGCAGGTTGGAGGGTTCCCCGGGGTCCGTTAGGGGCGGCCGGGAGGAGATGTGTTGTTACACAGTTTGAGATCAGTCTTTGCTGACCCACGTTACTAATAATTTTTACAGGGCAAGGATCGCATGCAGAAGCTAGCACGCCGGCCAGAAAGGCCTAAGCCCCATGAAGTGTTTTTCCCTTTTTGTAGCACTACAGTTATGATGATGTTTGTTTGAGACTATTTTGTCCGGCTTGCATGCCGAGGTAGACTAGGAGTGTTGAGCACATTCATGTTTGATGTACTATTTCTTTTTGGACACTTGATGTAAGGCCTTAAGGCCATTTGTTTTACTCTTTAGTGGTGGATAACTTCTAGTCCTGTTTGTTTCCGCTGTGTTGTGCAAGTGTTTTGAGTTTGGGTAGTTATATCAACTTATAATACTAAAGCTGTGGCGTTCGTATGATGTGGGGCCCCGGTCGGACCCATATTATACGTCCACTACAGGGGAGGTGTTACAAGAACAATGTGTCGACACTCAGCTGAAGACTCAACACTTGAATAAAGTGTCGACACATGGAGCTGTGTCGACACTTAGCAAAGAACAGAAAGATCAACAAAATATTCTAAGTACAAGTGTCGACACTAAGGGAATGTGTCGATACTCAACTGAAGTCTCAACAGAAGAATCAAGTGTCGACACATGAAGCTGTGTCGACACTCAGCAAGTATCAACATAGAAGACTATGTGTCGACACCAAGAAGTAGCGTCGACACTTGACAGATTCAACACATGAAGATGTGTCGACACAAAGGAGATGTGTCGACACTTAGAAGAATTCAGCAAAAGATAGAAGATCAAGTACTTGTGTCGACACTCAATTTCAGTGTCGACACATGCAGAAGAAACTGTGTCGAGACATAGAATCTACAACACAAGGAGTTGTGTCGACACCTTGTAGACTTGTGTCGACACTTACACCACTTGCGTCGACACTTGGTCTATAAGTGTCGACACTTAAAGACAGAAAGTCTCGACACTTTCAGACAGTTAGAGAACTTTCAAGAACTGACTGGATGACTTGACAGCTGCCATTCTAGCCGGTCTACAGCACCTGTCAGAGATGTCAGAAGACAGTTATGAACCGGATCAGCCGGTTACCATGAAGAAGGCCTATAAATAGGCTCATACAGTCTACAGAAACTGTTGTTAAGGTTGTTGTTGTTCAAGTAATTGAAGTAATTCAACAAGTGATTCACAGAGTTATTGATCAAGTATCAAGACAAGAAGATCTTGCAGTCCAAGTGCAGATCTAAGAAGTTGGAGAGAGAGGGCTCCATCCAAGAAATCAGCCATTGGAACTAGGCTGAGAAGAAGGATTCAGATTCATTCTGGATCTTAAGAAGCAGAGGTCAAGGATCAACTGCAGAAGGAATCAGTCTTATTCAGTTCTACTTTCAAGAAGCTTTGAAGAAAGCTAAGTCAGATTGAATCCAGCTGAGTTCTTCCAAGAACTCATCAAGAAACTCACAACCTCCCTCTCTTGTCTTTGGGTTGTTGAGTTAATATTTGTAAAATCATTTTTATCTTGTAGGATCCTTTGGATCTGAGTGATTGTAAGCCTGTATTTATAAAGGCTGAGTGTAGGGCTTGAGAGCCTGAGTGTAGGAGATTGAAATCTCTGAGTGTAGGCCTTGTTGGCTGAGAGTAGGCCTTGTTGGCTAAGTGTAGGCCTTTGTGGCTGAGTGTAGCCTTTGTGGAAAAGCTGAGTTGTAGGGCCTTGGGCCTGAGGTGTAGGAACCAGTTTGGGTTCTGAGACAGTGGTGAAGTTTGGCCGAATCTAGTACACTGCTAGATAGGCGAAGGGGGAAAGTGGATGTACCCAAAGCTTGGGGAACCACTATAAAACTCTGTGTCTGCTGTGCTGTGATTGTGATTTGCTGTGTATGCTGTGTGATTGCTGTGCAAAAGTAGAGTAGATTCTGTGATATAATTGTTTGCTGCCATTAAAGTTTAAAAAGGATTAGGTCACCTATTCACCCCCCCTCTAGGTGTTTAGGTACTATATCTTTCAAGAACCGTGGAGGGAAGACGATTGATGAAATAGCAAGCGAGGAGCACATCATAGCCCCAGTAGGAGAGGGGTACTTGCATCTGCATCATGAGAGTGCGAGCGACATCAAGGAGGTGACGGTTTTTACGCTCCGCTACCCCATTCTGCTGGGAGGTGTAAACACAGGTGGTTTGATGAAGAAGACCATGTTGCCGAAAGAAAGAGGAAAACTCATGACTAAGATATTCTTAGCATTATCAGAGCGTAAAACTTTAATAAAAATGCCAAATTGAGTCTTAATCATAAAATAAAAGGATTGTCAGATAGAAAAGAGTTCAGAGCGATCGTTTAATAGATACACCCAGGTACATCTAGAAAAATCATCTATAAAAGTTACAAAGTAGGAACTACCCCGACCAACGGTGAGGGTAGGATCAGGAACCAAGACATCAGAATGAATGAGACCAAATGGGCGAGAGGAGCCACGATCTTGCTTCGGTGGGAAGGAGGAGCGATGATGTCTTCCAAGCTGACACGCATCACAGTTGAGCGGAGGACTGGTCGGAGGTAAGTGCGGCAGAAGTTGTCGAAGAATCTGAGGAGGAGGATGTCCAAGGCGAAGATGCCATTTAAGCAGATCTGTAGAGGAGGAGGAGTAGGCGGACAGAGCGGAAACTTTGTCGAGGAAATATAGTCCGCCGCTCTCAGTCCTAGTAGCAATCGTCCGCTGGGTCCTCGGGTCTTGAAAAGAACAAGAAGTGGGAGTGAATAAGACAGAGCACTGAAGTTGCCGACATAAAGTAGTAACAGATAAAAAATTGCATGGGAACTTCGGGACATAGAGAGTGTCCTCCAAGCGAAGCGATGAGGTAACTTGAACCAAGCTCGTCCCAAGCACCGGGGACGGTGAACCATCTGCCACACGAACCGGGGGTAGGCGGTCATGCGTTTCAAGGAGAGAAAAGAAATGAGGGTTACCAGTCATATGATTTGTAGCACCCGAGTTAATCATCCATTTACCTTGGGTAACGACGTGGGCACTACCTGAAGTCGTGGCCACAGAGGCAAACGACCGAGAGGAGGCGGGGGTCGAGGAAGGAGCATCACCGGAAGGGCGAAGATGAGGATGTTTCTGCCAGCAGCGGTCAACAGAATGGCCGGTACGACCACAGTGAGAGCAGAGGAACCTGGACGAACCACGCCCGCCTAAGTGGCCGCGGCCACTAGGACCCCCCCCCCCCCCCCCCGCTAAGCCTGGTGAGTATAGGAGTCCTGGGAAGTAGGGGAGGCCAACAAAGGCCGCTGGAGCAGCGAAGTTACAGCGGCAATGCGAGCCGCAATGGCATCCAAAGTAGGAGATTCCGCCTCACCCAAGATCTGCTGGCCGATCATATCATAGGAATTGGGAAGACGGAGAAGATAACAAACAACCAGGAGTTCCTGGAAGTGTTTGTGTTGGTCGGCCAAGTCTGCGGAGAAGGGGCGATTCTGAAGGATCTCTGCGCTAAGAGCCTGAACACATACCGGGATTTGTTATTCTCAAACTAAGAGGCGTGGAACGCATGCTCCAATAATTGTGACTTCCACCAGGTAGAGGGTCACGCCCCATCTACCTGCTCTGAATTCCTGGAAGTGAGAGAGGCGAGAGGCCCAGCCCTGGAGCAGCCGCCGGTACGAAATGAAGAAGTTCTACCCAAAGTAGGGGAAGATGATATATGTGAGGATTAGGTCGATGTAGGACCCCGAGGAGGTATAGGAGTGATCTACGGTGGAGTGGGGATCGATGTCACTCGAAAGGAAAGCTTCCATGTCATGTACCATCGGAGCGTCGCTTCGACATCCCAGACCCCACCCTAGAGGAGAAGATCACCTCCTCAATGAGGGACATGCCAGATCATGAGGATCCGTTATGCAATGTACTGGTCATCCAGATAGTCATCAAAGGCTACACCTTCTCCCGGATCTCTGTTGACAACAGGAGCTCCGTCAACGTCGTTTTAAAGAAGGCGTTTGATGAGATGAAGGTGGAACCAAGGAGGGTGTTGGTCTCAGACGGACCTCTGTTCGGATTTTCAGGGGAAAGGAAGGAGGTAGAAGGTGGAGTCGGACTCCAAGTGAAGTTGGGGGGGGGACCTCAAGGAACTGCTGGTTCGTCATTGTGGACGCTCCGAGCAGTTATAACACAATCTTCAGAAGACCCCTCATCAGCGCCTTTCGTTGTGTGTTGTCGTCATTTCACTAGTGCCTCAAGTTTAACACTGGAGGGATCCAAGTCAGGGTGAAGGGAGACCCTAGGATGGCAAGGCAGTGCTACGTCATGGCTGTCAGCACCATTTCCTGGCTAGCTAGGGCAGCGGAGATGAAGAAGATCATGGAGAGCTTGAGCATGATAGGGGTATCAGAGGAGGAGGCGAATGACGACCATCATGCCCAAGCAGCCTGAAGAGACCTTGCTTCGGTAAAGTCTCTTTCCCTTTATGTTTTTATAATGAGCTCTACCCCTGACCAGCTGAGTCAGGAGGTCATGTATCTTGAAAATTTCCCCGTTGAGAATGTTGAATGTAGTATGATTCGAATGACGTACCTAAACCAACCCCCGAGAGGATCTCCTCATCCAGACTTTCACTAGCTGGATGGGTCGAATGTGCCTCGGTGGGGAGAAGGTACCAACTCCGAGAGGATCTCCTCACTCAGGCTCTCACTAGATGGATGAGTCGAATGTGCCTCGGTGGAGAGAAGGTCTCAACCCCGAGAGGATCTCCTCACCCAGACTTTCACTAGCTGGATGGGTTGAATGTACCTCGGTGGAGAGAAAGTCCCAACCCTGAGAGGATCTCCTCACCCAAGCTCTCACTAGCTAGATGAGTCAAATGTGCCTTGGTGGAGAGAAGGTTCCACCCCCGAGAGGATCTCCTCACCCAGGCTCTCACGAGCTAGATGAGTCGAATGTGCCTCCGTGGAGAGAAGGTTCCAACCCCGAGAGGATCTCCTCACTCAGGCTCTCACTACCTGGATGAGTCGAACGTGCCACGGTAGAGAGAAGGTTCCACCCCCGAGAGGATCTCCTCACCCATGCTCTCACTAGCTGGATGGGTCGAATATGCCTTGGTGGAGAGAAGGTTCCAACACCAAGAGGATCTCCTCACCTAGGCTCTCACTAGCTGGATGGGTCGAATGTGCCTCGGTGGAGAGAAAGTTCCAACCCTGAGAGGATCTCCTCACCCAGGCTCTCACTAGATGGATGGGTCGAATGTGCCTTGGTGGAGAGTAAGTTCCAACCCCGAGAGGAACTTCTCACCTTGGCTCTCACTAGCTGGATGGGTCGAATGTGCCTCAGAGGAGAGAAGGTTCTACCCCGAGAGGATCTCCTCACCCAAGCTCTCACTAGCTGGATGGGTTGAATGTGTCTCGGTGGAGAGAAGGTACCAACCCGGAGAGGATCTCCTCACCCAGACTCTCACTAGCTAGATGGGTCAAATATGCCTCAGTGGAGAGAGAGTCCCAACCCCAAGAGGATCTCCTCACCCAGGCTCTCACTAGCTGGATGGGTCGAATGCGCCTCGTTGGAGAGAAGGAACCAACTCCCGAGAGGATCTCCTCATCCAGGTTCTCACTAGCTGGAAGGGTCGAATGTGCCTCGGTGGATAGAAGATACCAACCCCAAGAGGATCTCCTCACCTAGGCTCTCTCTATCTGGATGGGTTGAATGTGCCTCGGTGGAGAGAAGGTCTCAACCCCGAGAGGATCTCCTCACCGAGGCTCTCACTAGCTGGATGGGTCGAATGTGCCTCGGTGGAGAAAAAGTTTCAACCCCGAGAGGATCTCCTCACCCAGGCTCACACCAGTTGGATGTGTCGAATGTACCTCGATGGAGAAACAATTTTAACCCCGTGAGGATCTCCTCACCCGGGCTCTCACTAGCTGGATGAGTCGAATGTTCCTCAGAGGAGAGAAGGTTCCACCCCCGAGTGGATCTCCTCGCCTAGGCTCTCACTACCTGGATGGGTCGAATGTGCCTCGGTGGAGAGTAAGTTCCAACGCGAGAGGATCTCCTCACCCAGGCTCTCACTAGCTGGATGAGTCGAATGTGCCTCGGTGGAGAGTAAGTTCCAACCCCGAGAGCATCTCCTCACCCAGGCTCTCTCTAGCTAGATGGGTCGAATGTTCCTCGGTAGAGAGAAGATACCAACCTCGAGAGGATCTGCTCACCCAGGCTCTCACTAGTTGAATGAGTCGAATGTGCCTCGGTGGAGAGTAAGTTCCAACCCCGAGAGAATCTCCTCACCAATGCTCTCACTAGTTGGAAGGGTCGAATGTACCTCAGAGGAGAGAAGGTTCCACCCCCGAGAGGATCTCCTCAACCAGGCTCTCACTAGCTCGATGGGTTGAATGTGCCTCAGTAGAGAGAAGGTACCAACCACGAGAGGATCTCCTCACTCAGGCTCTTTCTAGCTGCATGGGTCGAATGTGCCTCGATGGAGAGAAGGTACCAACCCCGAGAGGATCTCCTCACCTAGGCTCTCACTAGCTTAATGGGTCGAATGTGCCTTGGCAGAGAAAAAGTTCTAACACCGAGAGAATCTCCTCACCCAGGCTCTCACTAGCTAGATGAGTTGAATGTACCTCGGTGGAGAGAATGAACCAACCCCCGAGAGGATCTCCTCATCCAGGCTCTCACTAGCTGGATGGGTCAAATGTGACTCGGTGGAGAGAAGGAACCAACCCCCGAGAGGATCTCCTCATCCAGGCTCTCACTAGCTGGATGAGTTGAATGTGCCTCAGTGGAGAAAAAGTTCCAACCCTGAGAGGATCTCCTCACCCAGACTCTCACTAGATGGATGGGTCGAATGTGCCTCGGTGGAGGGAAGTTCCAACCCCGAGAGGATCTCCTCACACAGGCTCTCACTAGATGGATAGGTCGAATGTGGCTTGGTGGAGAAAAAGTTCCTACCCAGAGGGGATCTCACCACTCAGGCTCCCATTAGCTGACATGGTAGGTTGACCCCTCGGAGAGGTTAAGTGAATTCTATCTGGAGGGGATCTCACCACCCAGGATCCCGTTAGCTAGCACGTCAGGTTGACCCAACCCTTCTTCAGGAAGGCGGGTGCGGCGGGAGGCCGTCACCCACCCCAACCCTTCTTCAGGAAGGCGGGTGCGACGGGAGGCCGACACCCGCCCATCTCGCCCGGCTTGAGGGTCTCGCCCGGCTTGAGGGTCTAGCCCGTCTTGACGTTCTCGCCCGGCTTGAGGGTCTGCTATTTTGCCCATGGTGGGCTGAGAATAACCGTTCAAAGCAGCTGAGTTTCGTTGTTGGCAGACCAGCCTAGGGTATTTCAGTAATTTCATAGCAGCGGGATTGCACTATTGGCACACCATCCCCAAAAATCTATAAATAGACCCTTGGGGTGCCTTGGAGAGAGATCCGTTTTCACCACTCTTCATCTTTTTCTTTCATCCTCCAAGGTACCTAGCTTAGCATTGACTAGGGAGGGGGAGATCTCAAAGGTCTTCCGGGTGTGAGGTGGGGCCTCCACGCTAGAGCCAAGAGTCATTTCCCAAATTCAGGTCTCTCACCGAGGGATGGCTTGGGGAGAAGTAGGTGTGAGCTGCACCCCTAGGTCCAAACTCTAGGTGGAACCGAATTCAGGTTTCAACAAGCCCAAAGTGGACTGCCAATAGCAAGATTCTGCTGTCTGGAGAGGCTAAGGGCAGGCCAGAAACGAATTATCGGAAAAATGGAAAATGGAAATGAATATCCTCTAATGACGAGTCGACGCACCTTAGCCCACTCGACTACGCGGCGAGAACTCGATGAGACTGATCTCTCCCCACTCGCCCGGTCGGCGAGCACCCGATGGAACTGGGCACTTGCCATATTGCCTCTCGCCTACAAACGAGATACCAACTCGCAGACTGTTTTTGCCTATTACTACACTGGATAAGCCTCGAGTGCCTGATAAAACTGATCCCTTACTTCTTGCCTTTGGGTCAGTTGGGTCCACTCGATAAATATGGGGTTGTACAATAATTTTATTTTTTATAGGAGTTAAATTTTGCTTACAAAGAAACAACGAGACATAGGAATTGGCCTGCATATAGCTTTTTTGTCTGCTCAATTTGATGATTGAAAGCAATGAGTGTGCTTTTTCTTAACAAATTCTTTACCATGCTGATTTTTACGAGGAAACCCGCCTCTATCACAACTTAACATTACTCTAGGTTTAACACGTGCAATGATCTTATTAGCCCTTAGGATTGTAACCACAAACCCTATTCTTCTCGCAGCGTTTCAGGCCCAAGTAATTAAATTTTTTTTGCTTGAAAACATGGTTTCTGTGATGAAGTCGTGTCCAACATCTATATTTATATTATTAATTGACTCCTCAAATTTCACTATCTCTTGTTTACAGCTCATTATGCACAAATACAAAATACCATGAAATTTAAATTTGGACAAATTGTATAAACACAACTAATTTAAAATATTTTTGAACAATTCAAAATTTCAATAATAATACCAAAATGAGGCAACAAGGAACATGCGTAATGCATACAAAAATTTATCAAACTTTTGGAAACCACGCTCTGGAGGAGAAAATTTATACAAACATCTATATTTGTATTATTGATCCAGAGAGAAGTGTGAATTTACCTTTTGTGGATCCAAAGTGAATGATCTGGAGGAAGAAACGAAACCAACAGCGTTTTGAACAATCTAAATCTTGCAGGAGGGGGGAGAAAATTTCAGATATTTTTGTGAAGTTAGGGATCCAGACGTCCAAGCTCCGGCGGGGTTTAGGATGACCTGTAGGACAAGCACCATCGGGCGAAAAGGTTATAAGAGGGCGAGTAAAAACCTAAGATTCGCGAGGTGGGGGTGGGGTGGGGGGAGTCGCGTGAAGTTCACTAGAGGGGTCAAAAATACCTGTCGGGCAAGCAGCGGGGTCGTCGTCCGTCGGAATAGGCGGCAGAGGAGCAGGAAAGATCGTTGATTTAGGGTTTATGGGAAAGGAAGACGCGTGAAGTTCATGGTGGGGTCGGGTGTGCTCATAAGACGCGGGTCTTAGACTTAAAATATTGGGTATTATTTTGATTTTGGACGTGCTCCTAACAACACACTTTCTTTTTTTAATTTTGGCTCTGTTTGGGACAACTCTGGCGGATGGAAAAGCTGATGTTGGAATAGAGCTTTTTATGTAGAGTTTTTTGAGGAGCAGTATTGAAGAAGTTGCAAACTGTTTGGATAGTCTGTGAAGAAGTGCTCTTCAAATAGAGCTTTTTCTACCTGAGCTGTTTGAAAGAATAGCTTTTTGGAAGCACTTTTTTATAAAACAAAATATTTAAATATAAATTTCTCGTAAGGAATAATTAAACACACACAATCGCACACTCACACCACACAGACACACACACACACACACACCATACACAGAGCACACACTCACACCATACACACACACACACCCATACACAGAGCACACACACCATGTACACATCACAAGCACATCAGAACGTCTGGGGATCAAGCACAGAATAAGCACAGAATTGGATGAATCAAGCTAATAACATGAAAATAAAGATAACATGAATGACAATTACACACACAGTACATCAACATCTCTATCTATTACGAACCTGATAGGAATAGTGTGTATGGATATCAATCGAAGACATGAAACAAGACCGAGTAGTATTATATATTGAGAACATAACATGCAAGTAAAATCTTTAAATGAAAATATAAATGAGTATGCAGGGGGAGAAGGAGATCTGAAAGAGGGATACCTGACAACCTAGGGCTTGGGATCGTAGGTGGGAGAGGAAGATCGGGATCGCATCGTAAGCAACTGCGCAGCGGGAGGATCGCTGCGGAATCGTCGGCGGCGGCGAGAACATCGAAGCAGCGGGATCACACTGGATTCGTCGGCGGGGCGGGAGCGCAGCGGAATCGACGACGGCGGCGGGATTGTCTGCGCAACGGGATTGTCTGCGCAGCGGGATCGGCAGATCGTCGGGGGAAGCAGGGAAGCGCAGCGGGAGGTTCGCTCCTTTCACCTAGGGCACAAGATCGCAGATGGGGAGGGACGCAAGGAAATAGAAGCGCGGATTTGAGATTTCAGGATCGCGGGGGGTCACGGGTTTCCCAAAGAGCAGATAAAAAAACTTCTTAATAACCGCGATTTTGAAAAAATAGCCTTCCCATACATGTTAAAAACAGGTATGGGACAGAAAAAAAGGGTGCTGTTATTAGCAAACCCACTTTCGTTTCTAGCAAACCAGCAAAAAAGCAGATTCAGCCATTTTTTTCATTTCTTTCTCATCCCAAAATTTACTACTAGCAAACCAATCTTATTTTTTTTTATTTTTGTATTTTTGAATTTTAAGTCTCAAATGTTTCTCATTTGAAAAAGTGATAAACATGAAAGTTGTAGATCTCATCGAGATCTACAACTTTCACGTTGACCATTTTTTGATTTGAAGCCGTTTAGTATTCCAATTTGGGCCCGAAAAAAGACACGCATGGAAGGTGTCGTCGGTACAAATTTTCGGCGTGATTTTTTTCGGGGCCCAAATCGGAGGTCGAAACTGTTTCAAATCAAAAAAGTGTTCAACATGAAAGTTATAGATCTCGTCGAGATCTACAACGTTCATGTTAAACACTGTTTATTTTGAAGCTGTTTAAGCCCCCTATTTGGCCTCCGAAAAATGTGACGCCGATCCCTGGTGTCGGTACATATGTTCGGCATGATTTTTTTCAGTAGTCAAATCGGAAGTCTAAATTGCTTGAAATCAAAAAATGTTCAACATGAACGTTGTAGATCTCTTCGAGATCTACAACGTTCATGTTGACCAGTTTTTGATTTGAAGCCGTTTAGGCTTCCAATTTGGGCCCGAAATAAGACACGCACGGAACGAGTCGTATGTACAGATTTTCGGCATGACTTTTTTCGGGGCCCAAATCGGAGGTCTAAACTGCTTCAAATCAAAAAATGTTCAACATGAAAGTTATAGATCTCGTCGAGAACTACAACTTTCATGTTGAATACTTTTTATTTTGAGTCCTTTTAAGCCCCAGATTTGGCCTCCTAAAAAGGTCAAGCCGATCCCGGGTGTTCGTACATATTTTCAGCGTGACTTTTTTCAGGGGTCAAATCGGGGGTCTAAATTGCTTTAAATCAAAAAATGTTCAACATGAAAGTTGTAGATCTTATCGAGATCTACAACTTTCATGTTGAACACTTCTCATGAAAATATACGTATAAAACGCAGTTCAAAAATACGCGAAAATTTTTATATTGGTTTGCTAGTAACAAAATGGTTTTCAAATAGCCATTTTGAAAAATGCCGGTTTGCTAATAGTACTGATTTGCTAGAAATCAAATTGGGTTTGCTAGTAACAGCACCCGAAAAAAAACGTTTCTGCCCCTTCCCAAAGAGACCCTATCTAGAGTCTTCGAGGATCGCTACGGCACCAGCTTACCCCGCCGCATTCCCTGTTCTCCACCGCTCTACTTTGGATGTTTTCACCTCATAACCGCCTCCTCTTCACTCTCTTCCTCTCCCTTCCTTCCCTCAAACACTCGCCTTCATCTTACTCCCCGTCCCTTCTCTGCATCCGCCGTTTCCATTTCCGGCCACAATCACCGCTCCATCTGCCGACATCAAGTTCCTCTCCGCGCCATTTGCCAGCCATGCATCGCGTACTTCTCCGATCCTTGTCATCTGCCTCGATTCCTCTCTACAATTCCGTCTGACCGTCATTTTCTCGTCTTCCCTCGCAGGGCCGCGGCTTGCCTGGGGAGCAGCGGAAGTGGAAGGAGAAGCCTCGCTCTGCACGGGCTGACGTTAGCAGAGGCGGCGCAGAAAATGTTACGGAGGACATCGGCAAGCTGAGCATCGCTGAGCCTAGTAATGGTAGTTCTTCGGCGCTGCTTGGCACGCTGCCGGCTACTGCGAGCCATTCGATCGGGAAGGGGCGGAATCGAGGGGTGTGGTTACCGAAGACCTACGCAACATCATCGACCGAGGCCGCGGAGTCCGCAACAGCGGCTGTGAAGACGGAGAAGGAGACTGCGGTTGGTGATACGGAGAGCTTGAGCAGGTTGTTTCAGGGTCCTCTGGGGGAGAACTTTGTGGTGGACAACAATACCTTCTCCACGGCGAAGATACGGGCTACGTTCTATCCGAAATTTGAGAACGAGAAGTCGGACCAAGATGTATGCGAGTATTTTTTATGTTATTTATACTATCTATGTTTTTTTTTGTTTTATTATTTTATCTCTGAACGGCCAAAATCCACTTTTATGATTTTATCTCCGAAGTAGTTCTTCAAATTTCTCAAGAAATGGTATGTTGTTTTGCTGATAATTGCAATTTTTCAGTAGCAAGTTTCTCAAAGTGTCATTAACCATGCCAACATGAAAATAAGTCATTTCTAACCGTGTCAGCTTTCAGGAGTTTTTTTAAACAATCTTTCCAATTGTATTCTCATTATTTTTTGATGTCTCCATGGTATTCATCATGCAAACATTGGTGACAGAAGACCTTAAAATATATTTTATTTTCCTTTTTTGTATTTTTGGATTATATGCTGAATTGGAATTTCCCTTGCAGATTAGGGCAAGAATGATAGATATGGTCACCCAACGCCTGGCCACAGTAGAGGTAATTATGGCTTTGCTTTGTCCTTTCATCTCCCATATTTTGTTTGTAACATTTTATTGTTAATGCTTTGATTCAATGATTCATGTTTTGTTAATTTACCTTGGGCTTTTGCGTGGATTAATTGACCCCCTTTGAGACTATAAGGCCTCATTTGTTTTAACTTTTTCATCCGGTGCATTTTGAAGAAATCGAGAAGTCACGTCCATCTCTATTTGTTTTTCCGCTTCGATTTTGGATCCACCGCGTTTCATTCCAGGAACAAAAATCCCGTGGGCCGAAACCCTCCAATGAAGCTCCGGTTTGTGGCGTTCTGAGAAAAAAATTGGCGAAAATCTTCCCGTCGCCGCGAATTTCGCTGTGCCGCCCTCCCGTTCCCACACAATGCAATTTTGGGTTGCCGCCGCCGCCGGCGGACTGGCGGCGGAGGCAGGGCGGTGGAGGCAGGGCGGAGGAATAGAAAAAATTACGCTCTGTTCGTTTCAGAGAAGAATTTTATCCCTTGGGTACACTCTGTTCTTCGGGTTTTTCAGGCCAAGAGCCTTTTACCTCACCTCATTCAGGCTCCTCCTTCTCCTCCTACCGACGACTGGCTCAGAAACCATGGCCGTGTTCAGACATGGCTCCTCAATTCCCTGGATGACGAAACTTATCAGATGACTATGTATCACGAAACGGCCAAGGCTATGTGGGATGAGCTGCATTCCTTGTACTCGGGAAAAGGCAATCTCCAACATCTCTATGTCATCCTCACTGATTTTCTAGCTCTCAACACTGGGGGGGGGGGGGGCTTCGGACATGACCTCCTTTGTCGCTCGCGCCAAGACTCTTGCTGAGGCCTGGATCCAGCATCAGCCGTCTACCAATAATCATGCTACTCAGCGAGCTCAGAAGAAGGCCGTCTGCATTTCCATAATGATGGCTCGTGTTCCGCCTCACCTTCAGAGTATTCGAACTCAGGTTCTGGCTTCCTCCACCATACCGTTCTTGTCTGATGTGTGCTCCATGCTTCTTCGTGTTTCACCTCCTTCGGATACTTATGCGCCTTCCCCCTCGGCCTTTCTTCAGCAGACCCCTCCCCCTTACTTCCCCACCTACCTCCGCTTGTGGTGGACGTTTGGGATCTAGGGGCCGGGGGCGCGGTGGTCGGGGTCGGCCGAAGTGTTCCTACTGCAGAAAGGACGACCATTTTGAGGCAACCTGCTACAAGAAGAATGGTTATCCTACTCGTCCGACAGCCTCTGTTGCTGCTGACACATCCTCTTCCGCCCCTCCTGACCTTGAGGCTGTTCTTCTCCAGCTCCAGCAACTTCAAGAGCTGCTCAACCTGCCCTCTGCCTCCATCGCCCCCGTCTCCAACACAGGTACTGTTTGTTTATCCACCAGTCCGCGCTGGATTGTGGACTCGGGTGTCACTCATCACATTACCTCGCTACGACCACCCCAGTACTCAGATTCTCCTCATCCGAAATGTATCACCGTGGCAAATGGGGAGACGGTTCCAGTCTCCGGCACGACTGACCTTTCTCTCAACCCATTGATCTCCCTTCGTTCGGCTCTTCATGTTCCGAGCTCCCCGTTCAATTTACTTTCTGTTGATCGCCTTACTAATGATTTAGATTGATCTGTCATATTCACATCCTCTTCATTTTTCATCCTGGATCGGCGGATGCGGACTACCATTGGTAAAGGAACACTGTGGAATGGGCTCCACCTTCTCGATGACTATCCCACCATCCTATCCTCCGTCTTCTCCAGTGAGTGACATCAACGTCTTGGACATGACCCTCTCCCGGTCCTCCAGCGGGCTCTTCCTAATATCTCTCTTCACCCTTTTTAGTGCGAGTCCTGTATCTTCGGCAAGCAGCCACGCTCTTCTTTTCCTGCACATTGTACCCGGAGCATTGCTCCTTTTGACTTAGTACATTCAGATTTTTGGGGTCATTTTTAAATTACTAGTATTTCTGGTTATCGCTACTTTATTACGTTTATTAATGATTACTCTCACACGACGTGACTCTACTTACTTCGTGATCGCACCGAGCTTCCCCGTGTTTTTCAGGCCTTTGTCCTTGAAACCCGTACGCAATTCCACACCACTCTCAAAACATTGCGCACCAATAATGCTCGCGAATACACTAGCCACTGCTTTGCGGCTTTGTGCTCTGAATTCGGGATTATTCATCAAACATCATGTGCTTACACACCCCAGCAAAACGGCGTTGCCGAACGAAAGAACCGACACTTGGTTGATGTTGCCCTCTCGCTCATGCTTCAAATGCATGTTCCCAAACCTTACTGGAACTTTGCGGTCCCCACTGCGTGCTTCCTTATCAACCGTCTCCCTTCCTCCGTCCTCCACTATGATACTCCGTTCAGCCTACTGTTTCCCTCTACTCCGACCTTCCTTCTCCCGCCTCGCATTTTTGGCGGCACCTGCTACGTCCACCGACTGGGCCTGTCCTCGGACAAGTTGGATCCCCTGGTGGCTAAACATATCTTCGTCGGCTATTCGCGTACGTAGAAAAGCTGTGTGTTATTCTCCCGCTACCCGCAAGGTCTCCGTTTCTGCTGATGTTACCTTCCGGGAGGATCAACCGTTCTTCTCTGATCCTTTACTTACTCCTCTCACACCGACAACTCTCCCTCCACTCCTTCCCCGACCTATTATCCCCGTTACTACACCTCTGCCACCGGTCCCACCTGCTCCGGCTCCTGCACCCTCCAGGCTGCCTGTTATCCGTGTCTACACTCGTCGTCCTTCCGATTCCGTTGCCCCTCTGCAGTCGGCCTCGACCTTGGCTACTCCGCGCCCTGCTGATCAGGTACCGGCCTCCACTGCTCATCCTCTGGCAAACTGTGTCTTTTTGCATCGCCTTTCTCCCCACCTTCACACATTTGCTACTTCTCTTTACTCGGTTTCGGTTCCTAACTCTGTGCAGGAGGCGCTCCAACATTCTGGCTGGCGGGCCGCCATGGAGGAGGAAATGACTGCTCTCTGTGCCAACCAGACATGGACTCTCGTACCCCTTCCTCCGGGTCAGAAACCGGTTTGGTGTAAGTGGGTCTTTGTCATCAAACATGCTTCTGATGGAACGATTGACCGTCTGAAAGCTCGTCTGATGGCTCGTGGCTTCACCCAACAACAGGGGCTCGACTATGAAGAAACTTTTTCTCCGGTGGCCCTTACTCCAACTAGATATTAGGAATGCCTTTCTGAATGACGATCTCCAGGAAACAGTTTATATGCAGCAATCTCTCGGGTTTGAGGCCACGGGGGAGTCTCAGGTCTGTCGTCTTGTGAAGACCTTGTATGATCTCAAACAATCCCCACGAGCGTGGTTTGACAAGTTCAGTAAGGCCCTTCGGGAGGTTGGTTTTACTCGAGGCTCAGCAGATTTCTCGTTGTTCACTCATCACCGAACAACGGGAACAGTTCTTCTGCTAGTATACGTTGACGATATCAAATTACAGTAGACGACTCGAAAGGAATACAGGAGGTCAAACTACACCCAAGCTCCGTATTTCAAACAAAAGATCTGGGGCCCCTTCGATACTTCTTGGGTCTTGAGGTTGCCAGACGGCCAGATGGTCTTGTCCTCTCTCAGCGGAAGTACTGCCTCGACCTCCTTCATGATGCAGGCTATTCAGGTTGTAAGCCGATTGACACCCCAATGGATGTAAATCACAAGTTGTGCGCTCAGTCATCTGACTCAGATCTCATACTCCAGAATCCAGAATACTATCGTCGTCTCGTTGGAAAATTGATCTACCTCACGGTAACCAGACCAGATATTTCCTTCGCTGTTGGTATTGTTAGTCGGTATATGCATTCCTCTCGAAGATCTCATCTTCAGGTCGTTGAACGCATTCTCAGATTCCTTGAAACGGCTCCTGGTCAAGGACTGGTATACAAAACCTCATCTTCCGCTCCAACATTGGTGACATATTCTGATGCTGATTATGCTGGTTCCCTTGATGATCGACGATCAACCAGTGGTTTTTGCACATATTTTGGAGGACATTTGATTACCTGGCGAAACAAGTTGTCGTTGCTCGATCATCAGCTGAAGCAGAATACCGGGCAATGACATCGGTGGTTTCAGAACTGACGTGGCTTGAAAGTCTCCTTACCGATCTGGGTGTAAAGCTCCCTTCCCCAACTCTCCTCCTCTGTGACAGTCAAGCTGTTATACATATAGCCAAGAACCCAGTCTTTCACGAGAGAACAAAGCATATTGAAGTCGACTGTCATTTCATCCGGGAAAAAAGGTTCAAATGAAGAAGCTCGAACAGAAGCATGTTCCTAGGACTGAACAAGTTGCAGATGTCCTCACAAAGGCTCTTTCCAGTACCCTCTTCTATCTGTGCTTGTCCAAGCTTGGTGCATACGATTTGTACGCTCCAGCTTGCGAGGGAGTGTTAGAAAAGCCCATGTAAAGAGCCCATTATTGGGCTCATTTTTATTGTATTTCCTTCTTCTCTTCTTAGTCCCACATATTGCATAAGATTTCTTCTCACCTTCTCCCTCCTATATATTTGTATTCCCTCATTGTATTTACTTACACAAACAATACATACAAGTTTTTGAGCTCTTTCAACAAATTGTATTGCTGTCCTACCTCACTCTTGCGATAAGACTCTTGTACTCTCCGTTGTTAATTGTCTGAAAATTATGCACATTTTGTAGCACTCCCCATTGATTACATGACGACTAGCATTCTAACATTTTTTTCTACCCACATCTGCAATGTCCATGACATTCCTCGAATATCATTTCCATATGAGATCATATCTTACTCAATAACTTTGAAATAACTCTTTACAAGTTTGACATCTCTTTACGAGCTACACTACTTACAACCCTCAAACTGATTACCCAACAAAGGTCTTAAGGTGTTATCTTTAATAGTTGTATGTTCATGCCCGGTGGATACCATTTATTGTTAGTTTCAACATTTTCATTTGACAAAAAATTGATGCAACACAATCTACCATTTTCACACTAGAATGAGTCCCTTTAAAATTCTTCATGGTCACCATTTCACCTTCCATTCTATGTTAGGTAGAGGGTTCTGCATTCGATATCTCAATCAACACGCTCCTTAATTGTAATGCATTGTTACGATCTTTAAAATCAAATCTTTTGAACTCTCATCACTTGAGACAATACGCGGACATAGGCATGCTTGATTGCTCCAGTTTGTAATTGGTTATTCTAAAGTCAAGCGCATACGAGTGACCTTCACGTAAGTTGGCTTTTCAATACCATGGTCCCTTCTAGAGCATCTTTAAATTGTGGTCAATAACAGGTTGGACCTTCCTCACACATTTCACATCTCTTTTCTTCCATCTAATGGTAGCAACCTTTGTAATAAGGTTCCTCTTAATATTGATGGTGATGTTACAACTTCGCTTTAGACTCTGCTCTCTTCTCCTTTCACTCCCAAACCCCGACAAATATCAACTGTTCCTCTCTTCACGACAACGACCTAATTCACAACTTCTAACAAACCTAGCATTTCTACTACTTCTGACCGGCCATTGCTATCTTACCTCTTTCAAACCACCACTCGAGACTAGTCAAGTTAACCTGCTGCGTACTAATGCATCCGAATACACTTAAAGAGAAAGAGAGGTAGAGCACTCTTGCAGAAGACATCCGCATCCTTTTAGGAAATGCTTCACACACTTTTTTTAGTAGGTTCTACAATCTTTCACCGTACTTCAATACTGTTCTATCTAACAGTAGAACACACTAAAAATCCCCACAAAACTCTGCAAGCTCCTACACTGTTAGAAAACTTCCACATTACTCAAACATATAAAACCCCCATACTACTCTACTTTGTTCTAAAAATCTTTCACGGCTTCATCATATGTTGCCTCTAAAATTTCCTATCATCTTCATGAATTCTCCCCCCCCACTTCTATGAGACTTATTCCCCATTCCACACAACAATATGTTATGGTCGCATTAGTCATTCAATGATTGTATCATACTTTCTTGTCTTATCATACGATGCTCTTGTTGCAGCCATAATGTACGAATCCTTAACCGAATCCAACTGTACAATAAATCACAGTTGCGTCTCACACTTGTGGATCATGACATTTCTTTGTGCTCGAACACACAACACCTCCATTGCTTCCATGCTACATTAATTCTCAACTTATTCCCATTTCTCAAGTGCATGAAGGTTCTAATGATGTGCCACAACTTTGCCATGAATCCTGATTTTGTGACACTCCTCATTCCTTTAAAGCTCCGCAACTGCACCATCAACTGCTTAACTCTTTTCGCTCTACTTTATTTGATCATATGATGCCTTGTCGTTGCAGTGTTGCTCAAAGTCTCAAACACACCCACACTTTACTTTATATATTTGACATTTTTTATCCAACATCTGATAATGCGTTAGGCTGTGTCATGACCCTGCAGGCTGTGGTTATGTCCACTCCATACCGTGGCACCATTGCCTTTGAGATGCTGTGCAAAACTCTAGATGAATCCATCTATTTAGTGCTCCATGGATGTGTATTGCATTCACAATGATCTCCTCTAGTGCAATGCTGATTCCAGTCAAGCTTCATATTTAACTCGTCCCGTTTGGATCTCGCTTGAAGATCCCACGATCTCTTGTGTCACAAACATGGTTCTTGATTCCCACAAAACATCGTAATGAGAACTCTGCCTGACTTCCCATGATGCCAAGAAACCAATTCCTACTGGCACTACAATCGATACTACTACAAATTGGTTTTCACTGCCTCTGACATCTCTGCAAACTATTCTGCCTCGTGAACCCATTGTAGGAGCTGCCCTGTCTTAATAGAGTGGGATCCTGATGATTGCAAGCCATGGATGTAATATATTACATGCTACCACTATGGAACTACTTGGGGAAAGCCGCGAGGAGATTCAAAATGTCTTTATGTTTCCACATTTCATTTATTTGGAACATTCGTATTTTGATTCACATGTTGTTTAAGCCTTTACAAGGGGTGTTTTCGTTATTTTCGAACTTCTAATTCATTGCCCTACTTATACGGGGAAGGGGGCTTATTTGGTATGCACAATTTAATTCCCTCATTCCCTCTTTTCCTCTATCTCTTCGCCACTCTTTTTCTCATGGAGTCATGGTGTCATCTAGGGCACGATACCAGGTCAAGCTCGGCTCCCAATCGTGACCATCCGCTCAATCGGCCATCCCTACAAAATTCCCTCTTCTCTCTGGCAAGACTCCTGCCCACTTCTCTCCACCATAGGATCCTCATGATAAAGAAGGGCTAAGCCAACCTTCTCTAGTATTTCTCTCTTGTGGCCTCTCACCCGATTGCAAACATTAGGCTCTAACTTAATCCCTCCCATGTCTAAATGTCTTCTCATCCCTCCAATTCTGAATTTAGCCCTATCGTTGAACTATTGTATGTAAAGCAATTCTACGTTGCATTGTATAGCTATTTAAACATTTTTTCCCAATGGATTTCTTAATATTAGCTGTCTTAATTCTTAATTCATTGGTTTCAGGTCTCACTGAAGCACTCTGGATCTCTATTTATGTATGCTGGTCATCTGGGTGGTGCTTATGCAAAAAATAGCTTTGGTAACATGTATGGTGATTGAATATGTTTGTTCTATTGTTATGTTGCTGCACTGCTACTCAAAGCAACAATTTCTCATTAAAATCTTATGCTTTGCTTGATACAGTTATACCGCAGTAGGTGTTTTTGTTATGGCTAGGGAATTCCAAGAGGCATGGGGTACTGAAGCAAGCAAAAAGCAAGCAGAGTTTAATGATTTTCTGGAGGTATCTATGCTTACCTTTTTAATAAAAATTCTCCTCCCCTAGATGTCAAAGCTTCTCCACAAAATCATATCAGGCTCATTCCTACTCAGTATCCTCATGCGCAGATTAACAGGATTTGTGACGCAGGGTAGACCGTGTAACATGGGTGTGCCGACGCTAATGTGACACTAAGTGATTGTGATGAAAAATGGACTCAAATAATTGTAACCTAAATGATATGCAATTGAATTTTAACCCAGAAGAAAATTCTAGCGGTGATAATTATAAAAACTTAGCAAACAAATTACAACGTGAACGTCAACTTCAAATGCGCAAGCAAAAGTTATGTTTGATTTTGCTAGGAGTTTCCTTTACTACACATTTCACAAACGCAAGCTTGAAAAATTAAGAAAATGCAACAGTAATAACTCACAAGCAAATATAACATATTTTTTCAATATTCAATAAAAATGAAATAACACAATACCACAATACTCACGTAACAACGGGATTCCGTGTTGGCGGCAATGGTCGGGGTGGTTTCATCAATTTTAGGCCTAGTTGAAAGAATGAGGGGAGGGATGGTTGCAGAGGGGAAGGTGGGGGCTTGCAGATGAATTGGAGACGAGTGGGTCTGGGTGATGGAGGATATCACTGGAGGTGAGGGGAAGGTATAATGGTATGCAACTTTGCTGGCGGTTCCACGACAGAGCAGGATGAGGGGAAGGAACAAGATGTTCGGTTGCTGGAGATGCATTGGAGGATGCTTGAAGGCCAGGATTTGCGGCTATGAATAGGACTAAATTTATTGTAGGAAGAGTAGCTTGCAGAGGGGTATGGGGTTGTGGTAGGATGCAAGAATGGAGGGGGGTTGGCAGGACTGAGGAACTTACGATGGGAAGGAGGTCTGCACAGGCGATGGAAGAGGGAATCTAACAGAGGGAAGCAACAACAAAGGTATCATCTTGAGTCGAAACAATGTGAGATAGGTGGTTGGGCGGTGGGATACTTGATCGATGGGAGGAAGATGATCTACAGTCGGAGTAGGTTGAAGATGATGACAATGGGAGGACTTGCAGGCAACATGATGCCAGGAGTGCAACACTCTTCAATCGGGATGTAGGCGATCGACGATTTAAGCGAAGGAGAAATGGATGTCGAGTGGTTTCCGTCAAGGGAGGGGAAGTTGTATCGCTGAGTTGCACTTTTCTTCCCGCGAGAGGCGAATAATGGCTGGTTCGAACCGTTAGCAGAGGGATCATGATGTTTAGGGGTGGTTTCACGGAAACAGTAAAATAACTAGGGGGAAACAAAACGGTAAATTGAAAGAAACCGAGACGTCGCACCTTGAGGTCTCGCGGCGTCGCACCTCGTGTGATTTCCGGTCTGGAATCTCTCTCAATATAAGCAATGTCCCTAAATTATAACATCCACCCCTATTTATAATAAGAGGGGGCGGTTGGGCACCATATGTAACAGCTATTTAGTCATTACGCTCGAGCCACTAAAACACAAAAATAAAATACATAATAGATTGACTAGCCGAACACGCTTGTGGTCTCAGATCGTTGATCCGATCATCGCCGCTTGCGCGAATATACATAAGTGTTCCCGTCGATTGGTGACCTGCTGTTTGGTGTCGATCTCTATCAACTCTCCCCGACTGAAAAACATTCATCTCTGATAAATAGAGATGATCGTACTGACATCGAAATTCGGGACAATTCTATCAAGCTCCGCTGCAGACATCCAATTATCATCAAATGTGGGGCGTCCGCTCCGGTGTACCAACGACAAGAGGGGTCGTCTACGGTGGAAATGCTCTCATGCGCCACAATATAAGTAATGCGTTCAACCCTCACCTCTCGTGTTGGTGGATCTAGGAGAACAAGTGGAATCATAGGTGGTGCGGGCAAGTTCGTATGTGTTTGTCCAAGGTGGCTATGAGAAGGGTCAGACTGTAACTGAGAAGGTGTAGGAAGTGGATCAAGGTATGGATCCTTATACTCGAGAGGCTCAAACTACAGTGTTAAATCTTCAGTATTAAATATGGGATGAATACCCATATTTGCTGGGAGGTCGTCCTCATAGCCATTTGTTCCAATTTTCTTTAAAATTGTGCAAGGGTCAATTCACTTTGGTTATAGTTTCTTAACGACCCCTTTTAGGAGCCTCTCCATGCAAAGTCAGATCATGAGTTACTCGCTTATCCAAAAATACTGCTCACGTTTGTGTTCATCTGCCCTTGCTTTATATAATTCATTACTGTTAATAAATTTTTTCCGGATCAATTCACAGTTCATGTATATGATGAATGAAAGATTCGACGGACTCACTAGGGCGTTACTCTAAAAGAACATGAGCAAGGTCAACAAGTTTCCTAGGCTCATAACCTGACATTATATGGAATGGACTCATGCCAGTGGACCTATTGATGAAACTATTATATGCAAACGCAGCTACGGTTAATGAAGAATCCCAAACCGACAGCTGATCACCAACTAGACACCGTAAGAATTCCCTAAGGGTTTGTTTGTTTTGTCGGAATTGGGGGTTTAAAATTGGCATTCAATTGCCAATTCCAATTGTGGTTGTTCGTCAACCAAAAGAAATAGCTGGAATCGGAATTCAAAGGAATTCCCATAAGAATTCAATTAATCGGGTAAGAAGCAGCCCTATTTCCGACCTCAGCCGGTCTGATTTCCTGATTCCCGCGATTCCTCACATTAGCGTCTTCGACCTCGCAATCCACCACTCTGCAACTCCTCCCTCGCGACTCATGTCTCCCTCGCGACTCATCCGCCGCTCTGCAACTACTCCGGCGAGCCCTCCATTCCCTCCGTGCGACTCCTCCCTCGTCGCCGTCCATTGTCGCTGCATACCTTTCGTTTTCCTCCTCACGGTAAGTGTTGAAATCAATTTTTCGTTTATCGTTTTGTAGATCTAGGGTTGGAATGAGTTGATTTGTAGATTTGGGGTTGAAATCAGTCATCTGAACATTTGGGTTGAAATCAGTCCTCTCAGTTGGGATTCTACTTCCTTCAACACATCTTCCTTTTTTATGATCTGCATCAAAATAGGAGTTATTGTTTTTAATGGTGTTTTGAACTAAAATGACTGCTTTGGTGGAACACTTGGTTTTATGATCTGTAAGCCTAGTTTTATGATCTGTTACTCTGTATGGCTTGGTTTTTTTATGCTTGTATTATTTCATATGTTGTGCGTAGAACCTATCTATTAATTCTCCCCTGTCTTGGTGTAACACTTTGTTTGCAAAGTTCAGGTTTAAGTTCGACCCAATATTATCTTGTATCAGTAAAGGGTATATACAAGGGAACTTTGATAGGTCATTCAATGAATCTTTTTAAATAAAGAAGCATCATAGACGTAGGAGAGCAGCAGTGACATTAAATTCCGTCCATATCAGTTGAATTTAATGTTTTAAATTTAAAATTTCAATTCCGTTCATTGAATTGTGAGATACAACCGAACATCAGAATTACTAATTCCAATTCCTATGAAAGAATTTCTGCATTCAGCCGAACAACAGAGTTGGAATTGATTACAATTCCAATTCATGCGGGAATTGGAATTGAAGTCAATTCCAATTCTTGCATCCCATTTCCGACGAAACGAACAGACCCTAAACTCTTATTGACTGCCTCAGTTTGGTCGTTAGTCTGGGGGTGATAAACGGTTGAAAATTTCAAAGTCGTACCTATTTTATGCCATAACATTCTCCAAAAGTAGCTCTGAAATCAAATGTCACGGTCATACACTATGAATTTAGGTAATCCGTGTAATCAAAACCGTCTCTTATGAGAAGGGCCGCCACATGAGCCGCATCGGCGGTCTTGCGGAAGACAATAAAGTGAGCCACCTTCGAAAACCGGTCTACCACTACAAAAATAGAATCATGCTTGCTCAGAGTGCAAGGAAGAGTGTTAGGATCACAGATAAATACCAGGAGAAATCTGGCAAGGGGAAGGGACGGTGGAGGTGAAGGAGAGACGAAAATCCTAGAAGGGAGGAGGGAAGAACTAGAGAGAGGGAGAGAGGAGATTAGAGAAATAAAAAGAACCTTAGATTCATTCTTCCATGTCAATTACAAGACCCCAAATGCCCTATATATAGGCGCTGATGGGATAATTGTAAATAACACAAACATGCAACAATATTAAAACACTTAAACACTACGACACGACTCGACACAACACGACTCGACACAACACGACTCGACATATAAATAATAATGATAATGCAAGATAACTGATGACGGATCCGTAACAAAGAGCCAATACAAAATCCATACTAATGTCGACCCATGACTGGTGTGGGATTGGAACGAATGTAGTGTGTGAGTAACTGATCATTAATACTGCAGGCATAAATTTACAGCTTCTAGCTTCTTGAATGTTTCCCAGTCACTGCGAAATGTTGATATATCTAATGAGCAGATGACCATGGATGAAGTTAAAGTTAGCAAAACCATTATTTGGCCTTGTTATTCCCCATTTGATGTATCCTCTTAGTAGATCTCATTTATTTATGCATGTTCCATTTTGGTATTTCAATATTTGTAGGTCTTCTGCTCTCATTGTAGGTGTTATTTTTCCCCTTCTTGTACTGCAAAGAGGATACTTGCATTATGCATTTTACAATTCATTTTAGGATAGTTACACATGTATTTATGATATAGTTTCATGATACCCGATGGCTTGGTTTTGATTTGTATATTCTGTGTAATAGGAGTCTGTTTTAATTACCTTTTTGTTTAAGCATTTATAAAAACCTGATCCTCAATTTCATTGATCTACAAGAAAAACCACATGTGTATATCAATGGAGTTGGTTACTGCGGTACTGGGGGACCATGGTCAACGGCCCATTGATGACTACGGTATGCTGATTTTTTTCTCTTTCAAGATAATTTTATGTACAACTGTGCTGTTAAGAATTTGTTAAATTAGTTATCCTATGGTCATATTGGTTTCTAATTTATACATTCATCTAATTCTCATTAGATTCATCTAACAATAATGCATGTTTTATTTGATATACAGCTCAAAGAATTCAACTTTATGGATGACAAAGAATTTTGTAAATTAATAGTTTTGTTTCATTTATTTTCAATGCCTTGTTTTCCTCCCCGCATATGATAAATGTCTTAAAACCATTTTAAAGGTCATTGTACGGCCAGATATTCTTCATCCTTCTAAATAAGAAATGTCCTATTCAGCATGGATGAAATCAAAATGCCCTTGTACTTGCTCCAATATGGCAGGCCCGTGCGTTTTGGTTATTTCCAGTTTAAGTAAATGGTAGCATCTTCAAATTACAGTGGTCGGAGTTCACGCAATACTTCAATGCCTGTGGACAATGCAGTTTCACATTTTAAACTTTTGATCTGTAGTTGAAAGTTGAACCTAATCCTATACCTTATCCTATGCCATTTAGAAGCTACAATACTTGTGGACATTTGCAGTTTCAAATTTTATCCTTTTGATCTATAGTTGAAATTTGAATCTAATTCTATGGCCTTAAGGAATTCTGGCAGCGACCTTTTTGTCATTGCGACTCACCGCTTCCGCATCAATGTGGCTGTGGCCAGTAGCAACAAGATGGACTGTCCGAGGATTTATCGCACCGTACCAATAGTGTTGGAGGGACACCACTTGTTCTCTGACTTCCTCATCGCACTCTGAGGTTTAGAGGTGGTCTTGGGAGTCTGATGACTACACTCCTTGGGACCTGGGGATCAATCGTCACCATCTATCCGCCGAATGGAGGGACCGCTATTTGTCTACTCGCACATGGGGACTTGATCGAATCGTCAATTTGACTTCGCGGATGTGTCCGGATCTACGTCCACGCCCGATTTCATATATTATTTTTGTATTTTATGTTTATTTAGAAACATCAGATCCTAATATCTCAGACCCATCATAACCATCGATATTAGGATGCCCTACTTGTGTTTGCTATTTATATGCAGGTTAGGACTGCTGTTTGGGGCATTGCTGAATTTTGGAGAACTCCAACTCCGGTGATCATCTGCAGTGCTGACGTCGCAACCCTAGGTGCTGACTTCTAGATAAGCCTCTTCCTTCTCCCTTCCCACTTCCTGCAACTGCACCCTACCCATATATTCCTCCCCTTCAACGTTCGAACTCCCAGCCGCTTTAAATCCCCTCTCGTGCCCCTGGCGGAACTCCCCCTCGCGATTCCGGCCGTCCCCCCTTAACTTCTCTCCGATTCCGCCACTCCCAGTCGTCTCTGTTCTCATATCTTACCACCAACCATTATTACTCCCCCGATTCCGCCACCCCAGCCGATTCCCCCCTCATATCCGACCATCTACCACAAACTCCCTCCCGAATCCTCCACCCAGCCCACTCCCCTCCTCAGATCTGGCGGCCCTGCCTCATCCCCCTCTTGATTCCGCCACCCAGCCTCCTCCCCTTCCACGGATCCGGCCACCCCCACCTCCGTTCCCTTACAAAACCACTACCTAGCCCCTTCCTATACCAGATCTAGCCTCTCCTCCCTTCCACCCTCACCAGGTCCTAATCTTCCCCAAGCCAGGGACCGTCCAACCATTTTCAGGCTACAACCAGTCTGAGCCGGCCTCCATACCCGCGGATCTCATCAACCTTGGTGCCCTGCAGCAGTCCCGACCATCACTGTGGTTGTAAGAGTTGTTTTTGGTGGTTTGTTACAGTTTTCATTATTGAGTATTAGTGTACTTGCTTATCTCTTAAAGTATTATTTGCGTGGGCCTGTTCTCGCGACTTATCGTGCTTTGCAGCGACGTATTCACTTGCGGGCTCTAGTTTGTCCCTCCAAAACGGAGGCCGCCCAAATTAGTTCGCCTTTGAATATTTGTGGCGCTTACAACTAATCAAATTAAGATTATTATTATTTTGCATTGTGAAAAAATCTAAATAACAAGCTTTGCATTCCACAAAAAGATAATTTATATGAGTATGACCCCCTATTTATAGGGGGAAGAAAAGAAGGAAAAATATAACAGTCGATGTGGGACTAAATTACAATCCGTGGACAGGTCGGATAAAAATTTGAACCACAAAACAACCGAGCGGTTAAGCCCTGACCGCTCTGACTAGAATTCGCCGGACATAGAAATAGCCCGCTCCACACAGGTACCCGCCGGACTCAAGTAGCAGTCCGCGGCCTCTGACCAGCTCGCTTCTGCACCAAGCCGCAACAACTGCCAGAACCCGCAACAACTGCCAGAACCCACAACTTCAACTGCTCTCCAGATCACCTATTACCAGCAATTGCTCCAACGGGCAAAGCACTCACCTTTGTACCCATTGTGGGCGGAAGAATCATACTAAGGTCACCTATTATCGCAAACATGGGTTCCCGCCACATCCCATCATAGACATACTAAAAGAAAATAAAGTGGTTTTCCGACATTTATCATCCACAAAATAGTCTACTGACATTCTTGCAAAGCCTTGCCCCCGAGGACCCTTCACATGTTCTACATGCTAGACATAATCAATGTCTATACTCCAGCTCGCAGGAGAATGCTGAAGCCCAGTAAAGAAGGCCCATCCTGATGGTCTATGTGCGTCTCTTCCAATATATATAGTAGTTCCACATTGCCCAATATTGTTTCGTTAATACTTGTATCTATATATGTACATGTAATCTACCTCAATGATAGAAGGATTACCATTTCTACAACAATTATACTAATAATGCACATTTGCCCCTCTGTACCTTGGCGTTCCAATATATTATGGTAGTGAAACATTATCTACTATGAAATTCTTCTAGTCAAAACTCAGAGCAAGATTACTGTGGATTTTCAATTTGTGGAACCAAGTAGGTAGACTCAGCTTGATCAAGGTTGTCCTTCAAACTTGTTTTACTTATTCTCTCATACCAAAAATTTGTGCTAAGTTCCGTTGAGTCCCAAAGCTGAAGATAACAAGCATCATTGGGTGATTTACGCTAAGGTGAATAAACCCTTTTCATCACTTGGGCTTGGCATTTCTGATCTCGGAGAATACAAGATATTATAGCATGGACATCTAATACTTGCTGGGACATCTAATACTCGCTGTTCTAAAATTTTAAGGACCAAATACTTCAGCGAAGGACATAGAATCATAATTAATAGAGCAAAAAATTCGAAACCTTTAGAAGATGATTCACCTTGGCACCTTCATTACAATACAATACAGATTATCGGCAAAGGAAAACTAAAATTCTGACAATGGGTGCCTATCTGGCCCCTTTTGCAATTCAGATATTCAACACACTCACAACTGCTCAACAATTCAAGAATTTCTCTCTGAAAATGGGGATTGGTCTGAAGAGCTTCCTTCCAATACTTCTATAGAGCACATATTACTGCAACATAAAATCAGATTAACTAGTTGGTTAGGCCACCTCATTAGGTGACCTAGGGAAGATCTCTGCTTCTCCATAGAGAGCTGCACTAGTATCCACCGGGGAATTAAGAGGGAAGATGGCCAAATGGTTCTTTAAACGACTATTCCTTATAAGTACTCCAATTTTGTTGTAGTTCAAAGATAAAAACTTCGTGATCTCCTGTATGTTCTCTTGGGGCTTTTGAAAGTTCCCCTCGACTTTTGGAGGCTTGTGGCCTTGTAGAGATTTCCAAATTGCAAATATCTCACAAATTTTAGAGAACAAACAGACCCAGAGTAAGTTTTGTTGTTGTTATTGTTGTTGTTGTTGGTGTTGGAGAGCCTCCTGGTTCAAAATGGCAGAAAATAGGGTGAAAACACAAGAAAAAAGAAGTTCAAGTCTCTATGTATGATCTTGAAAAGGTTATATGGTGCCGAATTTTAATGTCAAGATGCTGGATCCTCAAGCATGAAGAAATATATTGCAAGTTTCAAGCATATAAAAATCATCTAGAAGGGAATGAAATCTCATGTAAGCATAACTAAAAATATTTAATTCTTCATATCACATCATTATTTTATCCATCACATCATATCCTGTCATCATCATCATGATTGTAACAATCATAAGGGGTCATTTATAGAAATATTTTGATTAAAAATTCAAAGTTTCTCAAGGATAATTATATGATAATGTTCTTGAAAATATATTAGATAAAAATACAAAACTTCTAATCCAACAATTGTTTAATATTCACATGATTCAATAAATAGATTACCGCCAGTCAGATGATATAATGTCTAACTGGACTATTGATTCTAATTTTAATAAAATAGGTCAGTGTATTCTCTCTGCTTCTCTAGATTTATTGTTAATTTGGTAATCACGATCCTTGTACCTTTTAATCGCATTTGATTGTTTGAAGTACTTGAAATCCTTTATGATTTGCATATTTGTGTCTATTTATTGCACAGTTTTTATTGCCTGTTGTTTTTGTACAGTTGTTGTGACAGCTGTGACTGAACTGGGAAATGGCAAACCAAAATTTTTCTCCACCTCTGAAATTATTGCATTTTGCCGCAAGTGGCGCTTACCGACCAATCATGTTTGGCTGTTCTCTACAAGGTGAATATCAAATTTTTTCTGGGTAATGTCTTGAAATCATCATTTTTTAAGATGCGTAGATTCAACATATTTTAGGTATTAAATTTTGGTAATTTTGTGGAGTTATGTAACGGCACTCTAGACCACCACAATTAAAATGCTTTTCTTATTATTATTAGAGCCCGAGTTTTATTGGAATTTTTTTCATCGTAGAGACTTGCAAAGCAATATTATGCAGAATACCAAAATCATTTCAATATGTAGAACAATCTGCAGTATATATATATATATATATATATATATATATATATATATATATATATATGTGTGTGTGTGTGTGTGTGTGTGTGTGACTGTATAATGTACATTACAAATGTACATATATACATAACCAAACTTATACAAACAACCTAACATGATGAAATTATGGCTAACGACACCCAGAACTAATGGACCTAAATATAAACTCTACTTGTCCCAAACGACTCCTCACATAGCTAATCCATCTATCCTAGGAGTAACATAATATTCTTGTGCTAGCAGTTTTCATATTGACATGCACTCTTATGCCGTTCTATCACTTCCGACACATCTGTAATAATTTTTAGCCACAACTTATGCTTTTCTTCCCGCGACATCCTCTTTCCCTCCTCCAATAGTCTGATAGTAACCTCTCCTTCCTTGAACTAAAATAATAAGGGTTAAAACCCATCAGTCTCACAGACCCAGTGAATTCTTACCTCTTTAATTGTTTACATACAATTCAAAGAGATTAGTATCAAAACTGCATATGTAAAATAAATATAGTGCGCACACCATGATAAAAGAGGTGCTGATAGTAATCATCACAAAGTAATATGAAAGTGCAGAATGATATTTGAGAATTACTCTAGAGGGGCATGTGAATAAAAATTTAAATTTTTTTGTACATAATCAATCATCGAACATGCCATAGATTATAAAAGCAGTAATATAATATTATGCAATGTAATAAACTAAGCTATAAAGTAGATCAACCAAACGACACATTTTTTCATTGAGATTTCTCAAATTTTGGTATGATCTCTCTTTTACTCCTTGGTGGGAATTCACTAAATAGTGCCGAGTCTTTCGATAACAAGACTCTTAAAACTGGTACTGAATTTTTTGATAACCAGATTCTTAGAACC
The DNA here is from genome assembly GCA_039583875.1 of Platanthera guangdongensis. NCBI lineage: Eukaryota > Viridiplantae > Streptophyta > Magnoliopsida > Asparagales > Orchidaceae > Platanthera > Platanthera guangdongensis. Next base: position 83,701,891 of record CM077150.1, read on the forward strand.
ACTGATTTTTTAATGATAGATTCTTCAGATTGTATCACCAAATCCTAGGGATTCTTAAAACTCTATCCTTAAATCTTTTAAAGATGAATTCTTAAAACTTTATCTCTGAATTCTTTGCAGAGGGATTCTTAAAACTCTTTTGATTAAGAGGTTGAGGAAGTTGTAGATGAGATCAATATGATCGACTGTTCTGGTTGAGAAGAAGAAGGAAAACAATGATCAACAACTTTTTTTTGTTTGTTGAGGGTTTGTAGCAGAATGCCCTTCAAATTGAGAAGGAGAAGAATTATAATAAGATTCAGAGAGTAGATTTGTCCTTCTTGAGATCGTGTAGAAGAAGAGATTAAGTTTTTTTTGAATCAATCAATTCTTTTGGCCTTTATTTCTCGGTTTGAATCTTCTCTATTTATAAGAGACCTTCTGAATCAATAATTCTCTTCTCATCTCTGATTTGATATAATCTCTTTCCATAAGAGGAGCTCCAACAACTTGGTTTGAAAGAAAATCACGGCCTTAATCTGCTCATTTCTTCATATGTCATTCCTTGGAGAAATCGTCGTAAGTCCAACAAACCATTGATTATTTCTCTACGTATGTCGATTTCTATGCAAAAAGAAATCGACGTAAGCTGACTTATTTTAAATTGAGAATTGATTTATTTTGCAAAGCTTTTTACAATTAGACACAAACTGCCTTAGCCCTTCGACATACATCGACTACTTTTTGACGTACAAAGCCTTTAGTCGATGCTTTTCCTTAGCTTTCTTCAGCCTTCAATATTGCCAGCTTTTTTTGTTTATACTATACAACTAATTCTTTTCCATACAACTTATAAGTTATTTCCTAAATCACTTATTTAATCAGTATACCAAATTAAGAGGTTTTTCCCAATAATTTTCTCATATATTAGATTTTATAAATTAATAAGTAATTTTACATGAAGGAAATAGAAAAAGAAATACAATACAGAGAATACTTAGGGCATTAAAAGAGAACAAATAAAAATTCATTCATTCATCTTTATCAGACCATGCTCTTGTAGATCTTTTTCTTTAAATTCTTCTTGTACTCAGAAGTTTCACATGACCAGTCTTTTGTAATGAGTTTCACAAGACAATTATAACTAAGGAACATCTCTTCATGTTCCATTGAGGGAAAACTGTTTCATCAAACGTTAGATTCAAAGAATAATAGCATTCTTGGCATTTATAGAAGAGGATATCAAACCAATATTAGAAGGGTGTACATAATATTGTCTTTGTTCAACAAAAATCAGAGAGATAATCATTGTTTAGTAGAAAGCGCCACGTTCCGACAAAAGATTCAAGTAGTTTGTTATGAAGTATGAAGATTTGTTATACTTGCTTGTCTTTATTTAACTTTTCTCTGCTTCCCCCTGGTAGAATCCTCTGAGCTGTCCCTGAGAAGGACACCTACTTCCTTATTTTCAATCTCCAAAACCAATGCTACCCTGCAAAATACTAACATAATATGTTTTACGGCATCTCCAGGACGCCTGTCCATCTGACCGGCATTATCCCCCTTCATTGTTTCATTTATGGATGAAGCAATGACAGTCTTGGAAGATGGCCCTTGATTCAGATGATGAATCATGACCAGAACTCGATTCCTCTTCAGATATTTCTTTTATTGATTCAAAATAATACACTGCTGCTATTCTTCTTTCCTTTGATATACATGCCCCTCAAAGACCATATAGATGGGGATGCTTGTATCGTAAGACTATACTTATTATTCTACCATGATGGATAATTGGAAGCATTATCTTTTGCTCGATCTGCTTGTAGATCAGCATTCCCCAGTTACATTTCTTTCTCTGTACTAATCTCATCATGAGGCAACTGTTCTCCATAAAACCAGTATATTTTACCGATTTACATAAAACCATTGTACCAATACCATCTTCTAGGAACTGAAACCCAACTTCTACTTTATCTGTATTAACTTGTATTGGGTTTTTCCCACAAAACCTCATGATTGACAAGGCCTTGTTTCTTCATCTGTCATAGGTTCTTCTTGCTCATTTCCTTCAAAATTGAAAGTTACTGAACTCATTCCAGGGTTGAGATTGACATCAACAAAGTGAATGATAGCCTTGCTGTGATTTACACTTGAAATCTTTGCATTCTGATCGAATTCAATCAACTCGATTTTGTATATGATGCATTGAGCAGATAGAAGAGTTTTTAAATGGTTGTTTACCAAAATATTGATAATGTTCTTGAAGCCTTCCCCATACTCCTCAAAGCTCTTGAGATCAAATTCATACTCAGTATTATTCTGATATGGTTCGCTTGCCATGTTTGAGTCTGATCTTGATGAAAACCCTTAACAGAATTAAGAGATGAATGTGAAGCGGAAAATGAAGGAGATAGTTACTACAAATGAGACTGAAGTTCTCTTTCCTTTATTTAATTTGATTTGACTAGGCTTTTTAAACGAAGAGAAAGACAATGTAAATGACGTTTAGCTAGATAGTGTTGGAAGAAAGACTTACACTATCGCTAGAGTGATGAATAGATATTGACGTTTGTCGAACGCTAAATCAAAGGCTGTTGGGTTGTAATATTGATTAAACAAACAATCTTATTTTCTTAATATTATAATTTCTCTCTCTTGGTGATTCAACAAATTGATTGAAAGAGTGAACAATTGTGAATAACCTTCTGAGAATTCTCTAGACGGGGTAAATAGAGATTTTAAAATATTTACTTAAGACAATTTACTAAATTTAAACTATCTCAGTCCTTGCATCCACAAATTCTAGCCAGATATGATATAAGCTCAGTCAAAAAATTACAACAAAGAAGACACCAAAATTATAGTGGTTCCACAATATCTTGGTACATCCACTTTTCTATCACTTTGGTAGGAATACACCATCCAAGTGGCTGAGTCTTTTGATAAGAAGACTCTCAAAATCAATAATTGATTATTTTTTACAAGAAGACTCTTAGAACCAAGTGCAGATCTTTTGATAAGCAAATCTTGAATCAATACTGAGGCTTATGGTATGAAGACTCTTAGAACTACACTGAATTTTTGAAGAGTTATTCTTAAAACTCTTTAATCAATTTACAATGTGAGAGGAAAAGAGTAAGAGTAAATGGTCTTCTAGATTGAATCCTCTGTCATCTTATTCTAAGGATTTTAAGCACCAAGTGTTCTGAATCCTTTCAATATGATGAATTCTTGCTTGAGAAGAAGGTGCAAGATTTATGAGCCTTGGATCTAAGGTAAGTCGGATTGTTCTTCTCAGAATGTTCTTGTTGCAGCAGAGACGAAGAAGAGAAGAAGAATAGTGTCGACTCTTTCAATTTTGTATATAATTATCTCAGTGTATCCTTCTGAATTCTGGGTATATAAAATCCTTAGAGATTTCAAATTCCTCTTCATCTAAGAAATTGTAGTATAATATTCTTCTATATTTGTTTTCATGAATTCCGACATTCTCTTCAAATTTCTTTCATATAAATTCTTCCGTAATTGATGTAGAATTCTTTCCTTAAACTTTTCTTCCAACAACTCTAAAGATTCAAAATAATTTCATAATAGTCTTCTCTAAATAATTTTGGACAGGTCTTATGCGATTTCCATTTTAGGTTTTATTCGACGCTACGCCGACTTCTAGTAGAAGGTACGTCGGGATATGCCTTTAGAATGAAGCTTTGTCGACTTGCCCAAATAATCGACGTTGCATCAATATATTATCGATGCATGTGTCGTTTTCTGCTTTGAAGTATCGCCGACTTATCTTCTGATGATGCGCTAATATCCAGCTGGAGTAACATCGACTTCCAGTCGACGTTGTGTCGACTTTTAGTTACTTTGACAAATTTTTCTTCTCTATTTCAGATTGCCTTTCTTATCCCACTTATTAGATTGACTTTCTAAGACTTCTATGACTCAATTACCCTATCTATACACTTGGGTAAATAATCCTTTGGAGTAACATCACTAATGATTAATTTGTTAAGTTAAATCAATAGAATTTTCCAGAGGTGATGCGAGAAGCTCGACTAAGATGGTTTAGACACGTACAATGAAGACCATTAGAGGCACCTGTTAAGAGATTTGTGTGAGTCTAGTCATTAGGCATGTTAAACGAGGGTGGGGTAGAGCAATAAAGACTTGAAATGAAACTATAAGAAAAGACATGATGTACTTAGACATTTAATGAGATTATGACAAAAGATAGAGTATAATGGCGACAAAGGATCCATATAGCCGAGCCCACTGTAATGGGATAAAGGCTTGAGTATTGTGTTGTTGTTCAAATCAATAAATTTTTTCCCAATAATCTCCCCATATTTAGTTTAACAAATTTTACAAGTTTTTTAAAGTGATTTTACAGAATAAAGAAAGAAAGCAAAAATATATTTTTAAGAGACATGACAATCATTAATATAAGGTCATACTCTAAAACTAATCTTTTACAAGAAATATTAGAACTATGCTTATCCAATTTTAGCTACACTTTTTTGTCAACAAGAAATTGAGAGAAGATGATGCATCATTTTTTGGAAATCTTTTCAACATACTCAAAAATATGTTGTTCTCGCTCCTTTTCGATTCTCATGGATTTCATGATATATCTTGAACAACTTCTGTATCTGTCACAACTCGTCTCGACATAAGTCAAAGTGCATTTCGGGCGGGCCGTGATGCTACAAACATGGACAGAAAGAAAACTATGCCTACTAAGGCGGATACAGAGAATGCTGAAAATAGTTTTAAAGATAATTACTTTTAAGTAAAAACAATTTGTTTTTTATGCGGAAGCATTTAGAGTTTTAAAACAATGAGAATTTTCAATGCACATGTATTTTGTAAAAATCATGCTTTTACAGGGCATTGCTACAGTTTTCATGCAATTATGATTCAAAAGATTATGCACATGCATTACTATCAAATTCTAGTACATAAAGTATTAAAATAGCCTAACAGTTGTTCATGATAACAAAAAAAATGTCTGATTACTTTTATTACATAAAAGAAATATTTGACAGTAAATGAAATGTAAAGATAGAATCTAGAACTTTAAGCAGATCGAGCTCGAGGACCTGGTGACATTGCACGAACGCTAAGACGATTCCAAAACAGAAAGGAAAAGTCTCAGAACATTGAAATAATCAAGGTGAGCAAAGTAAAATACAGAACAATAATAGAAACAGAAATGTATGAGTGTACTAGTTTTCATAAATTAGAGCTGCTAACTCAGACATGTATAATAGTCAAACAAAAATAACTGAATTAAGCTTACTTCAGAGCATAACACATAATAGAACTAGTAATAGCATAAGCTGTAATCAATGAATTGTGTAAGTGTTTTGAGTGGCGCACATGGTTCACACTCAGTCCGGATACAAGTCTTATTAAGAAACTTCCTGCTTGTCGTGACCCTCGTCACGACCCAGGCCCGTCTCAAGGAGGCTTAGTGGGTCCCAACTGGCACCGCGAAGGCTGCAACTCAAGTAACCCCAACACGTTTTAATGTTTGCTTATGTTATGAGTTACATGATTCATATTGTAGTGATTTTAATAGAAACAAAAACACTTATAGTGAACGATCAGATCAAGAATAGGTTTACTAGACATACATATGAAACCAGATTCAACGACACAAAAGGAACTAAATAGTGAGTTTTGAGCCTCGCGGGTTCGAGAGGTAAATGTCATAATATCAAGAAGATTTATCGAGTATATTGCAAAGACAATTGAAATGTATTGGATCGGAAATGTCAAGTACTCATATAAGTTAAATCATTATTTGACACAAGTATTTTCCAAGTAAAAGAAATGCGTTATGAGCATGATATATCCAAACACCAATCATATACGTGCTAAGCCGAATTCATTATAACTATTATCGTGACAATGTTGCTCGTGATTAATGCTCTACGATTCTTCAAATTATTCATCAACTGAGATGCATATTATCTAATTGAATATTCAATTAACTATATCATTCACTAACTCATCTCCCAATTATCCAAATATAGCATTCATCTAAGTGTATATCAATATAAGACTCGCTCATGATCACAAATTCATATAATTCTAAACATCTTACACCCTAAATTACAACTTATCAGACTTGACATTCAAGATTTAAATTCATTTGACAAACCAGACATCTCAAGGTGAAATCATGGAATCGTAAACACAGACAAAACAATTAGGATGCAAATCCAATTAACAGATCAGTACATATAGAAAATGCAGTTATGAATCAGAGAGCAAAGACATTATTTTAAATTCGATTCTTGCAAGAGAGAGAGAGATCTCTACTTGGCTTAAGGAAGCTGAAACTGCTGGTGTCGACTAAGCGGTGCTAGCAAAAACAAGAACTCTACTGGACCTGTTCAGGAACAATCACAGACAATATTTGATAAATAGACATGACAGGAATCCAAAATGCTAGCACAAACAATTATACGGTACATAACTAAATCAATAGCGGCTAAGAGATTACCTCCCTCAAGAGTGAGGGGAGAAGAGATAGAGATTGCCGACCCATAAAGGAAGAGGTGTTGTTGGCCTTAGGAGGGAAGTAGGAGACAGCGTTGACCCCAGAGAAAGAGCAGGAGGCGGAGCAAGAGGAGGCATCGGAATTGGGAGGCGGCAAAGGGGAGGGAGTTGGTGAACGTTGGCGGAATCAGGAGCAGGAGGGGCGCCGGTTGCGAAAAACTTGGAGCGGCGGGATGGTGCTAGCGGGAGACGGGAATAAACAAAGGAGGGGGGCTCGGGTTTAGATTTAAGAGGATTAGGTTATTTATTTATTATCTTTTATTATTTTTATTGTTATAATCGGGTTGTTACAGTATCTCTGCTTTAACATTATGGGAAGTTGCATTTATAGTGAAACCATGACCCAGGATTCTGGCTGAGAGCTCATTAATCAACTCAAGCTCATTTTCAGGTGATCCATCCCTTTGTTGTTCACTGGCTGCAGGTTCTTGGGCAGACTGGCACCTTTATAAAACTGATCAGTCTTTTTTATCCACTATATAAGAAATTTAATCATTCTTATGGAAGCCAAAACCTTCTGCTCTTTTGTAACAGTGTCCTGTAGTATCAACAATTTAAGTTTCAGGATGTTTCTTTGCGCGACCTTTGTAATCAAAGATTGTATCAGGTATTTGATTTAGTTTTTCACAAATAACATCCTGCTTGGACTTTCCTCTCTTAAGTGTATCAAGGAAGATTCTCTTTTTGTCAGCTAGTTCTTTTTTAGCAGCTTCAAACTCTGTTGCATTCCTTTCTCTAATCTTATTAAGAACTCTTTTTAATTCAGGGTTCCCGTGCTCTTCCATTGTAGCTTTAGGGAGATCAACTTTATGATATTCCTTTCTAGACATTTGAAAGTCCTTATTTGGAAGGTAGCTTACAACCTAGGGTGGGTGAATAGGTTGTCTCACTGATATTATTAGCTTTTAATTTTATCTTCCTTAGTACTTAGCGTGTTGGCAGTATTTAGTTTTCAAGTACCTGCACAAATAAAACAACAAAAAAAAGCACACAGATTTATAGTGGTTCCCCAACTTTTGGGTACATCCACTCCTCCCACCTTGCCAACTTCCTGTTAGTCAGGCTCTTCTCCAAAGCATTGCTCCAAAGAGCTTACACCTCAGATCTCTCATGATCTCTCAGTCTCCTCTAAGACTTACAACTCGCCACAAGAGCCTACAACTCAGTGATCAGCATATCACCTACCTCAGGCCAAAGACCCTACACTCAGGCTGTGAGGACAGCCCTACCTCAGATCCACAAGGGATCCTACAGCTCAGAGAGAATGACTCTCCTATAATTTCAGGCACAAAGGCCCTACCTCATATCTGCAGCCAGATCCTACCTCAGGCACAAGTGCCCTATAGCTCAGTGAGAATGACTCACCTGCCTCAGACTTGAAATCAAGTCCTACAACTCAGATCCAGCAGGATCCTACAACTCAGCGAGTATTCCTCTCCTACAGATCAATGATCAATTGACCACCTACCTCAGATCCAAACTGGATCCTACAGCTCAGGCAACTTTGCCCTTCCTCAGGCTCATAGAGCCCTATAACTCAGATCCAAAAAGGATCCTACAAGAGTGAAATAGATTTATGTTTATCACAGAGAAATTTCTCTGTGATGACCCCTTGAGCTGAGTTATCTCAGCTCTAACTTTTTTTCACAGCTACAAGGATCTTGAGTTGGAAGTAACTAGCAGTAAACTGCTTTGCTTCCTCTTCCGTCCCATGACAGAATCAACAACTTTGTTTTTTCTTCTTCTCAGCTCCAGAAGTGGATCTTCAGATTTGAGCTTGCTGAACTGAGAAACAACTTTTATCTGCAGAAACTGGATCTCTGTTTCTGCTTCTCTCTCAGAAGATGAACTTTCTGATCTTGCTGGTGCAGGTGAAGATGACACCAGCTAACTGAACTTTTAGGTTCTTGCAGGAAGACTTCTTGGCAGCAATGACGAGTAAGATGAAGTCCAGCCACAACTCTTCAAATTGATAAAACCCTAAAAAAGTTGTTTTCGTCTTGGCCACACTCTTCCTTTTGTAGTTCGTCGATGAACGACTCTTAGGAATCAATGGGGCCCACTTGCAGCATCCAGCTGCACCTTGTTTTAACGGAAGAAGACGTACAGTAACGTATTGACAGAGTTTGTCGTGTTCTGTAGCTTCTTTGTGCTTGATTTGAAAGTAGCTGATTTGTGTCGATTTTGCAGATATTGCTGATGTCAGCACCTGTGGACATAACCAAAATCGAGCATCAGTAGAATAGGCGTTGGGTGAATGAACTTCACTCAACGCCAAAGTACTTAAACAGAATTCTGTCTATCTAGTTGTTGACAGCGTTGAGTGAGCAAGCCTCACTCAACGCTTTATGCCTTAGCTTATTCTTCAGCCTTTTCTGCATGTTTGGCGTTGAGAACGTTGAGTGAGCACGCCTTACTCAACACCTTGTACCATAACCATACTTTCTGTAATTTAGGCGTTGAGAGCGTTGAGTGAGCACTCCTCACTCAACGCTTTCGGCCTTAATTAATTTTCTGCTTCTTCAGCATCTTAAGCGTTGAGAGCGTTGAGTGCGCACGCCTCACTCAACGCTTTTTTGCTTTAGCCAGATTTTTTGAATCATGACGTTGAGAGCGTTGAGTGAGGCGTCGCTTTCTGCTTTAGCCAGATTTTTCTGCTCCTTGGCGTTGAGTGAGTAACCTCCACTCAACGCCAAACTACTTAACAATTTTTTTCTCTTTAACTGGCGTTAAGTGAGTAAGCTACACTCAACGCATTTGGACCTATCCAAATATCAACACATCTTTTCTGTGACTTTGACTTTAAGACAATACTCAACGAATATAAAGTATGTCGTTGAGTGAGTGATACTCCACGCCTGTGGACTTGAACACTTTTCTACCCATTTCCTCTCAGACTTTTACTGCATTAGCCTGTCTCACAGCCTTTTGCTGTATGACGTTGAGTGAGTTGAATTCACTCAACGTCTGTGGACTTGGTCACTTTCTCAGCTTGCCACTACTTTGGCTTTGACTGTATAGACTCCACTCAGCGCTATAAGTCATTTGACGTTGAGTGAATGTCCTTCACTCAACGCCTGTGGACTTGGACAATTTTCTGTCTATCCACATCTTAGGTAAGTATTTACCTGACCTAGCCACTTAGACTACCTGTTCCATCATCGTTGCTAGGACATACTGCATGCATGAATTCAGGCACACATCAAATACAACATTATGTACATCATTGACAAGATTGATTTCCTTAAATTTAGGACATTGTGGGCAATGGACCCAACAATCTCCCCCGATTTAAGGAAGTCAAAACCCTTAAGCAAATTAAGCAAATGAGTCAATGACATACACAACAATATACAACAATACGAATATAAGAATAAAAGAAACATATAACTGGGGAATGATCTATAGTTACCACACCTCCTTTCCTGCAGGGTGAACATTACTATACCTGCTCCCCCTGAATTGCTGCTATCATTCCTGATCATACATCTGATCATCTTTTCCTCCCTCCTTTGACTTCAAAAAATAACCAGGAAGATTCTTATCATCTGCTCCCCCTTTTTGATTACAAGTAGGTTGCAGTTGATCCTCATGAGAGTGCTGGAGCAGTGCTGGACATGCTCCCCCTCAACAGATGCATCATCTGTTATTATTCTTGGTAGACACTCTACTCTATACCAGTCTGGACAATAGTTGACCATGATGCCACTGAAGGTATATCACTTGAAGAGTCTTCATTTTGCTGAAGAACAATTCCATCAAAAGATTTGCCTGCAAACTTAGTCACATAAGACTTTTTATTATGAAGCACATAGCACTTACTACCAAAGATTCTGAGATAGCCCAAATTTGATTTTCTGCCCTTCAAGATCTCATAAGGAGTCATCTTGTGGCTTTTGTTGATAGATGCCATGTTGAGGACATGACATGCAGTATTTACTGCCTCAGTACAGAAATATTCTTACAGAGATATGTCACACAACAAAGTTCTTCCAGTCTCTATGAGAGTTCTGTTTTTCCTCTCAACAATTCCATTTTGTTGGGGTGTTTTAGGAGAAGAAAATTCTTGATAAATCTCTTGTTCTTCACAGAACTGTCATGCGTTCAGACTGTAATTCAGTTCCATGGTCACTTCTAATTTTGACCACAAAACTGTTAAACTCATTCTGAACTTGCTTGCCAAACTTGATGAAGATATCAAGGGTCTCATTCTTTTTCTTGAGAAAGAATACCCAAGTAAGTTTGGAATTGTCATCAACTAGCACAAGAGTGTACGCTTTCCTACCAAGGCTATGAATAAACATAAGATCAAATAGGTCCATATGCAGAAGGTATAAATACCTCACAGAGTTTTTGAAGCTACTACCCTTGAAGGAAGCTTTGGTCTGCTTACCCTTTTAGCAAGTTGAACAAATGCTATCCTTGGTGTACTTCACATTTGGACCATTCTTGACTAACTCTTGACTAAAGAGCTTTCAAATAGTCTTGTAATTCAAGTGAGCAAGTCTCTTGTGCCACTGGACGCAATATGAGACTTTTTCATTTGCTACAAGACAAATATGAGAATCTTAGTCCAGACATAGAAAGTTTAAACAATAAACATTTCCACTCCTAGTGTCTGTCAATATGACCTCTTGGTCACTTGACCTCCTAATCAGACACTCATCCTTGTGGAAAACAATAACATAGCCAAGGTCAGAAAGTTGGCTTATGCTTATAAGGTTGTGTTACAACCTTTTAACATAAGCCACTTTTGTGATAATGACTATGCCATTGGTAATCTTACCATAGCCTCTAGTTACCACTCTATAAGAACCACCAAAGATAAACTTGGGTCCATTTTTCACTGTGGTAAACTCCTTCAAGTTGCTACTTGTCCCAGTCATGTGTCTGGAACAACCACTGTCCAAGTACCATATTGGGGTATGATCACTTGAACTATCCTGCAATAAGAAATTTATTTTACCTTAGGACCCCAATTTCTATTGGGTCCTAGGTGCACATTAGTTTGAAACTGAACATGTCCACCAACAAATTTTCTGACTGTAGGACTGTCTCTAGCTCCGACCACATTAGGATTGTGCCAGCAGTCAATGACATAATGACCTATCTTGGCACAACACCAACAATCATGTATGTTGTATCTTCTTTTCTGTGAAGACCCAACAGTTGGTTTGACTGCAGTCTTGACAGAAAGAAGAGGTGCAATAGCCATTTTCTGTTTCCTTACAACATGGATTTGACTGAAGGTTAATCTGCTTGCTGGCTTGTGTGGCCTGTTCTGAATCCCATCAACAACACATTTCTTTTCAAACAGTGTGCTCTTGATAGCATCAGAAACAACCATATCCGGCAAGCTAACATACTGACCCTTAGTCAAATTCTGTGCTGACAGGTTCTGAAAATTGGCTGCTGTCACATTTTTGAGAGGGGGGGGGGGCTGTAACACCAAAAACAAATGGTCCATGATGTGCCATTTGAATTTCCTCATGGACAGGCTTAAAGGCACTTACCCTGCTATTCCTTCCACAATGGCTGAGAACATCTTTTGTTCCACTTGTGGAAGCACCATTCATATAGTGACCAAATATGCTTTCCTGGTCATACCTATTTGAAGGGAATATCACCCTCTTAAATGAGATAGATGGCCTAGATGCCATAGGAACAACTGGAACTTTCCCTTTCCCTTTGGGATGTGCAGGTCTTGTGTTACCCTTGAAGCCTAACCCCTTCTTATCCTTCTATGAGGAGCAGGAATCTATCAAGGGCAACACTGTATTGGGCTGAAAGAAACTGACCACAATACCTTTCTCTCTGGAGCTTTTCTTCAAGATCTTTAATGAGACTATTCTTGCTCTTGATAGTATCCATCTGGATGCCTGACAGGGTTTTCAGTTGACTGATTTCCCTCATTGTCTGATTCAGCACAGCAGCTGTTTTAGCAAGCTGAGAGGCAGCAGGCTGAAGAGACAAAATCTCCTTAGCCTACTACTTAGTCAACTTCTTGCATTTTTTAAAGACATCTAGAAGTTCACTATATTTGTCAATCAGTTGATTGACATCACCTTCTGTGCCAGAATCATCTGCACCATTAGATGAAGAGGCTTCTGCATGAGGACTTGTCTCATACTCAGACACAGAACTGGATAGGGAATGCACCTTACTTTGACCAGGCTGATCCTGACTGTCTTCTTCATCAGTCTTTGCTATCAGCCCATGATAGCTGTAGGCATCTTCTCCATCAACATCCACCTCTGAGTCACTGTCCAACAGTGTCAGAGGGGCCCTGACTCCTATCCTTACAGCAGGATAGTCTTTATCTGCTGAAACAGTTTCTTGTTCAGCAGCAACAACAACTAGCCCAATGTAGGCTTCCTCTTCTTCAGACTCTGATGATGATGAGTCTGTCCAACTCTTCTCTTTCCCAGCCACAAGGGACATTTCTTTCTTGCCCTCGTGCTTTTGGTGAGATTTCTTCTCACCATCCTCCATTCTCTTCACAGGGCAATCAACAATGACATGCCCTGACTTGCTGCAGCAGTAACAAACAATGTTAGATGAATTCTGTTTACTGGGTTTAGTGTCATACCTGCCCTCCTTGGAGGTTTTCTTCTAGTGACGAGCTGAGGTGGATGGTATGTTCTTCCAGTGCTTTTTCTTTATCAGCCTATAGAGCTGCCTGAAGAAAACAACAAAGTCCTCATCAAACATGCTGCTGTCTGATGCATCTGATTCAGAGCAGTCTGAATCTGCTGGTCTTCTTGGAGGAGAAGGGGTCTTTTTCCTGCTTATCCTTGTGGCTTCAACTTTGAAAGCCACTGACTTCTCTTTGGCTTGAAATTTGCTGTTGGTCTCTTCCTCTTTCCTGACTGTTAGCTGCATCTCATAAGAGAGCAGTTTTCCAAATAGGGTGTGAGGTGGAGTGTCACCCAACTTAGCCATTTCTCCGATGACACATTTTTGTGTGCCAGTCTCTGGTGAGAGACCTGAGGAGCTTATCATTTAGCTCATAATGACTAAAGACCCTTCCATATGTTCTTAGCTCATTTACTATCCTGAAAAATCTTTCATAGTAGGTGACTATGTTCACACCCATGGACTGTCTGAAAGTATCATACTCCTGGTTGAGCATAGACTTTCTGTCATCCTTGACCTCCTCTGTCCCTTCCATATAGATCACCAGAGTGTACCACATCTCCTTTGCAGTTTTGCAGTGAATCAGATTCTGAAGGGTAGAATCATCAATTGTACTAATAATGACATTTTGAGCCCTCTTGTCCATGATGAGAAGAATGACTTCATCCTTTGTCATCTCATCATAAGTCTTGGATGTCTGGATGTTTACATCCAGGACAGACACTTTCATGGGGATGAAAGATCTTTCTTTAACAGTTAAAAAGATTCTAGGGTCAGCTGCTTCCATGAACAGCCTGACCCTCTCCTTCCAGATGCCAAATCCCTCCTCCTTACAGATAAGAAGCTTCATGGAACCCAGCTCCCTATAGTTCACTCCTGAACCCATAAGGACAGTCTGTAGCTACCTTGGAAGATCACTCAGATGGTTAGATCCTTTTTGAGTAACCTCCATCTGATACCACTTGAAAGTCTTTATTTTCAAGATAGCTTACAACCTAGGGGGGTGAATAAGTTGTCTCACTGATATTATTAGCTTTTAATTTTATCTTCCTTAGTACTTAGTGTGTTGACAGTATTTAGTTTTCAAGTACCTGCACAAAGAAAACAACAAAAAAAATCACACACAGATTTATAATGGTTCACCAATTTTTCAGTACATCCACTCTCCTCCCACCTTACCAACTTCCTGCTAGTCAAGGCTCTTCTCCAAACCACTACTCCAAAGAGCTTACACCTCAGATCCCTCAGGATCTCTCAGTCTGCTCCAAGACTTACAACTCATCCACAAGGGACTACAACTCAGTGATCAACAGATCACCTACCTCAGGCCAAAGACCGTACACTCAGACTGTGAGGACAACCCTACCTCAGATCCACAAAGGGATTATACAGCTCAGAGAGAATGACTCCTACAATTTCAGGCACAAAGGCCCTAACTCAGATCTGCAGCCAGATCCTACCTCAGGCACAAGTGCCCTACAACTCGGTGATAATGACTCACCTACCTCAGACTTGAAACCAAGTCCTATAGATCAGATCCAGCAGGATCCTACAACTCAGAGATTATTGCTCTCCTACAGCTCAGTGATCAATTAACCACCTACCTCAGATCCAAACTCGATCCTACGGCTCAAACAACTTTGCCCTACCTCAGGTTCAGAGAACCCTACAACTCAGATCCAAAAAGGATCCTACAAGAGTGAAAGGGATTTATGTTTATCACAGATAAATTTCTCTGTGATGACCCCTTGAGCCGAGTTATCTCAGCTCTAACTTTTCTTCACAGGTACATGCATCCTGAGCTGGAAGTAACCAGCAGTAAACTGCTCTGCTTCCTTTTCCTTCGCAGGACAGAATCAGCAACTTTGTTCTTTCTTCTTCTCTGCTCCAGAAGTGGATCTTCAAATTTGAGCTTGTTGAACTGAGAAACAACTTTTATCTGCAAAAACTGGATCTCTGTTTCTGCTTCTCTCTCAGAAGATGGACCTTCTGATCTTGCTGGTGCAGGTGAAGATGACATCAGCTAACTGAACTTTTGGGTTCTTGCAGGAAGACTTCTTGGCAGCAATGGCGAGAAAGATGAAGTTCAGCCGCAATTTTTCAAATTGATAAAACCCTAAAAAAGTTGTTTTCCTCTTGGCCACACTCTTCCTTTTATAGTTCGCCGACCAACGACTCTTAGGAATTAATGAGGCCCACTTGCAGCATCCAGCTGCACCTTGCTTTAACGGAAGAAGACGTACAGTAGATTCTCGACAGAGTTTGTCGTGTTCTGTAGCTTCTCCGTGCTTGATTTTAAAGTAGTTGACTTTGTCGATTTTACAGATATTGCTGACGTCAGCACCTGTGGTCTTAACGAAAATCGAGCATCAGTAGAATAGGCGTTGAGTGAATAAGTTTCACTCAACGCCAAAGTTCTTAGACAAAATTCTGTCTATCTAGGCGTTGACAACGTTGAGTGAGCAAGCCTCATTCAACGTTTTATGTCTTAGCTTATTCTTCAGTCTTTTCTGCATGTTTGACGTTGAGAGCGTTGAGTGAGCACGCATTACTCAACGCCTTGTACCATAACCATGCTTTCTGTAATTTAGGCGTTGAGAGCGTTGAGTGAACATTTCTCACTCAACGCTTTCTGCCTTAATCAATTTTCTGCTTCTTCAGCATCTTAAGCGTTGAGAGCGTTGAGTGAGCACGCCACACTCAACGTTTTTTGCTTTAGCCAGATTTTCTGAATCATGGCGTTGAGAGCGTTGAGTGAGCACACCTCACTCAACGCTTTTTACCTTAGCCAGATTTTTCTGCTCCTTGGCGTTGAGTGAGTAAGCTCCACTCAACGCCAAACTACTTAACAGATTTTATTCTGTTTAACTGGCATTGAGTGAGTAAGCTACACTCAACGCATTTGGACTTAGTCAAATATCAACACATCTTTTCTGTGGCTTTGACTTATAAGGCAATACTCAACGAATATAGAGTATGGCGTTGAGTGAGTGATACTCACTCAACGCCTGCGGACTTAGCCACTTTTCTGCCCATTTCTTCTTAGGCTTTTACTGCATTAGCCTCTCTCACAACCTTTTGCTATATGATGTTGAGTGAGTTGACTTCACTCAACGTCTGTGACCTTGACCACTTTCTCAGCTTGCCACTACTTTGGCTTTGACTGTATAGGCTCCACTCAGCGCTATAAGTCATCTGGCGTTGAGTGAATGTCCTTCACTCAACGCCTGTGGACTTGGACAGTTTTCTGTCTATCCACACCTTAGGTAAGTATTTACCTGACCTAGCCACTTAGGCTACCTGTCCCATCATTGTTGCTAGGACATCCTGCATACCTGAACTCATGCACACATCAAATACAACATTATGTATATCATTGACAAGATCGACTTCCTCAAATCTAGGACATTGTGGGCAATGAACCCAACACCATTCTATTCTTCTTATATTGTTTCCTTTGAGTCTTTGTATACTTCTTTCATCTTGGCAGAATTTTTGTAATAGAACTTGCCGGAGACATCTTATTTGGAGTCACATGCCAAGGAGAATCATTCCACACTCTGGGTTCTTCACTTCTCTGTTGAAGTAGATCATCAGACAGAAACTCCCCTTAAGTGGTTGACTCACCCTGAAAAATAGGGATCATTATCCCTGTTTCTGGGTCTGGTACAGATAATAGTAGCTTTTACTCAGTAGCTAGCTCCCCCTCAAATGCATAAGGAGAGCTAAGAACAACCAAAATGTAGATGGTGTCCATTAGTTTTTCAGGCATCTGATCATGAACAGTATCAACCTTCATTTGATTAGCAATTTGATCATCCTTATCAACAATCTCATCTTCCTTTTCCTCTGAAATCTTGTCATTATTATTTGTTTGGTCAGAAATATCTACCTCTGAAACTTTGTCATTAACAATCTCATCCTGTTTCTCTGAAGTCACATTATTGCTAACATCATATTCAATAGCTGGGAACAATCCCCGAGATCGTCCTGACTCTTCCCCTTCTTTAGATACTTGAAAAAAGATTTAAAGACTTCTGCAGGAACATGGGATTGATCCATTTGTTATTTTAGGTGTTGCATAGATCCAAATAGACAGTCCAGTCGATCTTGTAGAGTGGCAATTTTGTTAGAGAAATCATTTGAGAAGATTAGGAAATGTTTCGTGAATTCTGTGACTAGAGCTGTCAGGGCCTTATTGAGAGCATCCCTAAGTTCAGATTCCATTGACATTGTATCCATTTGTGTTTCTGTAAAAACGCTTAACAAATGAGAGAGAAACGTGAACATTAAATAGAGAGCCCGAAAGATGAAGAGTTTGAACTTGTATTAAGTTATAAGAAAAATCTGGTATAGGAAGACAATACGTCGAAGATTAAGGTACATGGATGATGCACATTAGGAAAGAATTGACACAACACACTGAAGTCCTTCTAGGGAAATAATTTTATGCGCGCTCATGAAGTCGACGTTGCGTCAACTAGGATTTGACGTAGTTCTGAGTATACTCTATTCGACCTTCTGTCAACGCAAGCGTCGATTACTATCGACGTTGTGTCAAGTTGATTTAGATTCTTCAAAATCTGCAACTCTAGAGATTGCTTTGAATAGAAGTTGATGTTACTTCGACCTGTAGTCCACATGACGTCAAGTACAGACCTAAGCTTTTAAGTCTAATGCTGTTTTTCGCAGCAATCATTTCTTTTATAAAAATATATTTTGTAAATATAATAGTGTTTTATTATGCACCACCTTGCATTCCCAATGCATTGATGAAGTGCTTGTGCTAAATTTCATCAAGAGGCTTTGCGAAAATATCAGCCCTTTAAGCTTCAGTTGATACATACTTAAGAAAAATTTTCTCTTTTTCTACATTATCCCTGAGAAAGTGATGTCTGATTTCTATGCGCTTTGTTCTGCTATGAAGCACTGAATTGTATGCAATTGAGATTGCACTTGAACTGTCACAAAATATTGTGGAGTTTTTGAAATTTAAATTATAATCTAAGTTGTTGATTTTGTATCCATAGTATTTTTGAACAACAACTTCCATCAACTAGATTTGCTTGAGTTTTCTTTCTAAAGAAAAAGTCTGAAACCCTTGATATCCTTGTGATCTTGTTATGCAAGTTCAGAATGAAAATGACAGTTCTGTGGTCAAAATCAGAAGTAACCATTACACTGAATTTCAGTCTGAAGGCATGACAAAGTTCTGTAAAGAAGCAAAAGATACATCATGAGTTTTTTTCTCCAAGAACACCCCAATAAAATAGGAATGCTGAGAGGAAGAACATGACTCTCATAGAGGCTGACAGGACATTACTCAGTGATACTTCTCTCCCAGAATACTTTTAGGCTGAGGTTGTAAACACTGCTTGTCATGTCCTGAATAAAGCTTCTATCAACAAGTATCACAAGAAGACTCTCTATGTGATTATGAAAGACAGAAAACCAAATCTTACCTATCTCAGGATCTTTGGAAGCAAGTGCTTTGTGCTCATCAATGGGAAGTCCTACTTAATTAAGTTTGCTGTCAAATCCTATAAGAGAATTTTTGGTGGGTACAACAACCTCAGCAAAGTCTATATAGTCTACAACTTGAAGAGCCAAGTTGTAAAAGAGTCTATCAATGTAGTGTTTCATGAATCTTCTATGATTAACAGTGAGTTGCCAAACTTCTTTAGATCTGCAGGTGTAGAATTGAAGATGGATAAGCTAACCATCAAGGATACTCCTCCTACTGCCCAAGATGAAATGGATGGTGTGATCATTCCTGTAGAAGATCCAAATACTCAGGACATATGTGAAGACCAGCAGAATCTAGCCATTGAAGTTCTAGATGCTGAAGATAGAATGCCAGCAGCTGTCAGGTACTTGAGGGATCATCCCAGAGATCAAATCATAGGAGATGGAAGCCAAGACGTTACAATAAGGAGCAGAAGCCTCAACATTGCTATGTATTCAAGCTTTCTGTCTCAAGTTGAACCAAAGATGTTTGAAAATGCCAACACCATTTTGGATTGTCGCTATACAAGAAGAACTGAACCAGTTCAAGAGATGTAGGGTCTGTAAGCTGGTTCCCAGACAACATGGACATAACATCATTGAAATCAAGTGGATTTATAGAAATAAACTTGATGAGAATGTTGTTTTCATCAAAATTAAGGCTAGACTGATTGCCAAGGGATACAAACAAGAGTAAAGTATTGACTTTGATCAAACCTTTGCACCGATTGCTAGACTTGGAAGCAATAAGATTATTCCTTGTATATGCTGCACATAAAGGGTTTAAGGTCTACCAAATGGATGTTAAGTCAGCTTTCCTCAATGACGACCTAAAAGAGGAGTCTATATTGAGCAACCCCCAAGTTTTGTTAATTTTAACTTTCCTGATCATATGTTTAAGCTAAGAAAAGTTTTGTATGAGTTGAAACAAGTCCCTAGGATATGAAACCCTGTGTAGCTTTCTCATTGAAAATAAATTCTCAAAGGGAAAGATAGACATGACATTATTCTTTAGGGAAGTCAAGGGTAAGATCATTTTAGTTCAAATTTATGTAAATGATATAATTTTTTGGGTCTACTGATGATGACCTCTGCTAAATTTATGCACGGGCAGTTTGAGATGAACAGTATGAGTGAACTCAAATACTTTTTGGGCCTCCAAGTTAGACAGTCAAAGAATGATCTATTCATCTCTCAGTCTAAGTTCACAAATGAGTTAATTAAGAAGTTTGGAATGAAAAGTGCATCTATAATGAAAACTACTATGAGGTCCAGTATGTCAATAGACAAGGATGTGACTGAGAAACATGTTGATGAAATCTTGTATAAAGGCATAATTGACTCCCTCTACTTAAATACCAGTAGGCCAGACATCATGTATGTTACCTGCGTTTATGCTAAATACTAGGCTAGCCCTAAAAAGTCCCATTATTCTGCAGCAAAAAGAATTCTGAGGTATCTCAAGTGCACACCTGTTCTTGATCTATGGTACCCTAAAAATAATGATTTTGAACTAATTGGGTATTCAGATGTAGATTTTGTAGGTTGTAGAGAAGACATGAAAAACACCTCTGGAACCTGTCATTTTCTAGGGAGAAGATTAGTATCTTGGAGCAGCAAGAAGCAAACCATTGTTGCCATCTCAACTGCTTAACCAGAATATATTCCAGTTGGAAGTTGCTGTGCTCATCTACTGTGGATTCAGCATCAACTCCAAGACTACAATCTCTTACTAAGTAAAACTTTCATGTTTTGTGATTGTTCTAGTGCAATCTCTATTGCTAGAAATCCTGTGTCTCATAGCAGGACTAAACACAGAGATTAAATATTATTTCATTATAGAGCATGTGGAAAGAGATGACATCAGTCTTACGTTTGTCCCCACAGACAGACAAGTGACTGATATTTTCACTAAGCCACTAGATGAAGTCAAGTTCAACAACTTCAATTTTGAGCTGGGCATGTTGAACTTAATGTAGCTTCTTTGTCTTTTCATGCATAGGTGTTGCAGACAGAATTGACTCTTGCAGGATATCAAGGGAGATATGAACTAAGTGTCCAGGCGTCGAGTGTGCTGAGACTAAATGTTCATGCGTCAAGTACGCTGAAACAACTTCAGGCGTCGAGTGTGCTGAGACTAAGTGTCCAGACGTCGAGTGTGCTGAAACAACTTCAGGCGTCGAGTCTACTCAACGGTCTTACTCAGGCAGATTTGATTACAACTATCTTTTGGGATTGATCTCAGTCGTTGATCTACTCGTGTCAAACACGACAGGTATCCGACTCTCCACATTCTCAAATAGGGGTAAGTATAAGTAGAAGTGTGTGTGCTTAAAATAAAATACACTATTCCTAGTCCTCTTCGACTTTCTTCCTCCTTGCGACGATATCTCGAGCAAACTCCAAAAATTCAAAGGTTCAATCAGTACAAGACCAGCTTGATGCCTTTATAGAAAATCTGCAGAGCAGGATTGATCAAACTCCAGATAGTCCTATGGTGATACTCTTCTGTCCTCAAGTTGAGGGAGAGCAAATCCCTGCTCCAGTGAATAAAGGTGCTCCTGTCTAAATTGATACATTATAACAAGCTCCTATGGGGAGTGCAGAGGTTGAGGGGGAGATTCCAACAAAGCTCCCTGCTCAGGAAACTGAAAATGTATTTGACATATTTGAGGATGGTAAACCTGAGGTGGATAAGCCAAAGACTGATGCTGCTGAACATTCATCTGAGTTCAGGATGACTGACTCAGAATCTAGAGAAGTTGCAAGGGAGAAGGATGAGGATGTCTGCGACCAAGGGACATCTCATTCAGCTGATCAAATGTCCTCAACCTTCCTGGCACAACTTAAAGGTCTACTAGATGACAAGAGAAGACAACTAGAACATTATGTTGATGACTCAATCAACGAGCTGAGACAGGATCTATCTACAGAGATCAAGTCCATCAGATTTGAAGTAAACTTGCTCAAGGCCAACACAGTTGCATTCTTTATGAGGGTTGCTCCTGCTATTACATACACTGAAAGCAAACTTCAGGAGATCAGACTAAAGCAGAATGACATTCTAGAGAATCAGAACATTACATCAAGCTATATGAAAATGATCCACAATGTACAAAAGCAACTGATGGATGCACACATGATTACTCTAGAGAGGAGAATGGATGAATGCACATAGATTTTGGATGATCACATACTGGAGGTCAAGAATCATGTTACCAAAGGGGTAAATTTTCTGGATGAAAAGACTTCTCAGGCCAAGAGGTCCCTGACTACAACTATCTGTGAAGAAGTTATAAAGGAGGAGAAAGCAATGATCAAAACAAACACGGAAAATGCTGTTTGGGTCACCAATGTCATCAGGGGGTCTTGGAGCTAGAACTATATTCATTTGACAATGTCCCCACTCCTCCAGAAGAATAGTTTGATGTTGATCAGTATGGTGATCAGGTGGCTGAATTCCCTGCTGCTGATATTCCATCCTTCTGCCCCACTATTGTACAAATATCAAAGGCCAAAGGCAAGACTGCTGTTGAAGAGGATGAAGAGATCAGACTCAACAAAAAGAGGTATAGAGAAGAGATGAAAACCAGACCTGACTTTGAAAGATGAAGTCCTCAATCAAGGACTATCATTCTGTCAGACTGTGATCAAATCAAGGAAAACAAAACTGAAAGGGGAAAGCTATATAGCTCCCTAGAATGGATAAGCTGAAAAGGATTGAAGAGGTTAAAAGAAAATTCAGAAGAGACAAGAAGACAGGTGCAGTGCCACCAGATGCTATTGAGCCAAACAAATACTTCCCAAAGCATTACAGTTACTTTGAAAGACAAAAGCAAAAGAAGACTGATGCTGATGAGAAGGCTGCTAAGAAACCAAACATGGACATAATCATTAAGGAACCATAAACCTAAAATGCTTTATGTATTATGTTCCTTAAGGGCTATAGGAATTAAACTTTATTATAAACACACTGTCTGTTTGTAATTATCATTTTATATGATTAATCACACTTTTTATTATGTGCTAATTATTGCTCTTGTTTGCTGTGAATGTTTATCTCCTTCATATGGTAGTGTATATCATTGATCAGAGCTCTGACTTTTTCAAATATGGAGAGATTGTTGGGTCCATTGATCACAATGTCCTATATTTGAAGAACGCCCATATGTCAATGACATACACATGTTTGTTTCAGATATATATGTTCAAGTTCATTGTATGCAGGTTGTCTATTGTTCATTGATTAGATAGGTTATCTGGGTCACAATGCTAGTTGAACTCAAGACAGGCTACTGAAAAAGCAGAAAACTGGCTAAGTCCAGAAGCATTGAGTGAGTTCACTTCACTCAACTCCAGGAGCGTAAAAGCGTTGACAGGAGATCTAACAATCAAAGCCTCAGTGTTGCTGAATTAAAATCTGTCTAAGGACAGAAGCGTTAAGTGAAGACAGTTCACTCAACGCCTACTCAAAAGGAAAACTGTTTAAGTACAGAAGCGTTGAGTGAAGAAGGATCACTCAACACCTCATCCGACATTCGACAAATCCCGAAAGCGTCGAGTGTAGAAGCTTCACTCAACGCCTTCATACAAAAAAATTCTACCAAGTTCAAAAACATCGAGTGATGAAGACTCACTCAACGCCTTATCAGTTAGGCTATACAAGTCAGATGCGTTGAGAGATGAAGACTCACTCAACGCCTCTGGAAGCAGATTTTTTGTTAAGCATTTCTGCGTTGAGTCACACGGCCTCACTCAACGCCTATGCAGGTTGACTGAAAATTGCTAAGTCCTCAAGCGCTGGGTCATGCTGACGTCATCCAAAATTCAAATGTTGCGGGACTTGTGCGCTAGATGACAAAAGCCGTCGTATGCCTTTAGTACAACAATTAAAGCTAAAGGAATGTTGAAGTTACCTATTTTTGGCTGGTCTATACTACTCATAGAGCCGTTGGACGACTGATCTTAAAAGGAACTTTTCAGAGAAATCAAAAAGAGCTTTTTTGCAAACTTCTTTCTCTCGATCACGTTAGAAAAATCCTTCACACTGGGATTAACAGAAGGTCTGCAAAATACAGAAAAGAGCTGGTTGTTTGATGAGATCAAGAACTGAAAAATCATTAAGTCTTCTACAACAAGTACAGAAATCTCATTTTTCTGTATAAGAAGAAGCAGAGCATACTGAAGTTGCTGTTCATCTTCAATGCCATTGCACTCAACACTGTTACATCTAAAGGCTTGGAGAAACAGAGCTCTGCAGTTGACTTCACAACACAAACAGAAATACTGAAGATTACTATTCTTGTTACTGAGAAGAAGATAGATCAGGGTCTTCACTCTGTTCTAGGAGGAGGCACAAAGAACTAATTCTCTGGTGTTAATCATCATAAAACCCTTACTCAATCTGTAAATTCACCCACGTGATCTGAGTTGTAAGCCTAATTATAAAGGCTGAGTAGTAGGACCCTGTTGAAGATCTGAGGTAGGGCCTGTATGCCTGAATTAGGATCTTGGTCCAGATCTGAGGTAGATGATTTATTATCTCTGAATGTAGGGCTATCCTTCTAGCCTAAGTTGTAGGGCTTCTTGATAAACCCGAGGTAGGTGATTTGGAGGGTCACTGAGCTGCAGGAGTAAAGATTACTCTGAGTGTGTAGGGCTGTGGTGTGAGGTAGTGTTTGGAGGAAGCCTGAGAGATCCCGAGGGATCTGTGTTGTAAGCTCTTTGAGCCGAGTTTGAGGAAGATTGCCTTATCTAACACACTGTTAAAAAGGTGGGTGAGAGAGTGGATGTAACTATACTTTGGGGATCCAATATAAATATCTGTGCTTTCTGTGATTGTGTAGTTAAAACTAAAACAACTAAGAAAAATAAGAAAGTGACAATCAAACTATTCACCCCTTCTAGGTGGTTTAGTCTACTACTCTAATAACTTTCAGACTCTCCATGAAGTGAGGACTTATAATAAGAGGTATTTTCATGAAACGTAACATACACGGAGACAAATATTTTTCTGCATGGAGGATGCTAACATTTGTACCATTTCAACATAAGATTTAGACACGTGATTGGAAGAGACACCCTTATGCCTAGCAAGTTCACAAACATCCTACATAACAGTTTTAAAACAGAAGATGAAAATCTGGGAAATAACGTCTGCATAGTAGAAATAGTTGGATGGACCAAACGACGATGCTAGGTAGCCAACTGAGGAAGCTGGTGAGTATGAAAGGCCTTAGGAACCACAACATCAAACACGTACAATCCATTACGCATCCTACCAGAGCCAATCACCTTCTTAGGCTCTATTTGTTTGGGCGTTTCACAACTCCGTTTTGAGCAAATGCCGCCGGAAGGAGGGTAAACAAATGAACCTCCGGCGGCGTTTGCTCCGTTTCCACCCGCCCGCCTTGAGAAACGCGCCAAAAAGATCCGTTTGGAGCAGCCACCTCCCCCCTCCGGTTCGAACTCTCCGTTTCCACCCGCCGGATCGACCCGCCACCACTAAAACAAATGAAGCCTTAGTCTGCAGGTTTTGAAAGATACTGTAAGATGGAAAAAAGTGACAGAGCAGTTCATAGAGTTTGTAATATGACTGACAAATAATAGTTTGCGAGTAAAAGAAGGGACATGAAGGGCAACAACCAAGGTAAGAGAAGAACAAGTGATAGTCTTTTCCTGCAATAGAGGAAAGAGTTCCATCAACAATACTTACCTTGTCTCTGCCAGACAATGGTGAATAGGAAACAAAACCCGACGATGACCCAGTCATATGATTTTTGGTTCCAGAATCAATGATTCAATGAGTGACAGATGGTACAACAGCAGAGTGAGCAGAGTTCCTGAATGAGCAAAGGACGAGTATGGAACAAAAGCGGGCTCTGAGGATAACCCCTGCATCATGCGACGAAGAGCAATCATCTCATCAACATAAAAGGTCCCAGATAGAGACCGATGCTTTGCGATTTGGGCATATGAGGTACTATAATCAATGAACCCAGTCAGGTGAGCAGAGCGAGGCGTGCTGAAATTGGAGCGACCATGACCACTTCCACTACGGCCCCCACGGCCCCCACAAGGAACCATGTCACCTCTTGATGGAGGGAGCCCATGCAATTTAAAGCAAGTGTCGCGAGTATGCCAACTCTGACCACAGTAATCACACAATAAGTGGTCTTTGTCTGAGGGTCTGGGCTTAAAGTTTTGATCTTCATGAGCATGAACAAGAAGAGCATCATCAGTTCAAACAAGGTCGAGGGAGGTGAAGTGATCATACTCCTGCTATAGCTGAGTGAACTCCAAATAATAGGCGGACGATGAACGATCACCCTGTCGAAGGAGAAAGATCTTCCTTCGTAGCTGAAAGATCTGAGTAGTGTTGCCTTTCCGGGAATAGATAGATTCAACACGACTCCAAATATCCTCAGCGACATCCAAGAATAGGTAATTCCGTGCAATAACATCTTACATAGCCAAACAAATGATGACTCTTAAGGGTCAAAGCAATACATCGATACCATGATAGACAATTTGTTGTATCAAGACGAATCATGGTGATTTGAGACGCCGTATGATCATGCCCAACCCGGGCAGATCCAGCGGGTTGTGATACGTTAGAAGAATCAACCGCGTTAGACATAATGAAATCAGAGAACAAAGATGGGCCGAAAAAATTTCAGAGTACGTAAAAAAACACCCTCCAAAAGATCGTCGAAAAAAGTGCGATGCGGGAAAAATGCCGAGCACCACCAATAGGACCGTCTCGAGTCCTAGAGCAATAGATCCTTGAGTACTGAAGTCAAAGGAGGCTTGAATGAAGAGATAGAGCCCTTTTCATTGGAGAAATCAAAGGGAGAGGAAGATCCTAAGACCAATGATATAGGGATTAATTGATCCCCCTAGTAGGAGGTAGAGGAAGGAAAAACAAAACTTTCCTGAGAAAAACGAGGCACATCAGACGGTTGCTGGAGGAGTAGCCATCCGGGACGCCGATTGGTGGACAACGCCACCCTCAGCAACATTCAAAGGGAAGTCGGGTTGCGGGGTGAGAAGGGAGGTGGATGGAGAGATGGGTGGCTGTTGGCGGTGTTTGCTGGGCCGCGAGATCGAGCGGAGTGGAGGGGCGCGAGATAGAGTGACGGTTAGGGCGTAACAGGGCTGTGCTCTGATACCATGTCAACCGGTGGCTAAAATGATTTCATTACGTTGAATAGTAAAAGCCTTATATATATATATATATATATATATATATATATATATATATAAAGGGTAATACATGAGGGAAAAAATAAAACATAAAAAATCATTAGTTCTAACATATGATATTGTGATTTCATCATCGTTCGAATCTATAACATCATTGATGTTTGTTCTAAATTATTTTGTGATTTGAGGAACTATTCATCGTGCGCTCTTGCTTTGGCCCTCCACGCAAAGGAAATACTGAAGCCGCTTGCCTAAAGAAATTATTTTGTTTTGCTAAAATTATATACGTGTAATTTGATTATTTATTGCTTAATTCAATTTCACCGTCGGATTTACATTGCATGTAGGTTAGGTCATCGTTCATCCGACGCTTATAAATTTGTCCTGCATCAATTCCTCTACAAATGATTAGGTACAACTTGCTGAGTCATAAATAAACATGTTCCTAAAGCTTTTTTTTGCATCTATTTGTAATGAACATTAAGTAATTAGAAGTTCACTTTAGCATCATGTGGTTAGAAGATGACTTTTAAGCATTATTGTATGCCCAAGTTTTTATTCATTTATCGCTCATTTTTTGATCTACTCTTTGGTTAAAGTTAAATTCTTTGAATATTTTCATCCAAATATCTTATGTGGTTTTCATTTCAAGGAAATCTGTCACCTCATTCTTTGCTGCATATGATGCATTATGTGAAGAGGGAACTGCCACTCCTGTATGTCGCGCCCTTGATGAAATTGCTGATATATCTGTATCGGGTAAATAATTAATGTAGAGCGTCTCCTTTTATATTGTTTGAACATCTGCAGCATTTTAGCTGTTGTTTCTGCAATGGAACTGAAGCTTCTTGATCCTTTTTAAGATGTTTAGGAGTGTTTTATGGTTGAATTGCAGGATCAAAAGATCATGTTAAGGTTCAGGGTGAAATATTGGAAGGCCTGGTTGCTCGTATTGTTAGCCATGATAGTTCAAAACATATAAAGATAGTTCTTGAAGAGTTCTCCTCTCCTGCAGTAGGTAGTGGTGAGTTTTTTTGTTTTTGAACTATGAATAAAAAACTGGAAGTTCCACTTTTGAAACTGGCTATAGTTTCTGTTAGAAAAAAGAACATGTAAAGGCCCATATAATGACCCATCATAGGCCTTCTTCCTCTCTATGTAATAGTCCCACATCTTGAAAAAGGGACTCTTCTCTCTCTTCTCTCTTTATATATATGTACTCATACTTGTATTTACATACACAAGAAGGATATACAAGGGTTACAGATTTTATCCCAATTGTGTGTATTTTTCTACATTGTATCAGACGCATCGATCACCGTTTTTATAGACGTCTCTGGTGGGTCCCAACAACATTCTCTTTTGCGGACTGCCCTTGTCTGCTCGCTGCGAGCTCTGCTCTTTGGTGACCGCAGTTCGCTGTTCCTCTTGCTGATTCCTCTGATCGCAGACCGCTGCTAATAACCGTTGTTTGTGTTATGCTGTTCGTTGTTGATCTTGCTGTATCCGCTGTCCGCTACCCGCTGCTCGTTGTATCCGCCTCCCGTTGCTCGCTTCCTTCTCAGACCGTTGCTCCTTGGCTCGCTGTTTCCGCTGCTCGTTGCTCTCTGCCCTTCAGATTGTTGCTCCTTGGCCGCCTGTCTTCTCCTGCTCATGCTGCTGCTTCAGCGGGCTGCTCTTGCTCTTCGCACATTTTTTCTGTTGTCACTGTCTAGTCGCAAACTACCTCTTGGTCGCAATTTGATTGCTTGTCTTGTCGCCAGATTGTGTTTGCCGCGACTTGCGCTCTGCTTCTTGTCCGCTTAAGCCTC
Organism: Platanthera guangdongensis; assembly: GCA_039583875.1. Classification (NCBI taxonomy): domain Eukaryota; kingdom Viridiplantae; phylum Streptophyta; class Magnoliopsida; order Asparagales; family Orchidaceae; genus Platanthera; species Platanthera guangdongensis. The sequence goes on from CM077150.1 coordinate 83,730,600, forward strand.
TTGGCCACACAGTTTCCCCTCTTCTTGGGATATCCACGAGTATCTCTCTTCACCGCTCTCCTTGCTGCTGCGTTTCCCGCGCGGTCTGCTCTTTGTGTCCGCTCGAAGTCCTCTCTTTGCTCTGCAGCTGGCCGCACTTTGTGCTAACTGCTTAGCCGCGATCTTCTCAGTCCGCCGCGACTTCTTCTCAGTCCGCAGCTACTCTGACCGGGCTCTTGCTTCCTCCCAGTCAGCCGTGGCCTCTTCTCAGTTCACCGCTGCTGCTCAGTCCTCCACGGCCGTGTCGGTTAGACGCTTTGTTTAACCGCCTAAACACTTGGTCATGGATTCATCTACCGCCTCTTCCCTTCCTGCTGGGGCTATTATCCCGGTTTCTGAACTCCGTGTCGAGTTACGACCATTTCTATTACTGGGAAGAAGAAATTTGTTGAGTGAGTGCATTCTGTTCGCTGAGTTCTTCAGTCAAAGGGAATTCTAACTTAGGATGTTCCTTGTACACCTACTGATGACTGATTTCGTAACGATGGTCGTGTTCTAACGTGGCTCCTCAACTCCCTTGATGGAGAACCTTATTGCATGGCCATGTATCACAAGACGGCCAAGACGATGTGGGATAAACTCCATTCCCTTTACTCAAGCAAGGACAGTCTCCAGCACCTGTATGATATCATCACCGATCTTCAGACCCTTGACTCCGGCAGTGCTGCTGACTTAACCTCCTTTGTTGCTCGGGTCAAGATGCTGGTTGAAGCTTGGATTCAACATCAGCCCCCGACTACGGATCTAGCTGCCCAGGGCGCTCAAAATGAAGCTTTTGGTATTGCCATGATGATGACTCGTGTTCCGTCTTATCTTCAAAGTATTCGGGCTTAGATCCTCTCTTCTTCTACTCTTCTCTCATTCTCTAATGTGTGTTCGATGGTGTTAAAAGTTTCACCGCCTCCTGATACTGTCGGGCCCTCCTTCACTGGCTCTTTTCCAATAATCTTTTGCACCATTACTCCCTCCCCCCTACCCGTGGGGGACGTACAGGCTCTCGGGGGAGGGGTTGAAGTGGCCAGACGAGATCTAAGTGTTCTTTTTGTGGTAAGGATGGACACTTTGAGGCGACATGCTACCTCAAACATGATCTCTCTCCTCGTCCAACTGCTTCTGTTGCTGCCCACAACCCTTCTGCCACTCGTGTTGATCTTGATGAAGTCCTCCTCCAGATCCAATAACTTCAAGGGTTGCTCCACAACTCACCTGCCTCAATTGCCTCCGTCTCTCACGAAGGTATCGCTTGTATCTCCACTTGTCCGCGCTGGATAGTGGTTTCAGGTGTTATTCACCATATCACCTCTTTGAAGCCACTCCAATACTTGGATTCTCCGCATCCAAAGTTTATCACCGTAGCCAATGATAACACCGCTCCTGTCTCCGACTCTATTGTTAGACCTCTCAATACCTCTATTTTTCTTCGCTCGACTCTCCATGTCCCGGGCTCTCCGTTTAATTTACTTTCTGTTAGTCGACTCACTGCCGATTTGGATTGCTCTATCACATTCACCTCTTCTTCTTTTCTGATGCAGGATCGACAGACGCAGAGTATTATTGGTAAAGGACGACTGCACAACAGACTCTACCTTCTTGATGACTCTCCTACCATTCTCTCCTCTGTCTCCTCTGTTGATTGATATTGACATCTTGAACTTGCTCATCTTCCGGTTCTCAAGAAGGCTCTTTCTGATGTTCCCCTTCCTACATTTACCTGTGATTCTTGTATTTTGAGGAAACACATCATTCCTCTTTTTCTTCTCATTGTACTCAGAGCTCTGCTCCTTTTATGTTAGTGCATTTTGGTGTTTGGGGTCCGTACAAAATAACAAGTGTGTCTGGTTATCGTTATTTTATCACTTTTATTGATGATTATTCTCGATTGACATGGTTGTACTTCGTGATCGCTCCGAGCTTACTCGCGTGTTCCAGGCCTTTGTTCTTGAGACTCACACATAGTTTTCCGACAAAATCAAAACACTCCGGATGGATAATGCTCGAGAATACACTAGTCGTTCAATAATCTCTGCTTTGAATTTGAGATTATTCATCGGACTTCATGTGCGTATACTACTCAACAAAACTGTGTGACTGAGCCAAGGTTGTAGATATCTGATGTCGGGTTCATGTCGGTTTGAGTTTGAAATGTCGTATGTCGGATTGCGGGGGATATATCAGGGATATTTTACAATATCGGATTTTAATATTTAAATAAAGATAACAATATTTATAAACATATTTTTTGCAAATAAGTAAAAATGTACAGACAATATATGTTTATAAACTTTACATTAAACATGTAATAATATGATTATAATGAAGTAATGAAGTATTAAACAAAAATAAACAAAATTTTGCATATTAATAAATGGTAAATATTGAATATATGCATATATATGCGGGGTGATGCAATATATCTCTCGGGTTTGAGTAGAGCATATATATGCATATATATGCAGGGTGATGCATATAACAAACTATCAACAAACTGATACATATATATGCAAGGTGATGCAATATATCTCTAAGCAATATATTTCCAAGTGTAGGGTAATGCATATATCTCAAAGGATTATAACAGCTGTGAGAAAGGAAGAAGTCCACAAATATAAAATGACATATAAAATTTCTTGCAAGTTAAACTGCGTTTTGAAAGATGATGAATAAAGAAAAAACAATGGATATATACCCACATATATAAAATGACATATAAAGTTTCTGTACACGGGCATATAAACTATCTCCAAGCAATTGAATTTTGGGTACCTACAGAGATAGTGATCCAACATTCTAGACTCATATGCCCGTGAAGAAAGAAAAAGACGAAGAAACCCTAAAGCCTGTGAAGTATAGAAACCCTAAAGCCCGTGAAGTAGTAGAAAGAAGAAGCAGAAGTAGTAGTAGAGTGAAGTAGTCCCGTGAAGTAGTAAAGTGAAGTATTGAGCCCGTGAAGAAAGAAGAAGAAGAAAATAGAAGAAGGGGGCTTACAGTGGAGCGAGAAAGCCCGGTGGCATCACCGATTCATCGTCGGAGAAGAGGATTCGTCGTGGAGAAGAGGATTCGCCGTCGGAGAAGAGGATTCGTCGCCGTTTTGTTGCCGATTCCGCAGAGCAGTCTCCCGCCGCTAGAGAGAAATTAGGGCAGCTGTCGAGTGTCGATCCGTGAAATCAAATATAAGAGCCGATTTTTTTTTAATATAAAATAAAAAAGGTGTTATAACGACACATGATATATCGCTATGTCGCCGAGATAACGCCGATATTTTACAAAACGTTATCTGGCTCAAATAAATCGATTTCGTTGCAGTTTGCCCCTTAAACCTTTATATCGGCCGACATATCAGACATGTCGGCCGATATCTATAACAATGGACTGAGCACAAAAATAGACATTTTCTTGATATTGCTCGCTCCCTTATGATTCAAATGCACGTTCCCAAGGCTTATTGACATTTTGCGATTTTGATGACATGTTATCTCATTAACCATCTTCCCTCCTCCATCCTCAACAACGCCACCCCGTTCAGCCTCCTCTTCCCTTCCATACCTCCATTCCCTCTCACACCTCGAATATTTGGTTGTACCTGATATGTTCATTTACTAGGTCCTGCCACTGACAAGTTCAATCCTTGGGCAGCCAAACATATGTTTGTTGGTTATTCCCGTACTAAAAAATGGTATGTTTGCTACTCTCCCACTACCCGCAAGGTGACAATCTCGGCGGATGTTGCCTTTCTGAAAATTAACCGTTTTTCGCCATTCCAGCGCCACCTCTTCCACCACCATCATTACCAAGGCCTGTCATCCCAATTATGTCTCCTCCACCACCACCACCGCCACTCCTCCCCAACCCAGCTCATGTTCTCCACAAACCCCTCTTTTTCGTGTCTATACTTGTCGACATCTCAGCTCCGCCGCCCCGCTGCAGTCGGCTTCAATCTCTGACACTCTGCGACCTATCGACCCAACCCCTGCCTCCACGGCCCATCCCATGTCAAATTATATATCCTTACATTGCTTGTCCTCGACATTTCAGACCTTTGCCACTACATTATCCTCTATTTTTGTCTCTAATTCTGTGCATGAGACTCTCCAACATCCGGGCTGACGGGCAGCCATAAACGACGAAATGACGACCCTCTGGTCTAATCAAACGTGGGATCTACAGGACAGATTCCTGTTGGATGTAAGTGAATCTTTGTCATCAAGCATGCTCCTGATGTAACAATTGACCGCCTTAAAGCCCGACTGGTGGCTCGCAATTTTACTCAACAACAGGGCCTCAATTATGAGGAAATGTTCTCTCCAGTGACTAAGCTCATCACGGTTCGTGTCCTCTCCGTGGCTGTGTATCGCCACTGACCCTTACATCAACTGAATATTAAGAATGCTTTTCTAAATGACGATCTCCAAGAAATTGTCTACATGCAACAACCTACAAGGTTTGAGACCACGGGGGAGTCTCGAGTTTGTCACATTAAGAAGTTGATTTATGGTCTCAAACAATCTCCTCGGTCATGATTCAATAAGTTCAGTAAGGCCGTTCGAGAAGTTGGATTTACTCGGAGCTCGGTAGATTTCTCTTTGTTCACTCGACATAAAATAACAGGAACAGTTTTTCTTTTGGTGTATGTCGATGACATCCTAATCACATGAGATGATTTAAAGGGAATACAAGTGGTCAAACAACACCTTAGTTCTGTTTTTCAAACAAAAGATCTGGGGAACGTTCGATACTTCTTTGGCCTTGAGATCGCAAGACGTCCTGTTGGCCTTGTCCTATCTTAATGAAAGTACTGTCTCAACCTTTTTCAGGATGCTGACTACTCTGGATGTAAGCTGGTTAATATTCTTTGGATGTCAATCACAAGCTGTGTGCACTTGCCTCTGACGCAGATCTTCTTCTAAATCCAGAATACTATCGACGTATGGTTGGAAAATTGATTTATCTAACAGTCATAAGACCAGACATACCCTATGCTGTTGAGGTTGTCAACCGGTTTATGTATTCTCCTCGGATGTCTCATCTACAGGATGTCGAACATATTCTGAGATACTTGAAAACAGCTCCTGGTCAAGGGATGATATACAAAACTTCTTGCTCGTCTACTCCAACATTGATTGCGTATTCAGATGCTGATTATGTTGGTTCCCTGGATGATCGGTGTTCCACCAGTGGATTTGTACTTACTTCGGAGGTCACCTTGTTATCTGGCGCAGTAAGAAACAGTCTGTGGTTGCTCGATATTCGGCCGAAGATGAGTACCGTTCGACGACGTTTGTTGTATCTGAGCTCACATGGCTTGAGAGTCTCTTGGGTGATATGCTAGTAAAACTTTCCTCACCAGCTACCTTACTCTGTGACAGTCAAGCTGCTATACACATAGCTAAGAATTCCGTCTTCCATGAAAGAATAAAACACATTGAAATTGACTGCCACTTAATTCGGAAAAAAGCTCAAATGAAGAAGCTGGAATTGAAACATGTTCCGGCTACTGACCAAGTTGCTGATCTTCTCACTAAGGCTCTACCGAGTGCTCTATTTTATCAGTTCTTATCCAAGTCGGGTGCCTACGACTTGTACGTTCTAGCTTGCGGGGGAGTGTTAGAGAAAGAACATGTAAAGACCCATATAATGACCCATCATAGGCCTTCTTTCTCTTTATGTAATAGTCCCACATCTTGAAATAGGAACTCTTCTCTCTCATCTCTCCCAATATTTGTATTTACATACACAAGAAGGATATACAAGGTTTACAGATTTTCTCCCAATAGTGTATACTTTTCTACATTTACTATTATTATAGCGTGATCCAGATCTAGAGAGATAAACCTTAAACTATTCTTCTCAATGATGTGAAGTAAAATAAACTACTGAAGGTATAATGACATAAAACTGGTATGTTTCACTCAATTCGATTGAACCATGCTTTCTGTGACGTACCAAGATAATATATAAATTACATTGTTGAACCCTAAAGTTCCACTGAAAGTAATTCAGAGAAGAAATTACTCAGCTGCATGAATGTGCTATTTTTCTTCTTTGGAGGTTCTTCTTATTGGAAGCAAGGTGGTGAATTCTGTAGGTGTTCCCCAAAAACTCTGGTGATGCTTATGATTAGATCTTGCAGTGAAAGACATATATAAAAATTTAATGGGCTTCGGGACATTGAGACATAAACCTTGTGCTTGAGCATATGAGTAGGGATTCCCACTCTCATCGTCTGGTAGCCGTTGCTACGGAATTCTTCCATAGGTCCGACAATTTTACTTCATAGTTCGTTTGTTCAATCTTGGGGAAACTCGCCAAGCCTCGATGATTGCTTATTGTGCCTCACATATACTCAGTTATATCTCGTACCCCCTTTACGACCCTTGTGCCTCGTCGAAGCCTGCTATGTCTCGTTGAGTTCCTGTTGTGTTGATGTCTCTGGTTAGCTCTTTTGTTGTTAAGCCCAGCAACGATTGCTATACTTTCTTGATCATCCGCTCCGTAAATGAGATAAAAAGCACAAAATTAGATAAAAACCACAAAATGAGAGCGAGACGAGAAGTTGTCTAAGCTAGGCGCAGAAAGATGCACGAAATGTAGCACAAAACAAAATATTGCCTCTCGGTTGCTTTAAAAAAATGAATTTTTTTAATACTCGCCCATATATGGCCTCAAAATATCACGAAATATCGCCTGAAATATCGAGTAAAACCAATATATCGGGTGATATTTTCAAAAATGACATTTTTGTTTAAAATCTCGATGTCATGACATTTTCTCTCCAAAATATTGTGGGCCGACATGTAGAGAATTTTGAAGAATATTAAAGTAGGTTGACATAGAAATTGGTTGAATTAGATCAATACTATAATATTTTTTTCCATTGAGGATTATAAGAGAGATTATGCAACGAAGAGCCTTTGAGCTGTTTTTAGATCTCCTAGGTTTGGTATGGCCTAGCATAAAAAAATTTGAACTAGAGTTTTAGAGAGTCCAACGTAAAGACGCTATGCCTGACCTTTGACGCTGTTGCCCACTACTTTAGAGGAGAATTTAATAGGATCAACATTGTGTTGGGTTTCTCTATAAGGATGACACAACGCTTGTGCACGCAGCGGAAGAATAAAACATCAAGAAAACCCAAAAGAGATGAGATCGGGCCATGGTAATTGAATCAAGAAGTTAACAAACAACTAGGCAAAAATTACCTCGGTGGCGTTGAGTCACAACTCAACGGAGATGCTCCAAGCTTCGCCTTCTTGCTAGTGGCGAGTTCTACGTGGAATAATATCCACGTCTCTGCAAAAATCCACACGAGCGGGAGAACACCGATCTTTCCGTCGCACGGTGAATCGGGAAGGAGAAAGACCGCGCCTTGCTATTCCACGGACTGCTAGGTCCGCGCCAGGAAAAGCAACACCAGCGACGATCGCCGGAGAGGAGGAAGTCGACAGAGCGAGCACGGCGGCGGAACCCTTCCGTCGGCGGGATTCGGGATCGGCGGAACGAATGAACGGCGGAACACTTCCGTCGATTTCGATTCGATCAGAAAGAAGATCAAGTTCCCGAAAACCCTAAGTGTCCTTTTATACCAAAGAAATAAATAGACTTAGGAATATCGCTATCCGCAGACCACCCAGAATTTAGGGTTCCAGAATCGGTGAGAATCAATCGGCGAGAATCGGCGACGATCGGCGAGAATCACCTAATAGGTTCGACGAGAATCAGTCGGCGAGTATCACCTAGGATCGGCGAGAATCAGAGTACAATACTCGACGATTCTCGCCGAACGCAGGGTGAACCATACTCGTCGACCGTCGACCCGCGGTCGACGATACTCGACGATTCTCGTCGATCGTCGACCCGCGGTCGACGATACTCGACGATTCTCGTCGATCGTCGACCCGCGGTCGACGATACTCGACGATTCTCGTCGATCGTCGTACTTGTGTTGACGACACTCGTCGACCCGCGGTCGTCGACTCTTACCAATCCTTTAAGGCAACATTTGCCCAACCCGACGATCCTTTAAGGCAACACTTTGCCCATAACCCCATTCAGGTCGGTGATTGGTAACTTTTACCAACACAGTCAATCATCCAACTTCTCCACATCTCTTATGTGCGACCCTGCAGGCTCATATCGCGTTGGCAGTGAGATTACATGTTTGACCACTTCTAGATCACAATGGTAACTCCAACAGACTCCCACTTGATCTTGAAAGTATCAAACCAAAAACCTCACAAACAATGAGCGGCATCTAGCAATGCATCATTGCTCCCCAAGCAATAAGAGTTTATAACTCATAAGCCTTTATGACCAATGTATCAGCGTTGTCTTTGTCCCTTTCTCCCTTACATCCGGAAAGAACTAGAGGCATGGACCGTGTCACCCTCGTAATAGCTCAATCCAAGTTTCTTGATCCAGGACGGACTTCTAGAGAATGGTGAGTCCAATATCACATATTGACTCAACCAAGCATGTCCATGCATTTCTCAGTCCAGTTCCATCAAGGGGCCCATGGATGCAACTCCTGTCATACAGGAGGACAAATCCCATATCTGCTCACATACAAACACCCAAATGATTCGTAACATGCCCAACAACCACCCTTATCATCAACCTTTCTCAAGGAAGACTTTAGATGACATCAAAGCACGCTCTTCCTCACTTGATAAATGCTGTGACTTCAGGTCAAAGAAGCACAACACCATTGTCAATTGAGACCTACTCGTGATACGATTGGATGACAATCCACAGAGTAGTCTCAAGTTGGCTCTGTCCAGTACAACTTGTTCACTAACAAGTACCCACGTGATGACTTGATATCACAATATCATGACCTGTGAGAATCAGTCATCAGTCAACGCACGTGCTAGTCTTCAAGTACCATCATCACCCTTAGCTTCTATGATGATACTCGACCAGGGACCTTTTAAGAATGAAGCTTCAAACAAATCATAGGCTGAACTGGACCCTTTAGAGTGGTGAAACGGATTGGGCAGAATGCGTATGAACTTGAGATGCCTTCCGTTTGGGGAGCAAATCCTGTTTTTAACGTAGCCGATCTGACTTTATTTCACGATTACCCGCATGAGTGTAGATTTTCCATTGTCTTCTCCTCCAATTGATTCTTCTGGGTTGGTGAGTGAGAGTGAGGAGCCACATTCAGGACATACCGATATTCATTTCGCTACTGACACGTCCACTACAGTTTCTCCCATTTTCACTGACAGCTTACAGGTGGAGCATGAGACACCAGATGAGTCTACTTTACCAGTTCTCAGAGCTACTGATCGACTTCCGCGACAGATTTTAGTTCCCGAGCAGATATTGGATGACGAGACAGTGACCACTACTGATGGTGGTTTTCAGAGATATTTGGTTCGATGGCATGACAGGCCAGAAACCGAGACCAGCTGGGTCTTGGCCGAGGAGTTACAGCGCATGGATGCTTATCTTCTACAACACAACCGCTCGGAGCACTCACCAGTGATGAGTGATTTCGAGAGGGGGAGAGTTGGTGGAGACCAGCCCCGATCAGGGTGTCGCAAAAGTGCCCGTCGCCGCACCCGCCCGGACCTCTATCGACCCTGAATGTCGTATTTTATATCTGTGAGAGTATATGTGTATATATATATAAGTATAAATATATATATATGCATATATCTATTATATTATATAAATGGTATAAAACATATATATATATATATAACTCATATTTTTATATATAACAGTTATATAAATTATATATATATAATGGCATCCATTTCAGTTCTTACCCTAAGCCGGGTCCAGCGGAGCAGTTTCGAACAGCGGCGGCCACGATTTTCTACCTGCGAGCGCCATCCGCCATTTCCGGCCCGAAAACGAGCCGGATTCAAGCTCGTCCACTCCTTGCGTGCCGTTCCCCAACGGCGTTGGCCACCACGTTGGCTGCAACCGCAGAACGCGATCTCACCCCCGGCGGTTCAACACCACGACGCTACCGCCATGGCCGGGTACCCGAGTTTCTTCTTCACTGTTGTAAACCCTATAAAAGGGGTATGTTTTGTATTTTGGCAGTTGTTGTTGATGATTAAGATTGAGGATGTTGTGTGATATTTGATTTCCGATTTGTTTTCCCAGTTGATGAATATTGCGAATGTCTGTTGTTTGCATTTCGTTCCTGTTGTTGTTTGGGAAGAAGCTGAACAGTGTTTTTCTCTAGTCGATGCTACGACTGTAGGTTTAAATACATGAAATCGATTGCTGCCTTTTTTTTTCTCTCAGATCGGTGAGTTTGTTGCTTGTGTTGCCTCTGTTTGAGAATTGCTGGAGACCCTGCTACTTGCTACTAGTGTGAATCCTGAGTGTAGCAGATGAACAGTACTGGAAAATCGTCTGGCCTTTGCTGTTTCCGTCAGAATGATTGACTATTGTAGTTCTGGTTTAGGATTTTGTATAAGTTGATTAAGGGATTGCTGTATGTGGGCTTCCCGTTAGGTACAGACTGGGTGAGTTTGCTGGGCTTGATATTTTCTATTGATGTTTTGAGAGTGATGTGAACAGTGAGCCGTATTTGAGGGTTCTGTTCAAATCTTCTTTCTGGATAGCATAGAATATTAACATTGTAAACTGTAGTGGAAGTAGATTAATTAACTGCTTGGAGATTTCGTGGATCCACTGATTGTGAGGGTGAGTAAACTTGAATCCGTGTGTTTGAGATTTCGTGGAACCACTTTGAGCGTGAAGTGCGAGTGAATTTTGGCTTGTTTCGTTTGTGGCTCCTTATTTCGTTGAGTGATTCCGTGGAACCACCTCGTGTGAGGGAGTGTTAATTTCCTTGGTGCCCGTGTGCGAAAGCGGCCAACCTCGGAGTGGAAATCGAAGGTGACGAGGAACTCCTCGCGTGATCGCCATCGACTTCGGATACGGAAAGACAACTCTTTCCGTGGGTAACTTGCTTCTATCCCTTTTTTTGCGTGTGTCTTCATTTTCTCTTAGGATTTATTAGACTCATTGTTGGGTTTTTCGCCAAATTTTGTCAGCAAACGCTACGTCGAGAACTTCAAACGGGAACGTATTTGGAGTTCACGATTTCCGTTTTGGCTGCAACAAAGGGAACGGAACGAAGTTGCGAATTTCCTTCCCTGTATTTAAATTGAACCCTCAATTTAAGAAAATCTTTTCTTTTAAAGCAAAATAGCATTTCTCGTGTTTGATAAAAGTTATTTGAGACTCATAAAATTCGTGCAACTTTCGCCTCAAGTATTTGCTAAATTTACCTTTCGTTACATACAAGTAGGGTTTCCTAGAAATAGCCGACAGGTGCGTAAACCCTACGCACCGTCCTGCATCACCCAGAGTACGTACATCGAAAAGGTGTTGAAGCGGTTCAACATGCTTGAGTCCAAGAAAGGATTTTTGCCCATGTCACATGGTGTGAATCTCTCTAAGGACCAGTGTCCAAAGTCTTGTGAAGATAAGGACCGCATGAAGTTGATTCCATATGCTTCGGCAATTGGATCAATCATGTACGCGATGTTATGTACTCGACCCGACGTCTCCTTTGCCTTGAGCATGACTAGCAGGTATCAGTCAGACCCCGGTGAGTAGGATTGCAGTCAAGAATGTCCTGAAGTACTTGAGAAGGACTAAGGATGTGTTCTTGGTGTATGGTGGAGAGGAAGAGCTCGTTGTAAGTGGTTACACGGATGCTAGCTTCCAAACTGATAGAGACGACTCCAAGTCTCAGTCAGGTTTTGTGTTTTGCCTGAATGGAGGAGCTGTGAGCTGGAAGAGTTCCAAGCAAGAGACAGTTGTTGATTCTACAACAGAGGCCGAATATATCGCCGCAGCTAATGCGGCGAAGGAGGCTGTATGGATTAGGAAATTCATCGGCGAGCTTGATGTAGTTCCTAGCATTGTTGGTCTCGTAGTTCTCTACTGTGATAACAATGGTGCAATTGCACAATCTAAGGAACCTAGATCCCATCAGCGCTCCAAGCACATACTTCGGCGGTTTCATATTATTCGTGAGATTGTCGAATGAGGAGATGTGAACATTTGCAGAGTGCCGACTGAGGAGAATATTGCGGATCCACTGACAAAGCCTCTCGCGCAGAGAAAGCATGATGGTCATACTAGATCGATGGGTATACGATACCTAAATGATCAACTCTAGTGAGAATCTTGTGGATTGCATGTAAACATGTATCTTGTTGGCTATTTGTTCATATGATGAACAGTGTACCTATTTTTTTTCTTACAATTAATGGCAAGTTCTTTTATTATGAGTTTTTCTATATGATAGTTAAATGTTAACATAATAGATACCCTTAGAATGTTCGCTTCCATGGGACATCAAGTACGTGACTTGAATGTGAGAGCTCTCTTGTGCTTGTTTGCTTGAGTTGCGTAAAGATCATAAGTACTATGCAACTTCCGCTCAATTTCTTTATGCAAGTCATGCAGATGCAATGCATACTCATGTGCAAACTGGCTAGTCCTAAAGGTGTGTGGTAGTGGTGCTAAATCTAACGACACTCGTGCAGTGTGACCATGAACAACCTCATTAGGTGATAAACCCGTGGATCTATTCTTCGAATTGTTGTACGCTAACTGGGCGTGTGGAAGAATTAGATCCCAATTTCCCTGGTGATCTCCTACCAAACATCGCAATAAATTTCCTAAACTTCTATTTACAACTTCAGTTTGACCGTCGGTCTGCGGATGATAAGCGGTCGAAAATAGAAGTTTAGTACCTAAAAGTTTCCAGAGTGACTTCCAAAAATAGCTGGTGAACTTAACGTCTCGATCGGTAACGATAGTCTTGGGTATTCCTCGGTGTGCGACAACCTCTTTATAATAAATTCGGGCTATATGAGAGGCGTCATCGGTTTTGTTACACGGGATGAAGTACGCCATTTTAGAGAATCGATCAACCACGACAAGTATGGAATCATGTTTCCTAAAAGTGCGCGGCAACCCAAGCACAAAATCCATGCTAATATCGTCCCAAGGAATACTGGGGACCGGTAAAGGTGTATATAATCCAGCGGGTTGTTTATTGCCCTTCGCTACCTGACAAGTGCGGCAGCTACTGACAATCTGAGCGATAACCCGCTTCATCCCGGGCCAATAGAAGCGCTCTTCTACTAAGGCTATCGTCTTATCGCGTCCAAAGTGTCCACCTAAGCCTCCGCCATGTAATTCCCATACAATAAAATTTCGCAACGAGGTACGGGGAATACACAGACGGGTCCCACGAAACAAATATCCGTCACGAATCAGATAATCAGTCTCATCGTGATGAGGATCTGAACGTATCGCATCATAGATACCGCTAAAATCAGGACAACTAGAATAATCATCCTTGACACGCTCAAATCCTATCACCTGAGTACGCATCTGTGATAATACAAGGGTGACTCGACTGAGGGCGTCGGCAACCCTATTCTCCGTTCCCTTACAGTGTTTGAGAACGGAGGTGTATTCTTGCAAATATGATACCCACTTAGCCTGTCGAGGGTTCAACTTCTGTTGCGAATTGATATAACGTAACGCCTGATGATCAGAGTGGAGGACAAACTCCTTAGGCAACAAATAATGCCTCCAATGACGTAACGTCTGTACAATCGCATAGAACTCGCGTTCATAGTTGGAATAATTCAGCTTCGGGCCTGAGAGCTTTTCACTGAAAAATCCCACGGGGTGACCCTCTTGACTAAGTACACCTCCTATCCCAACTCCTGAGGCATCACAAGATACCTCGAATACCTGACTGAAATCAGGGAGCCTCAAAACAGGTGCAGTGGACATCTTATCCTTGATAATCTCAAAGGCTCTAGCTGCCGATGATGTCCACTGAAAACTTCCCTTCTTCGTACATTCAGTAATGGGTGCCATTATCGTACTGAAGTTCTTAATGAATCGACGATAAAATGTGGCTAGTCCATGAAAGCTACGGACATCGTGAATGTTCTGAGGGGTCGGCCACTCACGAATCGCTCGAACTTTCTCGGGATCCATAGTGATGCCAGCGGAGCTCACTATATATCCAAGAAAGATGACGGACTCGGCCAAAAAAACACACTTCTTCAAGTTGATATACAGTCGTTCGGCTCGCAGGAGCTCGAAAATGGTATGTAGGTGAATCAAGTGATCATCCTCAGTCCGACTATATATCAAAATGTCGTCGAAATAAACCACTACGAACTTCCCAATATAGGGTCTAAAGACCTGGGTCATCATCCGAGCGAAAGTACTAGGGGCATTGGATAACCCAAAGGGCATCACAAGGCACTCATAAAGGCCATCCTTCGATTTGAAGGCAGTCTTCCACTCGTCTCCTTCGCGAATGCGAATCTGGTGATAACCACTACGAAGGTCGATCTTAGAAAAGATCGTGGCTCCAGTCAACATGTCCAACATGTCATCCAGTCGAGGTATCGGGAATCGGTATTTCACAGTAATCTTGTTGACAGCACGACTGTCAACGCACATACGCCAAGTACCATCCTTTTTCGGGGCAAGGAGGGCTGGCACCGCACATGGGCTAAGGCTATGACGGATAAAGCCTCTATCAAGTAACTCTCCGATCTGCTTCTGCAGTTCCTCATGGGCGGCAGGATTCAATCGGTAATGCGGTAGGTGTGGGAGGGAAGCTCCAGGAACGAGATCTATCGCATGCTGAATACATCTCTTGGGAGGTAATTCAGCCGGAAGCTCATCAGGGTGTATGTCCTGGAACTCCTCTAAGAGTCTCCTAGCAGGTATAGGAATAGACTCGTACCTCTCTAGCACGTCAGATGCCTGTAAAACTACTAAGGCGTAATAGAATCCACCATCGAAGCTCTCTCGATGGAAATCAGCGCCTCGTATAATGCTAAGAGTCCTCTTCCTTTCAGTGGGAGGAAGAGACTCCTTCGCACTACTACTCGTGCGGGATGTTGGTGCTGTGGGTCGCACCGGGTTCAACACTACTCTCTTTCCGTCTAGTAGAAAGGAGCACGTGTTGGACCTGCCATGTATGAGTACATCTCGGTCATACAACCAAGGTCTCCCTAGTAATACGTGGCACACATCCATAGGCATAACATCACACCAAATCTTATCAGTATATGGACCGATAGTGATGGGTACTAAACATCTCCTAGCCACAGATACGGTAGTCTTGGTAACCCAAGCTACCTGGAATGGGGAAGGGTGCGGCTCAGCAGTGAGTCCCATGCGGGCTAATGCTGTCTCAGCTATCACATTCATACAACTCCCGCTATCTACTACTAAACGACACACTTTCTCCCCTGCCTTGAAGTAGGCTTGGAAGATGTTCGTCCGCCAATAATCGGCTGATTCCTTTGGTGTAGATAACATGCATCTCACCACTAGGACGCCGGGATCTATCTCCTCATCACTAGGCGTACCATACACTTCATCATTCAAAATGTGTGAGTCCCTCTCGACTCCAACTTCTTCTATATGCTCATCCTCCTCAGTCACTTCATGAATAACTAGTGTGCCTCTCCTCTTAGGACAATCCCTAGATATATGGCCCATCTGCTGGCACTCATAACATTGGATCTGTGAATGGGTCACAGTTCCCATGGGGGCTTTTCCTTTAGGATCTCTCGTAAAGGTCGAGGTGGGTTTTGAGGCAATCTCCTTACCTTTCCATTCATCTTTCTTATAAGGAGTGTTTGTTTTGTTTTGAGGTTTGAACCGGGAGGTCCTCTTCTGATGCTCCTCTATATCGATGGCGATAGATACTGTCTCAGCGAAGGAATAGTGACCATATCGAATCAACTCATCGCGAATCTCAGATCGCAGTCCACACTTAAATTTAGATAATGTATCTCGTGGGTGTTCGACTACGTTGCACCTAATCATAAGATCCTTCATCTCAGCTAAATAATCAAAAACTGATTTGGACCCTTGACGTAGAGATGTCAGCTCGTCTCGTAGACGGGTCTGGTAGTGCTGGGGAATGTACTGCTCCTCCAATATGGCTTTCATGTGGGCCCAGTGTGTAATGGGAGGGCGTCCATTCCTCTCTATAATACGCTCCTCACCTATCCAAAAGATTTTCGCTCGCCCAGATAATCTCATCTTGGCAAACTGAACCTTCTGATCTTCCGTCATACGATACCAATCAAAGTAGGTCTCTATGTCTATAACCCAGTCTGAAAAGATCTTGGGATCCATAGATCCATCATAAAGTGGCGGCTCTAATTTTACTACACGTGTAATATCCGGTCGCCTATCCCGGGGAGGATAGTCGTACTTATCGTCGTAAGGCTCACGATGGTCTCGACGCCGTGGGGGTGGCGGTCGATGCCAATCTCTCGGTCGATCATCACGATGCATGGCCGGTATAGCCCTACGATAGTCTCATGGACGTTCTTCTCTAGCTACGTCATTATAGGGTCTCTCCTGATAATGATCTCGCGTACCTAGAAAAGGCTCACGTGGGGTTTCAGGAAAATTTCTCTGGAAATTCCTACCCTGATTATACTCAGACTCATATCTATCTATGGGATTTCTAATCTCCTCCTCGAAAAGAGGGTTTCTCCTAAGTGCAGACCTCTCTCCATAAGGTGGGGGAGCCTCATAATGGGGTCGCACTGAATGCTCATCTCTAGCTAAAGGTGGCATTGACGCTCGAGGTGGTACTTCTAAGCTATTCACCCTGACACTAAGGTTTGCTAAACCTTCTCTCATTTGGTAAACACTTTCGGTCATCGTTGCCATTTGGTGGGCAAAAGGTACAAACCACGGGGGTGGTTCATTCCCTTCGATCCCTCGACTCGGTTCACCATGTTCAACTCGACGCATCTCCGGGTTTACCTCGTGGAGGTGTTCAGGTGGTGAATTGTGCTGTTGTGAACTCATACTCACTAACCTACCACTATGCAAATGCATGAAATTAAGTAAGTAAATGCAATGATGAAAAAATTTATTATTTTCTTTTGCTTTTTTTTTTTTTTGACAAATATGTTTAAAACTACGTGGGTTCCTATTCTACATAAGGCGGATCCCAAAACTTAGAAAAATTTCGGAACCTGGCTTTGATACCAAATTGATGCAGGACGGTGCGTAGGGTTTACGCACCTGTCGGCTATTTCTAGGAAACCCTACTTGTATGTAACGAAAGGTAAATTTAGCAAATACTTGACGCGAAAGTTGCACGAATTTTATGAGTCTCAAATAACTTTTATCAAACACGAGAAATGCTATTTTGCTTTAAAAGAAAAGATTTTCTTAAATTGAGGGTTCAATTTAAATCCAGGGAAGGAAATTCGCAACTTCGTTCCGTTCCCTTTGTTGCAGCCAAAACGGAAATCGAGAACTCCAAATACGTTCCCGTTTGAAGTTCTCGACGTAGCGTTTGCTGACAAAATTTGGCGAAAAACCCAGCAATGAGTCTAATAAATCCTAAGAGAAAATGAAGACACACGCAAAGAAAGGGATAGAAGCAAGTTACCCACGGAAAGAGTTGTCTTTCCGTATCCGAAGTCGATGGCGATCACGCGAGGAGTTCCTCGTCACCTTCGATTTCCACTCCGAGGTTGGCCGCTTTCGCACACGGGCACCAAGGAAATTAACACTCCCTCACACGAGGTGGTTCCACGGAATCACTTAACGAAATAAGGAGCCACAAACGAAACAAGCCAAAATTCACTCGCACTTCACGCTCAAAGTGGTTCCACGAAATCTCAAACACACGGATTCAAGTTTACTCACCCTCACAATCAGTGGATCCACGAAATCTCCAAGCAGTTAATTAATCTACTTCCACTACAGTTTACAATGTTAATATTCTATGCTATCCAGAAAGAAGATTTGAACAGAACCCTCAAATACGGCTCACTGTTCACATCACTCTCAAAACATCAATAGAAAATATCAAGCCCAGCAAACTCACCCAGTCTGTACCTAACGGGAAGCCCACATACAGCAATCCCTTAATCAACTTATACAAAATCCTAAACCAGAACTACAATAGTCAATCATTCTGACGGAAACAGCAAAGGCCAGACGATTTTCCAGTACTGTTCATCTGCTACACTCAGGATTCACACTAGTAGCAAGTAGCAGGGTCTCCAGCAATTCTCAAACGGAGGCAACACAAGCAACAAACTCACCGATCTGAGAGAAAGAAGAAAAAAAAAGGCAGCAATCGATTTCATGTATTTAAACCTACAGTCGTAGCATCGACTAGAGAAAAACACTGTTCAGCTTCTTCCCAAACAACAACAGGAACGAAATGCAAACAACAGACATTCGCAATATTCATCAACTGGGAAAACAAATCGGAAATCAAATATCACACAACATCCTCAATCTTAATCATCAACAACAACTGCCAAAATACAAAACATACCCCTTTTATAGGGTTTACAACAGTGAAGAAGAAACTCGGGTACCCGGCCATGGCGGTAGCGTCGTGGTGTTAAACCGCCGGGGGTGAGATCGCGTTCTGCGGTTGTAGCCAACGTGGTGGCCAACGCCGTTGGGGAACGACACGCAAGGAGTGGACGAGCTTGAATCCGCTCGTTTTCGGGCCGGAAATGGCGGATGGCGCTCGCAGGTAGAAAATCGTGGCCGCCGCTGTTCGAAACTGCTCCGCTAGACCCGGCTTAGGGTAAGAACTGAAACGGATGCCATTATATATATATAATTTATATAACTGTTATATATAAAAATATGAGTTATATATATATATATGTTTTATACCATTTATATAATATAATAGATATATGCATATATATATATTTATACTTATATATATATACACATATACTCTCACAGATATAAAATACGACATTCAGGGTCGATAGAGGTCCGGGCGGGTGCGGCGACGGGCACTTTTGCGACGCCCTGATCGGGGCTGGTCTCCACCACTGGGTCAAACCCAGCAACTTTTTCGATCTATCTCTATAGATCTTAATACCAAGTATATAAGTCGCTTCACCCAAATCCTTCATTGAAAAGCAGTTCCCTAGGTTGTTCTTAACAACTTTCAGGGTAGGAATGTCATTCCCAATCAACAGTATGTCATCTACATACAATATCAGGAAGACAACAATGCTCCCACTGATTCGCTTGTAAACACAAGGCTCATCTTCATTCTTGATGAAACCAAACTTTTTGATTTTCTCATCAAAACGAAGATTCCAACTTCAAGAGGCCTGTTTCAGTCCATAGATGGACTTATTCAGCTTGCATATTTTAGTGGCTTCATCTGGGGATACAAAACCCTCGGGTTGTGTCATATACACTTCCTCAAGGAGGTTTCCATTAAGGAAAGCCGTTTTGACATCCATCTGCCAGATCTCGTTGTCATAATACGCAGCAACAGCAAACAATATCCTTATGGACTTTACCATGGCAACAGGGAAAAAAGGCTCATCATAGTCAATACCATGAATTTGCTTGAAACCCTTAGCCACCAGTCGCCCTTTGAATGTCTGTACATTCCCATCCATGTCAGGTTTCTTCTTGAAGACCCACTTGCACCCTATGGGTCGTACCCCTTCAGGTGGTTCCACCAAGTTCCAAACTTGGTTTGCATACATGGAGTCCATTTCGGATTTCATAGCCTCAAGCCATATGTCGGAGTCTGGTCCATTCATAGCCTCTTGGTAGGTTGCTGGTTCATCATTATGATCCATAAGCAACACATTACCTATTTGAGACACGAGAAATCCATATCTCTCAGGCTCAAACCTCGGTCTACCAGATCTACGTAGGACTTGTGTTCCCTGAGCAGGTTCTCTAGCTACAACATCTTGTAGTCCTGTCTCAGAATCCAATTCCGGTTCATTCATTACATGTGGTTCTTGAACTTCTTTAAGGTCTACCTTTTCAGTCTTTCTTGATAAGAACTCTTTCTCCAAGAAGACATCAGTTCTTGCGACAAACACTTTGCCCTCAGACGGTAGGTAAAAGTAATACCCTTTCGTTTCCTTAGGATATCCCATCAGATAACATTTATCCGATTTGGGTTCCAGCTTGTCAGGCATTTGACGTCTCACGTATGCCTCACAATCCCAAATTTTAATGAACGACATACTAGGACGCTTCCCAGTCCATAACTCATATGGTGTCTTCAGAACCGTTTTCGTTGGAGCGCGATTCAATGTCATTGCAGCAGTCTCTAAAGCAAAACCCCAAAAGGAAACAGACAAGTCTGCATGACTCATCATCGAACGTACCATGTCTAACAGAGTACGATTTCTCCTCTCAGACACACCATTATGTTGTGGTGTTCTAAGTGGAGTGAGCTGTGATACAATACCACACTCTTTCAGATGATCACGGAACTCATGACTCAGGTATTCGCCACCTCGATCAGATCGGAGTGCTTTAACCCTTTTACCCAACTGGTTTTCTACTTCATTCTTGAACTCTTTGAACTTTTCAAAGGTCTCGGATTTGCACTTCATAAGATACACATATCCGTATCTACTGAAATCATCAGTAAATGTAACAAAGTAGAAATACCCACCTCTAGCCATAGAACTCATGAGTTCGCATACATCACTATGTACAACACCCAAGAGATCCTCAGCCCTCTCAGTATAACCAGTGAAAGGAGCTTTAGTCATCTTGCCTAACAAACAAGATTCACATCGCTCAAATGATTCATAATCAAATGAGTCCAAAAGTCCATCTCTATGGAGCTTGGATATGCGCTTCTCGTTGATATGACCCAAACGACAATGCCAGAGAAATGTAGGGTTCGAGTCATTTGTTTTTAGTCTTTTATTATTTTCTACATTACAGATCAGATGGTGCCAAGTTCAAAACATAAAGACCATTAAACAATTGAGTTACAACATAACAAACATCATTTTTAAATATAGAACAACAGTTGTTCTTAATTATAAAATAAAATCCAATCATGTCCAAACATGAAATAGATATAATGTTTCTAGTTATGGCTGGAACAAAATAACAATTATCTAGTTCTATTACAAGCCCACTGGGCAAAGAAAGACGGTAAACCCCTACGGCTACAGCAGCAACTCTTGCTCCATTGCCGACGCGGAGGTCCACCTCTCCTTTACTCAGCAATCTTCTCCTTCCCAGTTCCTGCACATTTGTACAAATGTGAGAACCACATCCGGTATCCAATACCCAAGATGAAGGAGCAGAAAGGTTTATTTCTATAACGTAAACATTTGAAGCGGAAGTCATACCTCCCTTCAATTTCTGCAGACCTTCAATGTACGAGGGACAGTTCCTCCAATGTCCAGCCTTGCCACAGTGGTGGCATTTCCCTTCCTTCACCGCGCTTTTCCTTTTCATCAATGCAGAAGACTTGAGCTCAAGATATGACTTAGGTCCCACCTTCGTCTTCTTAGAGCCCTTGGCCTTGCCCTTGCCCTTATGCACCATCAGTATGGGGCTGGCAGGCTTGGCCTTCTTCATATTGATTTCGGCAGTTCTCAACATGCCTAGGAGTTCGGGCAGTGTCTTGTCTATTTCATTCATGTTGTAGTTCAAGACGAACTGCTCATAACTGTCCGGCAACGATTGCAGGATCAGATCTGTAGCCAACTCTTGACCAAGAGGAAAACCCAGCCTTTCAAGGTTCTCTATATACCCAATCATCGTGAGTACGTGAGTCCCTACTGAGTCTCGAACTCCCATCTTGCACTGAAACAACGCTTTTGTGATGTCGAACCTTTCTTGACGAGCCTGCCCTTGAAACATTTTCTTGAGATGCTCGTCAATCTCCTTGCACCCCATGTTCTCATGTTGCTTTTGAAGCTCAGAGTTCATAGTGACAAGCATAAGGCATTCGACATCTAAAGCATCATCAGTATACTTCTTATAAGTATCCTTCTCAGCACGGGAAGAGTTCCCGGTCGGCACCTCGGGGGCTTCTTCTTACAAGACATAGAGCTTTCGCTCTTGCCTGAGAACAATTCTCAGGTTCCTATACCAGTCCATGTAATTAGTCCCACTAAGCTTATCCTTCTCAAGGATGGTTCTCAGAGACAAAGTGGAGTGTGAAACACTTGCCATGGAATTCTATAAGAATTTATGCAGAATAAAATCAGTAACAAAATTTCAAATACAATTATTTTAATTTGGACTTCAATTAAAACACTCCCACTATTTTATTCGAAATGATAGCCCTCACTAACAATTCGGAGAGTTCATGCGAGCTACTCTCTTAGTGGACAAGATCCGTATTTCACCAACACAATGAGTCAGCTTTGGCTTTCCTCTCACGATGCGGTTATTTAGGTAGGCAACACTTGCCAATTGCATCCTCATGCAATTCTTGTATGGTTGGTGAATAACTCCTTATTCGCATCCATCATATGATGCATGCCAACCCTATGCCTCTAGGCACTCAACCTTTGAGGTCACCTAGTTAAGCTGGACCCGATGTCGACAGTGGGATATCACAATTATCCGCTCGCACCCTTACCAAGATAGATTAATGCACCTTGCTTTGGCAAGCCCACACTTCATCGATCGAGGCAGGAAGAGTGTCATCCATCAGAAGGCATCCGAACACTTAATATTTGATGAAGGGATTTTAATTATAGGTTAACAGTTAACCATGATCAACATTTGATCAATGTGCACATCCAAAGAAAAGCAATTTTTCTAAAACCACATGCATCCCTTATGTGCACAACCTGACACCATCAACATTTGATAGAAGGAAGGGCTAAATCTGAACATCCGAAAACTTCCAAATTCTCAGATTTACATGCATTGGATAAAGGCAAAGACAACTCAACTTAAAGCAGTAGACAAGCTCATATCTCTATGTTGGATCCAAATCCAAAACAAACTCGAGGGATGGTTACTGCTAAAGAGACTACAATTTCTAACAATTAGAAATTTCCACGAAATTCCAGAAGTTCTTGGCGGGGTACCAAGACTAAATCTAGACATTTAGAACACTTCTAAATCCCTAGGTTTACACGCACTGGAATAACAAAACTTCCAATACAACAATCATGACCGAACCTCGCTTTGATACCACTGTTGGGTTTCTCTATAAGGATGACACAACGCTTGTGCACGCAGCGGAAGAATAAAACATCAAGAAAACCCAAAAGAGATGGGATCGGGCCATGGTAATTGAATCAAGAAGTTAACAAACAACTAGGCAAAAATTACCTCGGTGGCGTTGAGTCACAACTCAACGGAGATGCTCCAAGCTTCGCCTTCTTGCTAGTGACGAGTTCTACGTGGAATAATATCCACGTCTCTGCAAAAATCCACACGAGCGGGAGAACACCGATCTTTCCGTCGCACGGTGAATCGGGAAGGAGAAAGACCGCGCCTTGCTATTCCACGGACTGCTAGGTCCGCGCCAGGAAAAGCAACACCAGCGACGATCGCCGGAGAGGAGGAAGTCGACGGAGCGAGCACGGCGGCGGAACCCTTCCGTCGGCGGGATTCGGGATCGGCGGAACGAATGAACGGCGGAACACTTCCGTCGATTTCGATTCGATCAGAAAGAAGATCAAGTTCCCGAAAACCCTAAGTGTCCTTTTATACCAAAGAAATAAATAGACTTAGGAATATCGCTATCCGCAGACCACCCAGAATTTAGGGTTCCAGAATCGGTGAGAATCAATCGGCGAGAATCGGCGACGATCGGCGAGAATCACCTAACAGGTTCGGCGAGAATCAGTCGGCGAGTATCACCTAGGATCGGCGAGAATCAGAGTACAATACTCGACGATTCTCGCCGAACGCAGGGTGAACCATACTCGTCGACCGTCGACCCGCGTCGACGATCTCGACGATTCTCGTCGACTCGACCCGCGGTCGACGATACTCTCGACGATCTCGTCGATCGTCGCCCCGCGGTCGACGATACTCGACGATTCTCGTCGATCGTCGACCCGCGGTCGACGTTACTCGACGATTCTCGTCGATCGTCGACCCGCGGTCGATGATACTCGACGATTCTCGTCGATCGTCGTACTTGGGTTGACGACACTCGTCGACCCGCGGTCGTCGACTCTTACCAATCTTTTAAGACAACATTTGCCCAACCCGACGATCCTTTAAGGCAACACTTTGCCCATAACCCCATTCAGGTCGGTGATTGGTAACCTTTACCAACACAGTCAATCATCCAACTTTTCCACATCTCTTATGTGCGACCCTGCAGGCTCATATCGCGTTGGCAGTGAGATTACATGTTTGACCACTTGTAGATCACAATGGTAACTCCAACACATTGCTCGTGCCAGTGGAAGTTGTAATATTGAGAGTTCTGCCAGTGGAAGTTGTAATATCGAGAGTTCTGCCATTGTTGTTGTTCATAGGAAATGGAACTTCAAGAACCACCCTATTTCTTCTGAGAACAAGAGCTACAGTGAGAAAAGTGGGTTGAA
Source organism: Platanthera guangdongensis (assembly GCA_039583875.1). Taxonomy (NCBI): domain Eukaryota; kingdom Viridiplantae; phylum Streptophyta; class Magnoliopsida; order Asparagales; family Orchidaceae; genus Platanthera; species Platanthera guangdongensis. The sequence continues at coordinate 83,754,992 of CM077150.1, forward strand.
GTGTCCTTACTTTGGGAGGAGGAAAGGACATGTGAAAATAGATGTTGGAAACTGTTTCCCAACTTTCCCCCCAAGGGATGGATTCGTGGAAACGACGGGTCTTGTAACAGGCCTTAGACAACCTTATTTGGTACTCTTGAAAAGGGACAATCTTGATAGAGAATTAATGGCTATGTAAGCTAGTTTTGGAAGGGCAACCAATGAAGAAATCTTTGGTACTGCCAACCAAGTGACTTCTGCTATTTCTAGGATTCATGTTCATCATAATTGACTCTAGTGCCTATCATGGACCAATCACATCCTTTGTTCCCATTGTAGGTAGGGTTAAGTTGGATTACTTCAAAAGATGAATGTGACCAAAGTACTGTTGGATAAAAGGGTTTTAACAACTTTGTATTATATCAATATGATGCTTATGGGAACTTTGAGAGGCAAATATTCTTTGCAAGTCCTAGTGCTGGATGAACCACTCTTTAGGCCTCCACCCAAAATATTTGGGTATGTTATTTTTGTGCACATTATTGGAACAAATCATGACAATCTGGGACTGCAAGCTGTAAGCTGTCAACTGCATGTTCTATGGTTGTGCTGGTAATCCAAAAAGTTAAGTGTTATTCTCCTCATTTGCATTATAAATTTATCTCCAAGGATGTCACGTTCTAATGAAAAATTGATGCATTGTCCAATCACAAGAGTAACATAAATTGATGAAAATCTTATTGGTTTGCCTATCCTTGTTGACACCACTTAGGAGAATCACACATATTATAGTTCTTTCTGTTCCCACTTGTTGATGCTAAAATTGTCACCAACTTTCACACTCAGCAACAGATCAAGCGGATAGCGGAGGAATCAAGAACTGCAAACAATCAGTTATTAGCCCTTGGGGACCAAGCGAGCCGAGCACAAAAAATAGATTGGCGCTTCCTGTCACGACCCGTCTCGACAACAGTCAGAGTGCGCTTCGGGCGGGTCGTGATGCCACAGGAATGTGCGGAAAGAATACCATGCCTGGTAAGGCGGATGCAGAGAACACTGAAAATAGTTTTAAAGTGGTTAATTTGGAGAAAAACAGTTTGATTTTTATGCGAAAACTTTTAGAGTTTAAAACAATGCGAAATTTTAAATGCATATGTATTTTGAAAAAAAACATGTTTTTACAGGGCACTGCTACAAATTTCATGCAATTATAATTCAAAAGAGAATGCACATGCATTAATATCAAATTCTATTACATAAAGTATTTAAATAGCCCAGCAGTTGTTCATGATAGCAAAGAAAATATCTGATTGCAATTATCACATAAAAGAAAATTTGACAGTAAATGAAATGTAAACATAGAACCTGAAACTTTAAGCAGATCGGGCTCGAGTACGTGGCGGCGCTGTCACAGACGCTAAGATAATTTCAAAATAAAAAGGAAAAAGTCTCAGAACATTAAAATAAATCGGTGAGCAAAGTAAAGTACAGAACAATAATAGAAGTAAAAAGACATGAGTATACCAGTTTTTATAAATCAGAGCTACAACTCAGACAAGTAGAATAGTCAAACAGAAATAACTGAATTAAGTTTACTCCGGAGATAACATATAATAAAATAAGTAACATCATAAGCTACAATCAATGAAGTGTGTAGGTGTTTTGAGTGGTGCGCATGGTTCACACTCAGTCCAGATACAAGTCTTATTAGGAAACTTCCTGCTTGTCGTGACCCTCGTCACGACCCAGGCCCGGCTCAAGGAGGCTTAGTGCGTCCCAACTGGCACCGTGAAGGCTGCAACCCAAATGACCCCAACACGTTTCAATATTCGCTTATGATATTATGTGTTACATGATTCACACTGTAGTGATTCAAGCGAAATGAAAACACTTTAAGTGAACGATCAGATCAATAATAAGTTTTACTCAGACAGACATACAAAATCAGATTCGACGACACAGAAGGAACCAAATAGTGAGTTTTGAGTCTTGCGGGTTCGAGAGGTTAAGGTCATAATGTCAATAAGATTTATCCAGTATATCGCAGAGGCAAATTGAAATGTATTTGATCAGAGATGTCAAGTACTCATCTAGGTTAAATCATCATTGACACAAATATTTTCCAAGTGAAAGAAATGCGTTACGAGCATGATATATTTAAACACCAATCATATACGTGTTAAGCCAAATTCGTTATAATTATTATCGTGACAATGTTGCTCGTGATTAACGATCTACGATTCTTCAAATTATTCATCAACTGAGATGCAAGTCATCTAATTAAATATTCAATTAACTATATCATTCACTAACTCATCTCTCAATTATCCAAATATAGCATTAATTTAACTGTATATCAATATAAGACTCGCTCATGATCACAAATTCATATAATTCCAAATATATTACACCATATATTATAAGTTATCAGACTGGGTATTCTAGATTTAAACTTATTGGCCAACCAAACATTTCAAGGAAAAATCGTAGAATCGTAAGAACGGGCAAAACAATTAGGATACAAATCCATTTAACAGATCAATATATACAGAAATGCAGTCATGAATCAGAGAACAAATGCATTAATTTTAATTCGATGCTTGCAAGAGAGAGAGAGAGATCTCTACTTGCCTTAAAGAAGCTGAAATTGGCGGCGACGGCAAAGCGGTGCAAGCAAGATTTAGAAACCCTAACTGGACCTGTTTAAGAACAACACAAGAGACACCAGAATTCACTACGCTAACACAAGCAATGATTCATTGCAAAAAATTTAGATCAAGAGCGGGCTAAGAGATTTACCTCCCTCGAGAATGAGAGGAAGAAGAGACACCACATGGAAACAAATACTTGACGGCGCTTGTGTTACGAAATCCCTAAATGAGAGAGGGGCTTCTTCATGAACCGCCAATTTATGCGACGAACGACGCCCGAAATCACAAATACCCAAAGGTTAGCCGATTAGGAAAGAGGAAAAAATCATGAATCACAAAAATATGAAATTGGAGCGCAAACTTTCCAAGAAAATTTCATGGAAATCTGAATAGAGAGGAAAAGAGGTGGTTCTTACCCAAAGAGACCGAGATCGGACTCAAAAATCCATGGAGAGGCAGATCCAAGCAAAACTTAGACAATCCTCTTGAAATCCACAACCAAATCGAAGTAAGATCGGAGGTATAAGGGTTGATGTTGCTGCCCTAGGAGGAGGAAGAAGAACCTCCGGTTCTAGAGAGGAGATGAAGCTGTTGACGGCCCCCTGGAAGGAAGAAAAAGGGTTGCTGGCCCTTGAAGCAAGAGGATGCGCCGACTAGAGGAGAAAGAGGGGCGTGAGTGCTTGGCGGCGAGCAGGGAAGCGGAATCGGGGGTCGGCGCCGGAGGGGGAGGCAGAATTAGGAGCGGTTTGCGGCTTCCGTACGGGAAAAAGAGGGGGCTGCTGGATGCCCTGGGTCGAAAAAAAATAAAAACGGGGGGGGGGGGGGGGGGGGGGGGGGGCTCGGTTTTGGTTAAGTAGGAGTTTTTTTATCATTATCATTATTATTATAATTATTCTTTCAAACAGAAATTGGGTTGTTACACTTGCAGCGGTGAACAACAAATTTACCACAACGGCGACCATCACTTGCTACAGGCTGTAATATTCCACAAAGAGTATTACAAGCTGTTATAAGGTATAAGAAGGCACAAAAAACTAGAGACACTCGATAACTCAGAGCTTGTGGCCGCATCTACGACATGACCGATTCTCTCAAGTTCTGTGCATTTTCTAAGCAGCTTTGACCCTTTTTTATATTGCGGGGTAGATTGCCCGGACAGTTGAGAGCACTTAATGCTGCAATTAATGTCAAAAGGTTCATGCAGTTACAACAGACTCTAAACACATAAGCCACCACAAACGAAAGAGGGTGTAGGGTTCGTGCGGTTACAACAAGCTGTAACCGCACAAGCCAATTCTAGCTGAGAAAGGGAGCTCAGACGGGCTCCTAAGGCGCTCACCCAAAACCCCTCGCGACTGGATGCTGAAGGCTGACTGGGGGGATGTGCGGTTGCCCAACACGTAACCGCCCACTCTCCTGAGCCTGAGGATTGCGACTACTAAGAGGGTAACTGCCCGCTACGCTGATGCCGAGGATGGCGAATACCAAGAGGGCAACTGATGTGGATCAGCCGCATGACCATGTTCGATGGAGATTGGGTCACCACTCGGCGGGATCCGTTTTTGCATATTTGGCGGAGATGTGTCGATTGGATCGGCGATCCGAGACCACGAGCGCGTCCAAAGCATCACTTTTCATTTTATATGTATTTTATTTTATTTTTTTGACGCGTATTTGGTGTTTTAGGACTCCGAGCGAACAGACGATCGTAGCCGTTCACGCCGGGTGCTTAACCATCCCCTTTTCTTTATAAACATGGTTCAGATTTTTAGTCACGCCGTTCACGCCACAAGCCCGACGCCTCGACTTCCTCATTCAATTTCTCGTTTTTTCATTTCAGTTATCCCTTTTCCATTTTATTTCACTGTTTACTGTTTGTGCGCTATAACCCACGATTTCCCCTTCTTCTGAAGTAGAAAACCGTCTCTGTTTATCCTTACCAGGTGAAAACCGCACGATTTATCCCTGTTCACCTTCCCCTCCCTCGACGGGAACCGCTCGCTCCTCTCCGTTGACCCCTCCAGAGCCGCTCGACACCCACCTTTCCTCTGCCTAAACCGACGAAACAACATACCGTGGCATGCAACACTCATATTGTCGTTGAGTTTCACTTCTCCCTCGCCAGAAAACCGCAAGCAGCGCCCTCTCCTCTGTCCAGTGCCCATCTTCCTCCTGTTCATCTTCTACCTCGACAGGAATGAGAAACGGCTATCTTACATTTCAGATTCCTGCCAAACTTTCCCCTATCCGCACACAGCAGATCCTTCCTCTTATTTAGACACCCTCAGCCACTCATGCCCCAAGCATAATCCCCCAAGCATAATCCCCCAAGCATAATCCCTCTTAATTACAAGAACCTCAGTAGCTTCCCTCCATAACCTCTGTAACTATCGTTCTCCTGCATAACCTGAACAACCAACACTCCCCAACCCAAAACGATTTTTTTTTTAAATTCTTGCAGTCACGCTTCATCTTCCAACTTCCTGAATCAGACAACTCCTCTTTTCTTCTCACCAGCCAGCCTACGACCACTTCCAGAACCGTGCCTTCTCATTCCCCACATTCCTTTCCACCCACAGTCCACTAACAACCCGTCGTTTCTCCAGAGGCAGCCAATCCGTCATTGCCGTATCCCGCCGCCGCCGCCGCCGCTGCCGAACCCTGGTGTTCGTAAGTACTTTTATTATAGTCTGTTTTATTATCGTAAAATTAAATACTTGAATGTTGTTGTATATTTTCAGTGAAATCAAGTCTTGATTGTGCTTTGTTTCATTTTCATAATATTCGATAAAATTTATTTGCAAAATTTATAGTTAAAAGCACCAATTGTGAGAATGAATGTGATTATTTGCTTACACGCGCAAAAATTATGGTGAGCACTGTGCTGATTTGCCAGCCACTTATAAACTTGTTGCTAACGTTTAATTCCGGGCAAATTTAAAACATGAATGTCTCATTTAGGCCCTGCTTGATCACATTCACTTTGCACATTCATTTAGTTTTGCATTAGTGTGTCGACGCAGTTATTTCTAATTTGCACGTAGCATTACATTAGCGTGTCGACACCGATTGATATTTTCACATTGGGCCGCCCCGGCTCAGCAACCACCTATGTTGCCAAATGTTTGAAGCTTGTCTTGGCACTGGACCACGCTAAACCCTAATAATTTCATGACTGACCTTGGTTTCAATTTTGAGAAGGTTTGAACTTAAATTGACTACTTTATGAAACTATACATGTTAAGAATATAGTTTAATTATTTAATTTGTCACACTATTGTATAAATGAAATAATTTGACCTTAAACCTTTCAATAAATTCCCAAGTTTTTATAGCATCCTAATGTCATGGCTGATCATGGATTCTATTTTGAAAAGATTTGGACTTAAATTGACCATCTTATGAAATTATACGTGTTAAGAGTATAGTTTGATTAATTACTTCGTTACACTTGTATACTTGTAAAATGTTTCGACCTTAGATATATATTATAAATGCTCATTTCATTTTGTCTCCTTTATCATATCATGTTTGAATACATTCTATCTCGATACTTCACACATTTTCTATATGCATCGGGATAACATAGTTACATCCGGTAAATTAGCTAATACAGTACTCCATCTTTATACAATAAACTGTAGATTAATGGTAGGGCTAACATTGATCTTAGCAAACGTCGGTGAGACTCATATTTTAAGTCGTCTGATTGGTGTCTAGGAAAGAGGTTAGGGGTGAGCCATTATCCCCCGCAAGGAAGGTGGTTTTTAACGAGACACAACGCGACCATCAACATTACTCTTACATGGACAATGGGCTATTTAAAATAGTTATCACAACAAATTGCTAATAAATCGTCCAGTACATTGCCAGGGTTAATTTTATATCATATTTTGAGTCTATAAAACAGATCAAAGGATCGTAAAGACTAGTTCTTAGTCTGGTGTGGAGAACGACTTTGAAGTAATGTTTAGTTCTGTAATACTATGGTGGATCTAACTACTCTACCGAACATAACACATTGACGAAGAGACTTGCGTGTTAGATCCCTTTGAATTTTTGGGGTAATTTCCCTTGTGGATATAATCCTAGTGGGTAAATCCCCATTGTCTGCATCGTATCTCATCAGAAATAGAGGGATGTCAGACATTCGTACAAAGTGCGCTCCGACACGGCAGTGTTGTGGATCTCCTCCGATAGGGCCGACATGTCGGCCGACATAAAAGTTTCATGAACAAAACGACACGTTTCCGATATTTTTTTTGCAAAATATCCTTCTGTAATGTGGAGCTTAAATTTAGCAGTGCAAGAAGGGCAGATGACTTCGTTATTATGTTGGGTGATCAAGTTATTTCTCGTAGTGAGTGTTTTAAATATCTTGGATCGATTGTTCAAAAAGACGGAGGTATTGATAAAGATGTGACACATAGAATCAAGCGGGTTGTTTGAAGTGAAGAGGCGCGTCAGGGATCTTATGTGATCGTATGATACCATTAAAACTTATGGGCAAGTTTTACCATACCACAATTAGACCAACAACGCTCTATGGTTATGAGTGTTGGACAGTGAATTGTGTACATTGAGCAAAAAATGGGAGTTGTCGAGATGAGAATGCTTAAGTGGATGTGTGGACACACGAGACTGGATAAAATTAGGAATAAATGTATCAGGGATAATACAAGAATAACACCAACTACAGATAAGATGCGAGAAGTTCGACTAAGATGGTTTAGACATGTACAAAGGAGACCAGTAAAGGCACCTGTTAGGTGTTGTGAGAGTCTAGTCACCAGACATGTTAAACGAGGGAGGGGTAGGCCAATAAAGACTTTGAATGAAACTATAAGGAAAGACATGATGTACTTAGGCATTAGTGAGATTATGACAAAAGATATGACACAATGACGACAAAGGATCCATATAGCCGACCCCACTATACTGGGATAAAGGCTTGAGTGTTGTTTATTGTTGTTGTATCCTTCTGAATATATTCTTCGATATATCTGTTTTTGACCGATATATTCGCCGATATATCGACCGATATATCCCGACATTTTATCATCTGTTTTTTTCTTCAATTTATTTTAATTAGTGTATATGGTCTAATAAATAATATACCAAAATTATTTTATTGTTTAGGTTATTTTTCCCTTCCTTTGGCTCTCTTTCTTGCTCAAGTTCGTCATCGACTTCAATTATGCATTGTCTTTGAATTGTGGACTAAAAGTTCCATATCTTACATTGTCATCAACAACTTTCTGACATTATGCTTTCTCTTGTTTTATTTCATGCGTTATACCGTTATTACTTGTGCTACCCAAATGTTTATGTTAGTTTGATAAATTTAGGATTTTAATAAATATCAAATTGTTAATGTACTGATATATATAAATTAAAAAATTATTAAATTTATATATAATTACACATATAAATAATTAAATATTAAAACCCAATATACGCAATATCCCCGATATTTCCCCTGACATATTAAAACCGACATGAAAAACCTAAACTGACGTGTCCCCGATATCCGACATGTACAACCTTGAGCACGATACATTACAGCCTAGGATGGTTGTGCGTCACCTATCTATAAGCAGAGATGTCCGATTCACTGTTATTATCCACTATGGTGATAGGGCCTGTGCAGTTAGCTACCTACTTAACAAGTGGACTGGGTAGGACTTAGACATATAAAACCAACTGTTCATCATATTATCTTACTTTATCATACCTTGCATCTTTAAACCATTATAATACAAGTTTGTATGAGCATTCTTGTAAGATAAGTCTGTATTATGATAATTTCAAGTCTCTTAACTTATAAGTTTGTATTCGCATTGATATAAGTTAAGTTATTTTTGTACCATAACTATTACATATTCCTGCTGTATATTTTATCAAATCACTTGCTAGAATTATTACTTATGTCAAAACAAGACCATTAAGTTATAAGTATGTATGAACATTTTTATAAGCTGAGTCATTTATGCTTCCCTTTACTACATGTTTAATAACACAAAACTCTCTCTCTCTCTCGTCACTCGGTTCACTCATATTACCGTTTGTGCACATTGCCCTCCCTCTACCTAATACTTTAGGATGCATCTGGGGAAAGGAAAGGAATCCACTTAGTCAAATTGACTTACGGTTTGTTACAACCCCCTCTAGGATCCCTAGCCGCAGTAGTTCCTGCAGTACTATCCCCTGCCCGAGATTCATGAGATGGAGATGCCCGCAGTCATTAACCCCGTTCCAATCCCTGCAGTAGAGGAGATGCTGAGAGATGTGAGCATCTGTCTTTGTTCCCTGACCCTTACCTTGTTTTAGTTGATAGGGCATGTGATACTATCAGTTGTTCAAGCGTATAGTTGCCCAAATTTGTCTAAATGCATGTATTGCGCCTTAGTAGGTTTTAAGGGCATGTTTAGCCCTTATCATCCGTTGTATCCAATATTTTGATATATATGAAAATTGTGATTTGAACTTCATCTTTTGTCTCTCACTCTTTATAGATTTATATTACTGTGATGTAAATCATGTAATGATAACTCGACTTACATGGCAAGTGTCATATAGTAGAGGTTAGCTCGTTTGCTAACACTACCCTATGACAACTTCCCTGGCCATCACCCCCCCCCCCCCCCCCCCACACACACACACACAAAAAAAAGATTTTACGGGTGGGGGGTGGGGTGGGGGTGGGGGGCTTAAAGAGTGGTCTTAAGCCAACATGAACCCGAAACATGAGCCGATGATTCAACACGCAATCCTGTAGAAGGTTTTGGCTAGGCTGGAGTTAACGATACCAATGATGGCAAGCTAGTGTCAGCGAAGCAGGTGAGTCGTCAACTGCTGGGCCTATAAGTGAAAGGCGGGGGGGGGGGGGGGGGGAGGGGGCGGAGGGGGTTCACACATATGATGCACAACTCACTGGGAGTTGTGAAGTTGTGCACGTGAAGGCGGAGGAGGACGACCCACGTGCGTTGATTCCCGCAGGAGGCGGTGATCGGCTACCCATTTAGGCTATCCGAGTCTGCGGATTCGCCCGGATGGTCGACCCAAGTCAGTTTGATATATTATTTTATGTGTTTCATGTTGTATTTAGCCCCCGATCGACCCGAACATTATTAGCCGTCCATCAGGGTGCTCTAGTTTTATTTTCCTCTATACATACTCTTGCTTGTGGCTAATGTTTAGGGTCAGAGTTGCTTTCTAACAACTGACCGGTCTATTTCGTGGTACCGAGCGGCTCCCCTCTGACACCTTCATCCCGCGGCCTTTCCGTCACCGACGAGCATCATCCAACCCCGTCCCCTCCTTCTCAAGAGTCCAGCCACCCCCAGCCCCGCCCCTTCATCCCGCGGGCTTCTAGTCATCGTCGAGCCCCATCCAGCCCGTCCCCTCCCTCTGCTCAACACTCCAGCCACCCCCAACCCCGCCTCTTCATCCCGCAGCCACTTCTACTAGCCTTTCCCTGCCCGACATCCAATTTCAGGCTCCCTACCAATCAATGTCCCATACTCCAGCCCCGACCCCCCTCTTATCAACCTTCCCGTGACTCCACTTCCCTCTCGATTCCTTCAATTAGCCAACCCACATCCCGTCTAGCAAATATCACCAACAACCCTTCCTATATCCCCACGGCCTCCAGATCTACGACATTCGACCAACGGCCGCCTTCTTGCAGGACCATTCTCATGCCAAGAAAGACAACACTGCCGACGACTCCCCATCCCTAATCCCGCCTCCACGTATGAGTAAATCGAGGTATGAGTCTTATATTTCTCTAGATTGGATGCTTTGATTGTGTAAGACCCCTCCCCCCAAACCTTTGCCACGGGTCAGGCCGGAGGGGATCTTACGTGCTCAAGGCGTTCACCTAGTGCTCTTTTTAAGGGGGTGACGACCCACTCTCCTAAGCACTAGTTGGCCGCCTTGCTCGACTAAAATCACAACATTCACAACACATCAGAGAATTGCAGAAGCATTAACATGAAAACACTAATATATATATAAATATTATAATTTTATAAATATTTACATGAGTCCAAGGCCTTAGCCTACGTTCTTATATAAGCCCGCAGGCTGTACGAGTTCTACATCTAACCCTCATTCTCCCTCTCTAAACTGCTTGCTAGTACTCACGTCACAAAACTCTTGAGACGTCGGTGGTACTTCGACTTGAGTAGTCCTACTGATGGCGCGTTCTCCTGCGGCAGGGGGTCGCTACGGTGCTCTGTCTTCTATGAATGGTCATTTAAATAACCGTTAGTCACAAGGCTAAGTAGAAACAAATTCCCTCCCCGGATTCATATCCTGGGGACGAGCACACACGCACCCAACAGTATAAGATAGCCGAAGCATGACAGGGTTAACACAATATTTAATCTAGAAGCAGCAATAAAAGAAAAGTAGCATAACTGAAGTGGCAGCAATGTTAACACCTGTTGTGAAAATGACTCTACTAGTACACAAGCACAACATAAATACACCTTCTGCATCCTATCGCAGGCATTCACAGCCACACACGCACATCCTATGTCGACATAGTGTAGACCGCTTCTGTTCCAGCAGGGTAACGAGCCCCGTGGGCCTCACCAATGTGGCCGTCAGTGACAGTGGCCAGTCCTGCCACTTCTGGGGGCGGTCGTACCGCACAGCCCCAGACCCCAACGTACAATCCCGTGTACTATTGGATGTGAGCGACATCCTGTGATGCAACATATTGGCTGACCAGCGGAGGAAATCCCAACGAGGACAACATTATAGCCGGTCACCCATAGTACCCATCTCCCTGTCTCCTTGAGTCGTCGACCTTCCCGCACCGGTACGAACGGTCTGCGGAAGGGACTGACCCGCCACAATTTAACGCAAACAATTCACAAGCAATCAATCAAACCATTAGGCTAATATGCACCGGGTCTGCGACGGCTTGCCCTATTACACGTTAACCTTCAGGCCGCGTCGCTCAGCTCAACTTTTGACAAGGAGCGTGAAAACACTTTATTTGAGGCAAGACCTGGAGGAATGCTTCGACTCCGGTTAACCCCATCTAAGGCTCGACCTTAGTAGGCAACTGCTCGTTAGAGCAGGACCCGACTTAAAATAGCAAAATTGCAGAAATAAAAACGGTGATTAAAGCTACTGATTATAAAGGCTGCATAATTAGAGCGCTGGAATGACCAGTACGAAACTGGAATAGTACTGAATTGAAAGTACCGAATTGAATTTGACCAGTATGAGACTGAAGTTGAATTGAAAGGACAAAATGAACTTGACCAATACGAGACTGGAAATGAAAGTACTGAACTGAACTTGATCGGCACGAGACTGGAATTGAAAGTACTGAAATGAGCTTGACCAGTACGAAACTAGAATTGAAAGTACTGAAATGAACTTGACCAATGCGATACTTGAATTGAAAGTACTGAAATGAACTTGAGCAGTACGAGACTGAAATTAAAAGTACTGAAATGAACTTGACCAGTGCGAGACTGGAATTGAAAGTACTGAAATGAGCTTGACATTTAAATCAGGTGAGATAGTCGCGCATTCCAATTTCTATTTTCAGAGAAAGTGAGAGAAATAAATCCGAGGCGCGGCCCTAAGCTCTTAAAGTTTGAAAGAAACTTCATTTCTTATCCCCATGTCCTCAAATTTTGATAGAACCATTGGGAGAGTCTATTAAGGGTCTAGAATTTATTTCATAATTTTTACCCAAGTTTTGGGCCATCATTTTGGCCTAATAAACTTTATTTAAGCTTTTAAAAGTACTAAAATATTTTTAAAAATTTTCAAATTTTTTGTGGAGGAAACTCTCAATATGATGAATATTTTTTATGTTGAACAGTTTGCACCCTGGGGCTCTGATTTGGCGCCAAAAAATTCACAAAGTTATGTTATGAAAATTGGTCTGCAATTAGCCGATCAAATATCGATTCTGTGGCTGAGATTGAGCCGAACGGCTTAATGCGCTACTGTTTCCCCACAGCGGATCCGTTGTGGGGGGCACAAAAATGGCGGCGGGGGAGAGGTAATCCCCGCCGTCCATCTCATCACTGGAGATGGACGGCGGCGAATTCATCCTGAAGATGAAAGAGGCGGTGGCCCTCTGCCATCGTCAGCAGGCTACTGCTGGGTGCCGGTGCCGCCCTCGGTCGGTTCGCCGGGGGCTGGTGACTCCCCGTGTGGTTGCCCGACGGCCGCCGCCGCATGATATAGCCAACCCGAGAGCATTGTGGCAGTGGTTTTGCTCCCAGCGCCACCCTGCCTTTCCGGCGTTGAGCTCAGCCACGAAACCACCCCTGGCCGGCGCGCCGGGGGCATGGCTCTTCTCCGGTGGTGGCCCAGCGACTTCCTGCCGCCGGCCGCTGATGTTACTTGAGAAATTCTTTCGACGTTCGTCGAGCTCCGTTCGACGTTCGTCGAGCTCCGTTCGACGTTCGTCGAGCTCCGTTCGACGTTCGTCAAAAGAATACAACACCACACTCGTCGAATTTTCAGAAATCCGTTCGACGTTCTTCGAACTCCGTTCGACGTTCGCCGAAAGGATACAACACCACATTCGTCGGACTCCGTCCGACGTTCGTCGGACTCCGTCCGACGTTCGTCGGACTCCGTCCGACGTTCGTCGCACTCCGTCCGACGTTCGTCGACTCCGTCCGACGTTCGTCGCACTCCGTCCGACGTTCGTCGCACTCCGTCCGACGTTCGTCGCACTCCGTCCGACGTTCGTCGCACTCCGTCCGACGTTCGTCGCACTCCGTCCGACGTTCGTCGCACTCCGTCCGACGTTCGTCGCACTCCGTCCGACGTTCGTCGCACTCCGTCCGACGTTCGTCGCACTCCGTCCGACGTTCGTCGCACTCCGTCCGACGTTCGTCGCACTCCGTCCGACGTTCGTCGCACTCCGTCCGACGTTCGTCGCACTCCGTCCGACGTTCGTCGCACTCCGTCCGACGTTCGTCGCACTCCGTCCGACGTTCGTCGCACTCCGTCCGACGTTCGTCGCACTCCGTCCGACGTTCGTCGCACTCCGTCCGACGTTCGTCGCACTCCGTCCGACGTTCGTCGCACTCCGTCCGACGTTCGTCGCACTCCGTCCGACGTTCGTCGCACTCCGTCCGACGTTCGTCGCACTCCGTCCGACGTTCGTCGCACTCCGTCCGACGTTTAGCCTGTTACTTCCTACTCCTTTTTGGGTGTTACACGCCGCCAGAGTAAAATACAAAGAAGACTCTGTTTTTTCGGGTGCCGCCGGAGCGGCATTTTCCGGCGGCACCCCGGCCTTCCACCACCGTGGAATGCTATCCCCGATGGTCTAGCTCTTCTCCAGCGCCACTACCGGCGCAGGGACGGGCCACCTTGCTGCGGTCACCACCCGACCTGGAGCTTGGTTCAGTTGGTGCCGGCCGCCGGCGGGCTCATGCACCACGTCCGGGGATAGGGAAGCGGGAGGAGAAGAATATCCACCTGGGGTTGGGGGGTTTGGGATGGTCCCGACCGAGCCGCCATTGAAGGTGGTGGTGGAGCTCGGGTGGAGAAGGTTTTCCGGCAAGCTGGAGCTCCGGCCAGGTAGGGAGGGGGAAGGCAAAGGTGAGGGAGATGTTTTCTCAGCTGTGTCATGGCAAGGGAGAGGGGGGGTTGCCTTTATATAGGTTGGAGGCGAGGGGTCCTTCTCCCTTGAGGCAATGTGGGATTAATCCCTCCTTAGGGAGGGATAAATCCCCACACTGCAGCTGTCCTCGCTGGAGGTTCAAAGGATTTCCCCCATGTGGGGGAAATGGATTTACCCTCATGGGGAGGGCCTTTCAAAGTGGGGGAAGAGAGAGAGGTGGGGAAAATGGGTTGGTGGGCCTCCACTTGCCTCCAAGAGTGGGCTTGCTAGTTGGGGGCCCAAAGTGGGTGAGAGGGGGGTAAGATAAGGCCCTAATTAATTAGTGAGTAGGGGAAATGTACACCTCTTTTGAAAAAAATCCAAAAATTGGACTTGGGGGGGGGGGGGGGGTTGACCAAAGTCAAACCTAGGGTGGGTCCGCCAAGCTGGTCAAAGTCAAAGTGGGTACAAGACATCGAGAGTTGGGTCAAAGTGGGGGTGTCGTGTCATAATTCGGGTGTGCACGCTTTTCGGTGCACGATTATTCCTGATCTGACTACGAGTTGACTTCTCGTATCGAAATTGATCGGGAAAACTCTTGTTGACTTTGTATTGGTTATACGCGTTCAATGCCACTGACCGGGGTCGAATCAGAGTTCGTTTGGTAAAAGTCCAAAATTTGTGCGTCGCGGTACACTAAATCAGTCAAAATGTCTATATTCATCGTTAGAACTCGGATTGTGACACAACGAGTTCTGACTTTCTCGTATTGTTTATACGAAGCCATATGAGCTGACAGAACTCGAATCAGAGTTCTCTAGACCTATATTCAAAACCTTGTCTTTGCGACGTTTTACGAGGGATGGTCATATCCAGTATATGATCTCGGGGTCCAGCAGGACGAGTTCCGATGCGTTCGTACTAACTATACGATGCCACAAGAATTGACAAAACTCAAATCGGATCTCTCTAGCTCCATTTTTCGCTTAAAGTTACCTTCTACCAGGTCATGGGTAGGATTCAGGTCACTTTTATTGGCGTATTAGAGATCTGGTGGCCCAATAAAAGTCGGGATGTTACAATCCAATAAAATAAAACGATTTTCGTCCTCGAAAATTTGCTTGAAGTAGGTGGAAATGGAGTAACATACCTGAGGAAAGCTCGCGGTGTTTTTCGCGGACGAGCGCCTCTGGTTCCCAAGTATACTCATCTTGTACGTGATTTGACCACAATATCTTGACCATTGGGATGACCTTGTTACGTAGATTCTTCACTTTATGATCTACGATTCTGATTGGTTCAAGCTGGACGGATCTGTCCGACCGCAGTTGTACTGGTGGTGTAGATAGATGCTGTTCTGCTTGCCGGAGAACTCGTCACAAGGAAGAGACATGAAACACATTATGAAGATTTCCCAATTTTGAAGGCAGGGCTAATCGATAGGCGACATGGCCAATGCGCTCTATTACCTGATAGAGACTCAAATAGCGGGGATCCAACTTCTTTTGTTTCCTCAACCGGGAGACACCATGCATGAGTTTAATTTTTAGGAACACCATTTCCCCCACGCGGAACTCCACCGGTCGGTGTCGCGCGTCATAATACTTGGCCTGTCGGCTTTGTGCCTCCCGCATCCGTTCCTGGATTAGTCGTCTTGCTGCCGTAGTGTTGTCAATATAAGCCACTCCCAAGGCTTTTGGGTCCTCTTCCTGAGGCCCAGTTAACGAGGTTCGACAACGCCTCCCGTACAATGCTTTGTACGGAGCCATCTTGATGCTAGCCTGGTAGCTGTTACTGTAAGAAAACTCAACTAGGGGTAACAACTGTTCCCAAGGCTCATTGTGTTCCACTATGCAAAGGCGAAGTAGATCCTCCATCGTTCGATTTGTCCTTTCCGTTTGTCCATCTGTCTGTGAGTGGAAGACAGTGCTAAAGGCCAACTTGGTCCCAAAGTATGCCTGCACTCATCTCCATTCCTTGGATGTGAATCGTCCGTCACGATCCGACACGATGGACTTTGGCACTCCGTGGAAACGAACTACTTGCTCTATGAATATTCTGGCCAGAATATCAACACCGTCTCCCTGTCGGTTTGGAATAAACCGTGCTACCTTGGTGAGTCGATCTACAACAACCCATATGGGGTCGTTTCCAGCTCGGGACCCAGGTAAACCGTGGACAAAGTCCATGGAAATGTTCTCCAATTTCCATTCGGGTATAGGCAGGGGCTGCATCAAGCGTCATGGGCTGCGACAATCAGCTTTAACCCTTTGACAGGTCTGGCACTGAGCTACGAAGTGGGTAACATCTCTTTTCATTCCAGGCCAGTATATGGTCCTGCGGAGGTCAGCATATATTTTAACCAAACCAGGGTGGATGAAGTACCTCGATTGGTGCGCTTCGTGTAAAATCTCTTCACGAATTCCTCCGGTGAAGGGGATGAATATATAATGTCTATACTGCAGGATCCCATCGTGCAGATTATAGTCCTCGTGAGCCCCGCTTTGCAGAGATCGGATGATCGGAACTACCTTTGGGTCATTCTTTTGGGCTTCTCTTATCCGGTCCCGAATGTCGCATTGGATCTCCATCCAATTCAATTGGGCATGATATTCCTCCGGATCTCTTCGGGTCACCAAGGTAATTTCCAGGTTTATTAAAGACTGGAACAGTCTTTTTGGGATTAGCTCCATCTAACTCCCAACTACCGAAGGCTAGCGGCTTAGAGCGTCAACAACTCTGTTAGCCTTCCTGGGGTGTTATTGGAGAGCGAAGACATAATCGCACAGGAATTCTAACCATCGACGTTGTTGAAAGTTCAGCTCTTTCTGAGTGAAGATGTATTTAAGGATTCAGTGGTCGGAGAAGATCTCGCATCTTACCCTGTATAGGTAATGCCTCCAAATTTTAAGGGAAAAGACGTCTAATTACAGGTCATGAGCCGCGTAGTTCAACTCGTGCCGCTTCAACTGTCGAGATGCGTAGGCCACCACCTTGCCGTGCCGCATCAGAATAGCTCCTTATCCCTTCAGGGAGACATCAATATAGATCTGAAATCCCTCAGTCCTTGCGGGGATCGTAAGGACTGGTGCAGAAGTTAGTCGTTTCTTCAATTCGACGAACACAATTTCGCATTCTGGTGTCCATCGAAAGGTAACATCCTTCTTGGTGAGGGCGGTGAGGGGTAATGCAATCTTGGAGAAATCTTCTACAAACTTCCTGTAATACCCGACTAGACCATGGAAGCTTTGGATATCTGTCGATGTTCTGAGCGGTGTCCAGTTTTGTACTGCCTGGATTTTGGCCTGATCCACCGCTACTCCTTTCTTGTTTATAGTGTGTCCCAGGAATCCGACTTCTTCTAACCAAAACTCGCACTTACTGAATTTGGCGAAGAGCGAGTGCTCTCGATGTTTTAGTAGTAGCATCTGCAGGTGTCTGATATGATCTGTCTTTGTTTTTGAATAGATCAAAATATCGTCAATGAAGACGATCACGAAGTGATATAGGAAAGGCTCGAAGACTTTATTCATTAGAGACATAAAGGCGGAGGGTGCGTTGGTGAGCCCAAAGGACATTACCAGGAACTCGTAGAGACCGTAACGGGAGCTGAAGGCGGTCTTGGGAATATCTTCCTCCCGAATTCGAAGCTGTTAGTAGCCTGATCTTAGGTCCATCTTGGAGAAGACGGATGCACCTTGTAATTGATCCAACAGTTTGTCGATCCTAGGAAGGGGGTATGTGTTTCGTATCGTAAGCTTATTTAATTCCCGGTAGTATATGCATAGACGTAATGTCCCATCTTTCTTTTTTTCGAACAATACTGGTACTCCCCAAGGCGAGGAACTGAGGCGAACGAATCCAACATCTATTAGCTCATGTAGTTGAATTTTTAGCTCAGCTAGTTCTCTTGGGGCCATCCGGTAAGGTGCTCGGGACACCGGCCGTGCTCCGGTCACGAGCTCGATCTGAAAGTCGACTTCTCGCCGTGGTGGCAATCCAGGGAGCGACTCAGGGAAAATGTCCAGGAAATCACGTACTACTGGGTCCTTGGTGAGTTCATGTGTTTTGACCTCCATTTCGAAGTAAACAAGGTATATCTCGTCCTTTTGTCGTACCGACCTCATAGTCTGTGCAGAAGTTAAAATAATGCTAGAGACAGAGGATACACCTGTCAACGTAATATCTCGTCCATTTGGGTTCTGTAGTCGGACTTCCCGCGTTGAACAATTTATTTGCGCCTTGTGCTCGGCTAGCCAATCCATTCCTAGTATGATATCAAATCCGGTTATTGCTAAGATCGTTGCAAAGACTTCAAATTCCACGTCTCATAGCATTGACTGGAATGTACATTTTTCTGTTGACGTCATGTCTGATCCATCCGGTAGACGGATCCATATAGACAGTCCGGATGAACGAGCAACATTCTCCTTGGTCATGATGAAATGTTGGGACACAAAGGAGTGCGTCGCTCCAGTGTCGAAGAGGGTCTTGGCGGGGTGTCCTTGTACCATCAAAATTCCTGACTGAGTAGAGAGCATATATATATATATCACATTTTAATATACAAGATGTAGTTATGCATATATATATATCCTAGTATAATAACATCTGACATATTTCTATTGCCGAATATATATACCTATCACTATATCAGGGGCCTGTCCATGCTGTAGATCTAGTGCATAGGCCTCCAAGGGCGCTGCACGGTCCTGTTGGCCTCTCCTGCCAGCTCTGCCTCGGCGGCCTCTCTGGCCCTGTCCTCGCGCTGGCTGCCCTCCCTGTACAGCTCCTAGCCCTGACCTTCCTGCTGCATGTGGGAAGAAGGCCCTCATATGTCCTGACTGTTGACACAAGAAGCAGTTCCCTACGAAAGGAACGTCTCGTCGGACCACTGGTGCGGGCTGTGGTGCTGGAGCTGGTCTGACGTCCTGCTGCGGTGCTGGGGGTGCTGGTGGGCGCTGGTGGCGTTGGTGGGCGCCTATAATGCTGTCTACGGTGTCTCTTCCTGCGCCCTCTATCCTTTCGGTGGGGAACAACTCCCTGTCTCGTATCAGACCTCTAGGGACCTCGACCTGTCCTCTGTGCTACTGAGCTACCATCCTTTGGTCCAACTCTAGCGCTGCTGCGTCAGTAGCTATGGTGTGGAAGATAGACTGTGAGATCATAATCATAACCTGTCTCAAGTCATCACGTAGGCCTCGGTAGAATCGGGAAGCTCTATCCCTGTCGGTGGCAGCCAAATTCCCGGCAAAGCGTGCCAGGTGTATGAACTCCCACTCGTACTCAGGCACTGTCCGATTGCCCTGTCGGATGTGCAGGAACCTCTCTTGCAGAATAGCTTGGTCTTGGTCTGCATCTGTAATAAAGAACTCCAACAGGGCATCTGAGAACTCTCCCCATAGGATATCGCTCATCGGCCGTCCTCTAAAGGTCGAGCGGCTGGCCGCTCTCCACCAATCCCTAGCGTATCCTTCTAATAAGGTCACTACCAGTGAGACTGCAGCTACTGCTGGACACATCATGCCTACTAGTAGCTCCTCCACAAGCTCCACCCACTCCTCTTCCTGGATGGTAGTCTCCGTGCCTCTGAAAGTGGGAGGCCTCAGTCCTCGAAAGGTCGTCAGCAAATCGGTAGGCGCCATCATTTCTCGTGGTGGCTGTGTCAAGGCTGTTCGGAAAGTGGCCAGGATGGCCGTCAGTGTCTGCCCCAAGTCAGTCTCGGCAAACGTTACAACCGCGGGGACGACCGGGTCTGGAGGTGGGGTGGAAGGAACATATCCTCTGGAAGAGGACCCCTCGTTATTGTACTCCGGTATCTGGAGGAGTAACGGGAAAGAGTGTCAGTATTTTGCAAAAGTAGGGTTAATTTGCAAAAAACGACTGACAAAGCAGAAACAACGACGTACATGCATACTAACGTACATTCTAGAATCCCTAAGCCTCTACACTAGGGTCCATCAGGCTTTCGCTGCAAGGTTCGTCCCGAACAGAGGAACGAAGCGAGGGGCGAGGGAATCCTGAGACTGCTCCACAAGGACGAATCATGATCGCTCTGATCCATTTGTAAGACCGCCCCCCCCCCCCCCCCCCCCCAAACCTTTGGCCCGGGTCGGGCCGGAGGGGATCTTACCTGCACAAGGCGTTCACGTAGTGCTCCTTTTATGGGGTTGACGACCCACTCTCCTAAGCACTAGTTGGCCGCCTTGCTCGGCTAGAATCACAACATTCACAACACATCAGAGAATTGCGGAAGCATTAACAGAAAAATACTAATATATATATATATATAGTTTTATAAATATTTACATGAGTCCAAAGCCTTATCCTATGTTCTTATATAAGCCCGCAAACTGTACGAGTTCTACATCTAACCCTCATTCTCCCTCTCTGTACTTCTTCCTGTTACTCACGTCACGAAATTCTTGAGACGTCGGTGGTGCTTCGACTTCCTAACTGCTGGCGCGTTCTCCTGCGGCAGGGGGTCGCTACGATGCTCCGTCTCCCGTGAATGGTTATTTAAATAACCTTTAGTCACAAGGCTAAGTAGAAACAAATCCCCTCCCCGGATCCATATCCTGGGGACGAGCACACATGCACCCAGCAGTATAAGATAACCGAAACATTAAAGGGTTAGCATAATATTTAATCTAGGAACAACAATAAAAGAACAGAGCATAACTGAAGTTGCAGCAATGTTAACACCAGTTATGAAAATGACTCTACTAGTACACCAACACACCAGAAATACACCTTCTGTATCCTATCGCAGACATTCACAGCCACACACACACATCCTATGTCGACATAGTGTGGACCGCTTCTGGTCCAGCAGGATAGCGAGCCCTGCGGGCCTCACCGATGTGGCCGTCGGTGACAGTGTCCAGTCCTGCCACTTCTGGGGGTGGTCGTACCACACAGCCCCCTGCCCCAACGTACAATGCCGTGTACTATTGGATGTGAACGACATCCTGTTATGTAACATTTTGGCTGACCAGCGGAGGAAAGCCCAACGAGAACAACATAATAGCCGGTCACCCGTGGTACCCATCTCCCTGTCGCCTTGAGTCGCCGACCTTACCGCACCGGTACGAACGGTCTGCGGAAGGGACTGACCCGCCACAATTTACCGCAAGCAATTCACAAGCAATCAATCAAACTATTAAGCTAATACGCACCGGGTCTGCCACGGCCTGCCCTATTACACGTTAACCTTCAGGCCGCGTCGCTCAGCTCAACTTTTGACAATGAGCGTGAGAGCACTTTATTTTAGGCAAGACCTGGAGGAATGCTTCGACTTCGGTTAACCCCATCTAAGGCTCGACCTCAGTAGGCAGCTGGTCGTTAGAGCAGGACCCGACTTAAAATAGTAAAATTGCAGAAATAAAAAGCGGTGATTAAATTTACTGATTATAAAGGATGCATAATTGGAGCGCTGGAATGACCAGTACGAAAATGGAGTAGTTCTGAATTGAAAGTTCCAAGTTGAACTTGAGCAGTACGAGACTGGAGTTGAATTGAAATGACAGAAATGAACTTGTCCTGTACGAGACTGGAAATGAAGGTACTGAAATGAACTTGACCAGCACGAGTCTGGAATTGAAAGTACTGAAATGAGCTTGACCAGTACGAGACTAGAATTGAAAGTACTGAAATGAACTTGACCCATGCGATACTAGAATTGAAAGTACTGAAATAAACTTGACCAGTACGACACTGAAATTAAAAGTACTGAAATGAACTTGACCAGTGCGAGACTGAAATTGAAAGTACTGAAATGAACTTGAGCAGTACGAGACTGGAATTAAAACTACTAAAATGAACTTCACCAGTGCGAGGCTGTAATTGAAAGTACTGAAATGAACTTGACCAGTGCGAGACTGGAATTGAAAGTACTGAAATGAGCTTGACATTTAAATCAGGTGGGATAGTCGCGCGTTCCAATTTTCATTTTTGGAGAAAGTGAGTGAAATAAATTCCAGGCGCGGCCCTAAGCTCTTAAAATTTGAAAGAAACTTCATTTCTTATCCACATGTCCCCAAATTTTGATAGAACACTTGAGATAGTCTATTAAGGGTATAAAATTTATTTTGTAATTTTTACCCAAGTTTTGAGCCATCATTTTGGCATAATAAACTTTATTTAAGTTTTTAAAAATACTAAAACATTTTCAAAAATTTTAAAAATTTTTGTGGAGGAAGCTCTTAATATGTGGAACATTTTTTATGTTGACCACTTTGCCCCCTGGGGTTCTGCTTTGGCGCAAAAAAATCACAAAGTTCTGTTATGACAATTGGTCTGCAATTAGCCGATCAAATATCGATTTTGTGGCTGAGATTGAGCCGAACGGCTTAATGGCTAATGCGCTGCTCTTTCCCCACGGCAGAGGCGGTGGCCCTCTGCTACCGCTGGCCGACCGCTGCTGGGTGCCGGTGCCGCCATCGGTCGGTTCGCCGGGGGCCGGCGAGTCCCTGGGTGGTGGCCCGGCGGCCGGCCGCCGCCTGATTTAGCCAACCCGAGAGCATGGTGGCGGTGGTTCTGCTCCCAGCGCCATCGCGCCACCTTGCCTCTCCGGCGTTGAGCTCAGCCCCGAAACCACCCCCAGCAGGCGAGCCGGGGGCAGGGCTCTTCTCCGGTGGTGGGCCAGCGACTTCCCGCTGCCGGCCGCCGCTGTTACTCGAGAAATCGTTTCGACGAACGTCGAACTCCGTTCGACGTTCGTCCAAAGAATACTGCACCACACTCGTCGAATTTCTTGAAATCCGTTCGACGTTCGTCGAACTATGTCCGACGTTCGCCGTAAGGATACAACACCACATTCGTCGCGCTCCGCCCGACGTTCGTCGCGCTCCGCCCGACGTTCGTCGCGCTCCGCCCGACGTTCGTCGCGCTCCGCCCGACGTTCGTCGCGCTCCGCCCGACGTTCGTCGCGCTCCGCCCGACGTTCGTCGCGCTCCGCCCGACGTTCGTCGCGCTCCGCCCGACGTTCGTCGCGCTCCGCCCGACGTTCGTCGCGCTCCGCCCGACGTTCGTCGCGCTCCGCCCGACGTTCGTCGCGCTCCGCCCGACGAACGTCGCGCTCCGCCCGACGTTCGTCGCGCTCCGCCCGACGTTCGTCGCGCTCCGCCCGACGTTCGTCGCGCTCCGCCCGACGTTCGTCGCGCTCCGCCCGACGTTCGTCGCGCTCCGCCCGACGTTCGTCGCGCTCCGCCCGACGTTCGTCGCGCTCCGCCCGACGTTCGTCGCGCTCCGCCCGACGTTCGTCGCGCTCCGCCCGACGTTCGTCGCGCTCCGCCCGACGTTCGTCGCGCTCCGCCCGACGTTCGTCGCGCTCCGCCCGACGTTCGTCGCGCTCCGCCCGACGTTCGTCGCGCTCCGCCCGACGTTCGTCGCGCTCCGCCCGACGTTCGTCGCGCTCCGCCCGACGTTCGTCGCGCTCCGCCCGACGTTCGTCGCGCTCCGCCCGACGTTCGTCGCGCTCCGCCCGACGTTCGTCGCGCTCCGCCCGACGTTCGTCGCGCTCCGCCCGACGTTCGTCGCCCTCCGCCCGACGTTCGTCGCCCTCCGCCCGACGTTCGTCGCCCTCCGCCCGACGTTCGTCGCCCTCCCTCCGATGTTCGGCCTGTTACTTCCGATGTTCAGCCTGTTACTTCCTACTCATTTTGGGGTGTTACACGCCGCCAGAGTAAAATACAGAGAATACTCTGTTTTCTCGGGTGCCGCCGGAGCGGTGTTTTCCAGCGGCACCCCGGCCTTCCACCACCGGGAAAACTCCTGTTGACTTTGTATTGGTTATACAGGTCCAATGCCACTGACCGGGGTCGAATCAGAGTTCGTTTGGTAAAAGTCCAAAATCTGTGCGTCGCGCCGCACTAAATCTGTCAAAATGTCTATATTCATCGTTAGACCTTGCATTGTAACGCAAGGAGTTCTGACGTGCTCGTATTGTCTATACGAGGTCTTAGGAGCTGACAGAACTCGAATCAGAGTTTTCTAGACCGATATTCAAAATCTTGTCTTCGCGTCGTTTTACGAGGGATGATCATATCCACTATATGACTTCGGGGTCCAACGGGACGAGTTTCGATGCGTTCGTACTAACTATACGATGCCACAGGAATTTACAGAACTCAAATCGGAGCTCTCTAACTCCATTTCCCCCTTAAAGTTATCTTCTATCAGGTCATGGCTATGATTCAGGTCACTTTTATTGGGCCTACTAGGGATCTGGTGGCCCAATAAAAGTCAGGATGTTACAGATTGGAACTATTGTTTTGTGATCGTTGACTCTTATATGTGATTGTGCTTTATTCGTTGTTTGATTTGCGCGACACATTCGGTGTACTTGAATGGAATTGCGCATCACTTCGTTGGCTATTTATAGTTGCTCTTTAATCGTCAATTCCTATTTTCAATTATGCAAGTTGTGCTTATAGCTTTGCTAAACTATAATTACTGTTGTACGGATCTGGAATCGGTATGTTTGTACAATCATAAGTGTTGAGTTGCCGTTTGCATTACACTTCGAGTTAGGGCATTTGTGTTGTCCGCTATCTGTAGACTCGTGCTGCATCAGTTAGTGACGACTCCTACGCTCTTATCTTCCGCCCCAAGGTATCCCCTAACTATATGCTCCTTCTCCCTCCGAAACCCTCCCGCAGCCCCCCTACAGCCTCCAAAACCAGCAACGGTTTCCTGCCCAGAAAACCTTATTTCTATTCAGTGTTACTGCTCAAAAATGAATTAAAGTATTCATTGCCTATTGTTTTTTGCCTCTCCCTATTCAGCCGCCGACCACCTACCAGCCGCCGCCTACTCCCTCCTCCAGGAAATCCTCCACCTCCTATTACTCTCCCTCCTGAAGCCACAACAACAGCCCCCTCAGACCTCCCCTCACTTGGCCGTCGCCCCCTCTTACTTCAGCAGCCACCACCGCCCTTCCTCAGCCCTCCTGGCAGCGCATGCCCCCGCCATTTCAGATCTGTCCAGATCTGGACTTTTAAGTCCAGATACAGTCAGTTACTCACTCCCCGCCACTTCTACAGCCCGGATCCGCTCCACTACGCCCGATCCCTCCCCTTCTTGCCCGGATCGACCCATACATCGCCAGATCTACTCCTTTCCGGTCCGATCCCGCTTCCTACTGTCGCGGACAACCACCTACATCATTTCCACGCCACTAGTTCCACTCCGGATCGCCGTTCACGCATTTCCGGCTCCGAAATCCTCAGTGCCTTGGTCAGCCCATTACTTTGTTGAGTCCCTTGTCTTATTGGATTATTATTTTCAGCATATTTGTATTGGATTGGATCTTCTACGCGTTTGGATATCTTGTATGGTAGTTGTTTTCTTTTAGATTATTTTTATGATTTGAAGTGTTTATTCGCCGCGTCTTTTTGCTTTGACCCTCCACGCAGAGGAAAACCTAAACTTGCTTTTGCCCAAGTAAATTATTCTGTCTTGCTTTGAATTGTTTGCGTGAGATGTTTTAAATTTAATATCTAACTGTGGTTTAACCGTCCGATTTGCATTGCATGTGGGGTTAGGTCGCAGATTTCCCACCGCCTATAGATCCCTCCTGCGTCTCTGACATCTTCGATTAGATGGATCCTTCCATCTATTCCTCTCTCACATTTTGTTTTGCCCTTGTAAGTTTGGCATCTGAAATGTTGAGTTCTCTTTAGGGCCTCAGCTGAAAATATTTTATTTTAGGCTCTTCAGGAAGGCTTATAACTGCCAATTTTATGTTTTTTTGGTTTAAAATATTTGCTCTAGATCCTTCCAGCTATTCCTCTCTCACATTTTGTTTTTCCCTTGTAAGATTGACATCTGAAATGTTGAGTTCTCTTTAGGGCCTCTGCTGAAAATATTTTATTTTAGGCTCTTCAGGAAGGCTTATTACCGCCAATTTTATGTATTATTGGTTTAAAATATTTGCTCTAAAAATAGCCTTTTATCTACCATATTTTTGATGTATAATATTAAAAGACAAATTAGAAACTTCAAATTGCATATAAAATTTTTCATATCACAAGTAGCTCGGTGTTTTCAAATTGATTTTTAATGCAGTAAATTTATGATTGTTATTTCCGGGTAACACTTTGACAGTCTAATAAATATTAAAATGTTACAGTAAGCCATGTCTTTGGACCAGGCCTACGTGAAATTTGTGCTGCTAATAGGGCTGACGAAAAGCAGGTAGCACTCAGTCTGGCTAATTCCTAATGTAAATAAAATTTTTGAAGTGAAGTTATTGACATAGTTCTAATACTGTTTAGCAAATAAAAGCACTGCTTCAAGGTGCTGGGGATTCATTTTGTCCAAATCAATTGGATTGGTTAGGTGTTAGTGCTCATTCTCGAAATGCTCATCGATCTATCCCTACAAAGTTTTTAAAAGCTAATCCGACAGACTATTCAACAATCAAGTTACAGGTAAAGTGGGCATATAAATTGATCTAATTTTGTTCTTGACTTTCATTTTTGTGCCAGCAACCTTCTTTCAAGATGTCTATTTTGATCTTTGAACATCCTTCTTATACTTCTTCAGAATTCAATGTTTTCCTTTTCAAGTCATTGGACAGCCATGACTGATTCTTTTCATGAAATTTTCTTAAGGTGTACCTTAATATTGTAATATTGTTTGATAAAAAGTTCAGATTTTTTTTCTTACTAGCATGAATGTTCTTATTTTCATTGCTGACAAGACTAAATCAACCAAGTACATGTACATTGAGTACGTGTATAGGTGAGTGGGTGGATGTGCGCGCGCTGCTGTGCATGCCGCGGGTGTGGGTGTGTGAGGGAGGGTTTGTGTGTGTGTGCTCGCGCATGCGCGTCTGTTTGTGTTTGTAGGTTTGTGCCTGTGTTTACCGTTCCTGCGCGCGTCTGTGTATTTATTTGTGCATGTCCCCATGCTTATCTAATATCATATCAGGTGGGCTGCGAAAATGTGATGTTACAAAAATATGATGGGACATTATTTTTTTTTGTTATTGTAATTGGTTAAAGGAGATGCTGAAATATGAAAACTGCTTGAATGTTTAATAATTAAATGGAAAGTTCTTTCGACAGAAGTTCCTAAAAAGATGGGGATGTGGTTGAGTTTATTAATAGTTTGAAATATATTCCCACTGTATGTAGAATCAAAATTATTGCATTATGTAGTTCAGAATGAATGGTAAACTACTTATAAGTAGTTGAGTGCTAGGTGGACCCCTGCAAAGAAGTTTTGATGGAGATCACATTTTGAGTATGCTGTCTATCAAACATTGGGGCCCGCATGCATTTATTCTCGTAGGTGACATTGATCAAATCGTTATTTGGATGACCTGTTATTTGGATGACCTGAGTCCGCAGGCGGGTCTGGAGTGACGTTTGGATATTTTATGTATTTCTTTTTAGTTTTTAGTTTTTTGTTTTCTGAGATTGGACAACTATTGTATATGGTCAATTATTGTTGTCCAAGATAGTTTCCTTAAACATGTTCAATTATATATATATATATATACATATATATACACAAACAGTGGTGCACGGGGGACCCCGTGCGGGGCGACATTTGTCGTGGGGGCGACAATTGTCGTGGGGCCCGACATTGGCCGTGGGGGGCGACATTTGTCGTGGGGGCGACATTTGTCGTGGGAGCGACATTTGTCGTGGGGGCGACATTTGTCATGGTGGGACGACTTTGGTCGTGGGGGGTTCATTGATCATGGATGACGACATTGGTCCCGGGGGGCGACATTGGTCGTGGACGGCGACATTGGTCGTGAGTGGCGACATTGGTCGTGGACGACGACATTGATCAGGAGAGGCAACATCAGTCGCGGGCGGCGACATCGGTCGCGGTTGGCGACATAGGACGTGGGCGACGACATCGGTCGTGGGTGACGACCTCGGTTGTGGACGACATTGTGGAGAGCAGAGGAAACTAGCTCGCTGAAGGGGCTGCCTCCCCCTGTTGGCCGAGCCGGAGGATCTCTTCCCCCGATCTCGCCGAATAGGCCTCCGCTTGCCGAGCCGGGGAAGAGCACGCGTCCGGGGAGCTCGCATCCCCTTCCTTCTTCGGCGACCTCCTTCCCAGCTCGCATGTCGGGAGCGTCCTCGCCCAGAGACGGGCGGCGGCGATTGGAACAGCTGGAGTCAACCAATCGGCCCGCGCGCCGAGTGCGAACTTGACGAGGTTGAGCACCTCCTGCTTGAAGTCTTCGAACATCTCCACCGTGGCCAGAGGTGGTGGGGGTGGCAAGTCGAACCTATCCGAGCCTTGTACTTCTCCTCTTGCCATCTAGCCTGTTGAAGATTTTCTGTGTTGACCACTATCCACGCTCACCGCAGCAGAATGTTGAAACCAAAAACTCGGTCTCTTGTGGAGTTCACCCTTGGGGAAGGGGTAATCGCCCACCTACTTCTCTCCTGCAAGCCAAACAACAAAAAAAATGGAAACAGACCCAAGTACTTGGCGTGGAGGTCCCACCACACACCCGGAAGATCTTAGAGCGCTTGCCCTCCTTAGCCAAAGGCCGAGCTAAGGTACTTTGGACAAATAATCGTTCGGACAATATTTTTTTAATGCGTCGATCTCAAACGACGCTTTAAACAAAGGGCGCTCTTGGGAGGCAACCCAACTCTTTTTTCTGTTTTCTTTATTTTACACTTTTTGCCCCGGACGGCTCCACAAGTTGCGGCTTCCAAAATCACCGCCGTCGATGCTGCTAAATCCATCACAAAGTCCACCAAAAGACTTTTCCTGACGATTCAAAGCCTAAGCATGGAGGAGCGGCATCAGTCAGCTTTCGCTGCAAACTAAAACCGGGGAAGTACCTGTTTTTCAATTCTGTCTTTCAAGTGCCGGCTCTTCGCCATCACCCTCAAGGAGAAGGCGAGGGAGTGGTTTCACCAGCTGCCGGCCAGCTCCATTTACTGCTTCGAGGACCTACGCCGGGGGTTCACATTGAGGTTCACCACCTCTAAGAGGAGGAATGAGTCAGAGTCCCTGTTCCACATCAAGCAAGGGGTGAACGAGACTTTGGGGAGTTACGTTGACCGGTTACCTTCCTCTGGAGAAGATGAGTCGTATTAGCTGATGTCAGATATAGGAAAATTAGCTGCTGCCTGTATTTTGTTTCCGGTTGCTGTTTGGGAGGATGATGGACAGTGATTTGAAGCAAATGTTATGAAAGAGTGTTGACTGTAGCTCATGATAAATTAGTGTAAGCTTGCTGTGGATCTCCTGTTTAGGTGTTAGCGGTTGCTTGTGTGCTTCCTGTTAGGGTGCTTAGAGATTTCGTGGATCCACCACAAGTGTTTGAGATTACGTGGATCCACCTTGAGTGTGAGAGCGAGTGAATTTTAGGTTTGTTAGGTTTGTGGCTTTCTTACATTGTTGAGTGATTTCGTGGAACCACCTTGTGCGAGAGAGTGACTTAATTCCTTGGTGCCCGTGTGCGGTAGCGGCCAACCTTAGAGCGGAGAACGAAGGTGACGAGGAGTTCCTCGCGGGATCGCCGTCGACTTCGAAATACGGAAGACGCCTCTTCCGTGGGTAATTGTTTCTGTCTCCTTCCTTTGTGTGTCTAAGTTTTCTCATTAGGATAATTAGATTCTTGTTGGGTATTCGCCCGAATTTTGTCAGCAAATGCTACGTCAAAAACTCCAAACGGAAACGTATTTGGAGTTCACGATTTCCGTTTTGCTACGATAAGGGGGAACAGAGCGAAGGTTGCGAACTTCCGTCCCCGGATTTAAATTTAACCATTATTTAAGAAAATTCATTTTTGAAATAAAGAAGTAATTTTGTGCTTTCAAAAAAATTCCAAGTTGCGAAATTTCTTAAGTGCTGCGCCCGCTCTAAAATTGGAAAAATTAGTTATTCATCGCATGCATTTAGGGTTTCCTAGAAAAAAGCCGACAGACGCGTAAAACCTACGTGTCGTCTTGCATCACCTTCTTCCATGCTACCCGTTTTCTTCGTCAATAGTCTCCGGCCACGTTCTTCGTCGGAGAACTTTCCGAGTGCTGCGAGAAATCCCACAAAACAAGGCTTGGACGCTTGCAGATGATGGAGGGGGCCGAGAGGAAACTCTAGCTTGAGATTTGCAAGAAAATGTGGCCGGAGCACCTCAGGATGATTGGAGGTGGTGGAGCGGTGGACTGGCGCGAAATAGGAGCTCCCCGGTGGAAAATGAAAATCTGATCCCAAATAGGGCGAAACCTGCGGCTTAAATAGTACCCAGTCAGAAAATAAAGAACACACGGTTGAACGCACGACCGTGCGTTCATCGTGCGATTATTACTGCGCATAATCATCCAGCCTGGAAGAAAAGCCAACCGTACGATTTTGAACACGCACGGGCAAACAGCCCGTGCGAGATCAAAATGCACAGGTGGGGACAGAGTGCTGAAACCACATGCAAAGAGAGAGATCGTGCGATTTCCTTCGCGCACGGTTGAATCCAATCGTGCATGAAGAAAACAGCCCGTGCACGAGCAAAACAGCCTGTACACGAGCAAATTGCACGTCACGTGGCAGAGCAGCAGAAAAACGAAACTGCAGGCATTGCACAATCCTGCTGACCGTGCCTGAAGAAAAACGCACGACCATGCGATTCCTACAGGAAAGAATTGGATTAGATCGGGGCTCTGCCTACCTGTACAGGAAAACCATAGCTGGGGCACATGCCTCCAACACTCACAGAAAACCTTAAAAGCAAAGGAAAATGCTGGGGAGCACCAAATGCGTACCCCCTACAAAGAAGTGTGCAATTGCACACCACAGTGAGCCTAAAAAGTGCACTTTGTGTACGAACACAGATTAAATGAAATATGAGCAATAATGAGTCTAAAGTGTAGTGCACGTGCGTGAAAACTAGCCCGAATGAGCCAAAAAACACTATAAATATCAGACTTATCACACCCCCAGACTTAACCATTTTCTCGTCCCGAGCAAATCATCTCTCAGTGAAAATAGAAAGAACTAGCTGTCAAATCAGTTGCAAGAGCGGAGTACCTTGCAAAGTCGCATGTTCATGCGCACAGAGAAGCTGTAGAAGAAATTTCTAGTTATACATACTGATTTATAATTTCTAGGAGCGTATATATATATTATTTTTACTCAAAATTTGAATCACTGTGAATCATCCAGTCACACGTAGGATGAAAGTAGACTGAACTATGAGTTGAACATTGCCAAAGACCGGGTCTCCGGCTAACCTCCAAAGAAATCATCAATGTCGATGGCTATACGCCTGCCCATTTGCACTCTCTCAACGACATTAGTTTGACTCAAGCACACAAATCAATAGGTGTCTAGGTTTAAAGCACGGCTTGAGTTTAAGTTAGGTAAACAAATGATAAAAACGACGGCTCACGCACTAAACCCAACTGAGCTAGCACAAAACACTATCCTCTAACAACACAAAATAAATGCGGGTCACCACACCCCCAGACTTGGAATTGATTATATGTTGTGTACACCGCCCACTCCAACAACAATTCCACACAAAGATTTTCAATGTACTTTTCTTTCTCTTCACAAATTTTTTTTCACAATTTTCTTTTTCTTTTTCGCTTTGCCTTATTTCACTTTTTTTCTTTTTTCACAACATATTCACTATATATTATTATTAAAGCACATCCACATATTCACATATATAAACACCATATCAACACCCCAACATGTAAGTATAAAACACAAACTCAAATTTGGGAGCACGACTAGGATTGACTCTTTGACTTTGGTGAGATAATAGTTGAGGTGAATCAACGGTTGGGTAGGCACAACGAGGCTATCAAGGTTAAGATGATAAGATGAGCACAAAAGCTCCACCAGACCAAAATGATGACCTATATCACACTCTCCCGCTTGACTAACCGTGTACACTTGATTCGAGAGTAGCTTGGGGCAAGTTCTTAGCCCCCGAGAAAGACTAACCGTCTTCCCGACTCGAGCAATACGGGCTACCGAACGTCTACACGCTATCCTACGCTACCGTTTGATCCACACCGAATTCATAGATTTTGAGTAGAATAAACAATGTATACGCTAAAATAAAAATATAAACTACAAGCATAAAAAGAAACTACGTCTACACAAATCTCTAAGTGAGACGTGAACACTCGACTATGAGCACTACAAAAGTCAACATTTTAGTCCGTCTCACAATTCCTAAGACAGCATGAAGATTTTTAAATCACACACAAGAGAATGAAAAATGCTCCACACGTGCGAATGATGAAGCACACGCTCAAGTGGATGCAGTGGTGTGTAGTGAACATGAACATGAATACATAAAATGAAATAAAGAATGTGCTTCTAGAATGCTGTGCAATGTGCACGTGCACGGGTAACAACGAAATCACTCTCTCCCCCAAACTTGATCTAAACAATCCACGCAATTGATGAGCATTTAAGTATAAGTAAAGGCGCTGAGGAAGAGATTACTCATGCTCAGAAGTGAGCATCCTAGAAGATTGACGTTAAATTTGAAAGAGGATCCAAGCCCGTCACCGAAACATGGCCAAACCTGCAAGAAAGAAAATCGGCACGACAAAATAAAAGGTAATAAAAAGTGTTGTCTCCAGAAAGCCCTTTTGTTTAACGTCCTTAAGGTGGAGCAAATACCTATATTAACAGTTTTCAAATATAGTTACTAGCAATGTTTTACCGAACAAAAAAGCAAACACATAGAACCGCTATGACAAGAAGAACACGACCAAGGTATAAAAAAGCACAAACAACGCCTGGAGAGCAATCACGAATCAGCTGTACGCCAACATGTGGTGGTTTTCCTCCGCCACGCAAGATTGAAAAGTGGTGAAACCTTTAGGGCCCAAGGGAGATTTACCTCCCTTGCTCCTAACCTCCCCCTTCTCGCGCCGGAGGGCAGCAGATTAAGCAGCACGCAACAAACTTTCACGTTTAAGTTTCTCCACAGTGGGAGAGCACCAACGAGCACCAACAACATGATCAGAAACAATCTTCCTCATTAGAGGGGCACATGGGGCATCATGTCTTCACTAGCAGCGGGTGATAGATCCACCAAACGAACCTGTTTTAATTGTTTACAAGGCACAATAAAATCAGTAGTATGAACTGATAAAATTGCGGTAGAACTTGCCGCTTCATCACATAACTCCACAAAATTGCCGCCTTCTTCCTCCTCGACAGTATCCTTCCCGAGATCCACAACCACTTCTAATTCAGCCTCAACATTACTCCTTCCCTTCTTATCGTCATTCACATCCTCCATCAACTTCACAATCTCAGACTTGCACTCAACATCACCCAAAGCCAAATCAGAAATAACAATGGGTAAATCAGGATTTTCCAACAGATCTCCGAGAAATTTGATCATGGCGGGTGGACCGGGATGATGTGTTACCTTGGATGCCAGAGTCACACAACCATCAACACTATGGATAATGACCCCACTCTCTTTCAAGAATGAGACACCCAAAATTGGAATGGACTCGTTCTCCATGGGTCCCAACACTTGAAAGTTAGTGACGACAGAGCTGCCGTCCACTATAACCTCGACTTTAACTTCTCCTTCATTTATCACAACTGATCCGTCAGCTAGCACAAGAGAAGTCCGGTCATCAATATCGATATTCAACTTGAGTTTCTTAACGTCTTGCAGGGCAAGAACGTTGCATGATAAGGCAGAATCACATAACATAGTAGTCTTAACATCGTTGATCACACACTCGATAACAAAGTCGCCCTCATGGCATACCATCCAACTCAATTAAGCTCTTCCCCTATTCTCGTGGATTCTTTTCAGTAGTATTGGGGAGAGCACCCTGAGCTCGCTCAGATTGCACTTGGTCCAACTAGCCTAGTTACATCTCCAAGTTTCTCATGGAGGCAGTCTGGTTAGCCATATTCGATTAGGCCATATCAACAAACTTCTCAATCATTTCTTCAAGTGCACTCTTTCTTTGCACAGGAGCACCCTGAGTATAACCCGGTTGCGGTGGCCTCGGTTGGCTCCCGAAAGCCTGAGCATCAAATTGAAACTTGGAGAATGACGCAACAAGATTTTGATTGTTAACAAAATTAACACTCTCTTCTACATTCAAATTTGAAAAATCCGAAGATAGCTCACTAGTGGGGCACTCAAATGCATGGTGCCCAGAGTTCCCACAACCATGACATGAAATAGCCAAAATTGGCGTAGGGGTAGAAGTAGGTCTCGTCAGCAACATCATGTTCTCGAACGAAGCTGGTGAGGCAGTAGCTGGGGTCACCATAGTGTTTAATTCAAAGAGCCCCCTTGAATTCCTTGGGGCGTTCCTTCCGACAGTCCAGTATGAACTGTGAGTAGCTGTGTCTTGCAGGATTCTGAATGCCTCCTTAGGAGTATGATTCATTAATGCCCCTCCAGCAACAACGTCAATCATGACACGATAACGTGGCTTGATTGCGAAGTAAAAGTTCTCTACAAGATTATGTGGTCGGAAATCGTGTTGGGGGCACTTCCTCAACAAATCTGAGAATCTCTCCCAAGTCTTAGCAAGTGTCTCCTGATCGTTCTGCCGGATAGAGGCGATTTCACGCCTCAAACCAACAACCTTGTCAACCAGATGGAACTTAGCAAGAAAGAGAGATGATAAAGCATCCCACGTAGTAGCAGCTCCCAGCGGAATAGTATGGATCCATGCTTTTGCCTTGTCACATAAGGAGAATGAAAATAGTCTCAAATTTCACATCTCATCAGAAATACCGGTATACCGGAAAGTGCCACAGATTTCAGAGAACTCTGCCAAGTGAAGATGAGGGTCTTCACTCGACATCCCTGAAAACTGGGTGTTGTTGCGGATTATGTTCAGGATAGCCGACTTGATCTCGAACTGATTATTAGTGATTGCTGGGCCAAAGCCAGGGTACACCCTCCCAACAGTAGGAGTGGTGTATTCACGCATCTTTCGTGGACTTGGCTGAATCACATCGTGTTCATCGACAGCTTGCCCAACCAAAGGCACGTTCTCTCCCACTTGCTCATTACTATTGTTCCTAATATGACCCAGTGCAGCAGCACGACGACGCGCACACACCGTCCGCTCCATCTCCGGGCCAAACTCAACAATTTCACCAGGGCCACACCCCTGCATAAACTTACAACATACAAAAATCAAAGACAACAACCCTTATAAGAATGTTCTAAGCAAAAGATTCACAAACGTTTGCGTTCCCTGACAACGCTGACAAAAACTTGATGCACGTTCGACAAGTGCACTGGTCGCTCAAGTGATATAAAATGGGAGAATATCCCAAGTATCGATCTCTTGTGAAACTCAGAGTGAGTGTGTGATTCAATTGTTTAGAAAATTAATTATAAAGGTAAAACAAAAATACAAGGCTTAGTTTTGGGTAGTGAACAAAAAGAAAACACTAAAAATACTAATGCGGGTCACCTTCACCGCTTCGCAATGGTGGATGGAATAGTAGGCTAATGGAGGGAAATGGTTGAGAGTCACAAACACCTCTTCGCAACGCACACCACTAGCAATTGCTAGCACGACCCTCACATAATGACGGACGTGACGAGATGAAATGGGGGCGCTCCTCACATGCATAAACCACAAAACATTCATATAGCCATGAACAAATGCAATTAAACCAAATTAGGGTTCATACAATCATCATACACATAACACCCAAATAGATAAAGAGAAGTTTACTACAAGCGAAGAGGAGGGAAGAATACAACCGATGCACAAAGTCTCATCAAAGGTTCACAGTTGGAGTCGAGGGTTGTCAGTCCTCATCTGAGCACGGACTTTGACCGCCGTCCGGGGTCCAGAAGAGCTGTCACCATCTTCCACATTACCCATCTTCTTTGTCAATAGTCTTCGGTCACGTTATTTGCCTGAGAACTCTCTGAGTGTAGCGAGAAATCCCACAAAATAAGGATTGGACGCTTGTAGATGATGGTGGGGGCCAAGAGGAAACTCTAGCTTGAGATTTGCAAGAAAAATGTGGCCGGAGCACCTCAGGATGATGGGCGGTGGTAGAGCGGCGGGCTGGCGCGAAACAGGAGCTCCCCGGTGGTAGATGAAAATCCGATACCAATTAGGGCAAAACCCGCGGCTTAAATAGTACCCAGTCAAAAAATAAGGAACGCACGTCCATGTGTTCATCGTGCGATTATTACATCGCATAATCACCTAGCCTGGAAGAAAAGCCAACCGTGCGATTTTGAACATGCACGGGCAAAACAACCCGTGCGAGAACAAAACACATGAAAGGGGATAGAATGCTGATAAACACAGGCAAAGAGAGAGATCATGCGATTTCCTTCGCGCACGGTTGAATCTAACCGTGCGTGAAGAAAATGCACAGACAATAATTTCATAAAATTTTAGACAAAAAGAGGAGGTCGTGCGATTTGGTCACGGACGAGCAAAATAGCCCGTGCGCGTGCAAATCGCACGGCCTGGGGAAGAGCATCAGAAAACGAAACTGTAGGCATCGCGATCGTGCCAGTGGTGCGCGAAGAAAAACACACCACTGTGCAATTCCTACAGGAAAGAACTAGTCTAGAATGGGGCTCTGCCCACCTGCACAGGAAAACCACAGCTGGGGCACAAGCCTCCAACACTCACAAAAAACCATAAAAGTACAGGAAAACGATGGGTAACACCAAGTCCTTACCCCAAACAAAGAAGTGTGCAATTGCACACCACAACGGGCCTAAAAAATGCACTTTGTGTACGAACACAGATTAACTGAAATATGAATAATAATGAACCTAAAGTGTAGTGCATGTGCTTGAAAACTAGCCCAGATGAGTCCGAAAAACACTACAAATATCAGACTCATCATTAGGTCTCTTGTCGACTGCAACCGATCTTCCCCCCTCTCTCGTCGACTGTTCCGGGCCTGTTGCTACTTCTCCCGTGCTGTTGCCTCCCGACGCCGGATCCTGTGCATTGTATGGTCGGCTTCTTCCATCAAAGCGTTGCCTGGAGCTTCTTCCGTGGGTCTCTCTGCTGCTGTCCATGGAACCTTTGTCCCTCTCTCGCTGCTCCAGATCTGGCCGGCCTTGCGGGTGACGAGGGCTGCTACTCTTCCGAGGATGGATTCTCTTCCAGTCATGGGGAATCCTTGGCTGTTCCTGCCAACATTATGATGATTTTAGCCGTTGCCTCCATTATTTATGGCCATTCCTACTGCTGCCCCTCACGCTTCAACCAACTCCGGCTGCTGCTACCCCATCGAGGGTGTTAATCTCGCTGATGATGAAGTTTTATAGTATTTTTTGGGCATTTTATGTTGTTTTTTAATGGCCAGTTGTTTGTTTTTTTGTTTTGTATGCTCTTGGTATGCCTTCATGCACGTGTTCTCCACGTGAGGGGGAGTGTTAGGATGAAGGCGACTCAGATGATCTTTCCCGATATTTTGTTTTTGTTCCACACGGCCTCTAGGCTTATGTTGTATGTTGTTTGCGTCACCCCATGTTTCCTTTCAATTGGTCGTGTGTTGGGGATGCGTCTGATGTTGGTGTTCTAGTCTCATCGGGTTGTCTCGTGAGACCGTGTCGCTCGGGACTGTGTCGTGAGGGACCACCATTTGTGCTGATTATCCCCGACAGATTATCGCCGATCACTCGTTTAATGATGTGCCTCACATCTTTCGTTCTCTTTCTCATGTTGTGTGTGTAGGTGATGTTGGTTGACCGGTTTCCTGCGTTTTCACGTCGTGTGTGGGTCCTGCGTTGTGTGTGGGTCAGCGTCATGTGTGGGTCAGCGTCATGTGTGGCTATGCCCCTGACTTGATTCCCCGGTAGCTCGTCTGATGTTTGTCCCACATCACCTCCCTTCATTGCCGTTATTTGATGTGTCCAAGCCGAAGGGTCCCCACTTTAGCTTGAGGGGGAGTGTTGGAGTGTAGGAGTTTATTATTATATTAATATTTGTGTGTGAGTGGGTATTAGTCCCACATTACCAGTTCGGTCTGTAAGTGTCCATGTAATTCCTATATTAATCCCTTATGAGGAAGAATGAAATAACCATTTCTATTTTCTATTTCTCCTTTCAACATGAGTTATGTTTATAATATTCTATCACACTTTAATTGAAGAATTCACATTCATATCCTTTCGGATTAATACCGATCTTTAGATTTTATAGCATTTACTTCAAACTGAGTGTTGATATCCCTAGGAATTCAAGATATGATTGATCTATGTTATATTGGAGATTTTTTTAGAGTCTTGAGATGTCAAGGGAAATAAACTTTGCTGAAATTCTCTTATTTCCCAACATGAGACTGGTTAACTATAAGGAATTTGAATTAGTGCACCCAATTTCAATTTTTGTGTTTGTTTGTTATTTTTGAAGGATGCAATTGATCCGATCAGTTTTGGGAGGAAGTAATTGGGACAATTCCAAATTTTATGTTCATTTGAAGCTTTTTTTGGGACGGAATTGGCTTTCAACCCAAACTCATGGGTTTTGAGCCTTTAAAAATTAAGCTATCCACAAAACCGATCTAATTTGGTTGGTTTTACAGCTCGAGCTGAAAGGATTCTGTTTCTTTCAGATTCACTTGGAAGATAGTCTGGAAGGCGCTTTTGCCGCTCGAGCTGGGCGAAAACATGAGCTGAAGTTCAGCAACGGAAGCTCAACGATGGAAGCCCGCCACTTCGGTGAGGAAGGATGGACTTTTCGTAGTGTTTCAGGTGAAGTTGAGCAGCTCTATGCCGTAGTTAGTGTCTGAGTTGAGAAAAAACGCGCTCTCAGATTTCATTAGAGGGGGGCTCCCATTTTGTTTGTTAGTAGGCGAGAAGTGGAACTATGGAAGGTGGGCAGTGAAAATCTAAATCAGATCAAAACGGGAAGAAATCTGGAAGCCAATCCATTCATGGATTATTCCTTCCCATCTCTTCCCAAAGAAATAATACAATTGCTGGGCATGACAGATGAACAGGAGCTCTAGCAGCTTGAAAATTTTAGCCAAAAAAATTCTAATTTTGAATTCTTTCTGTTGAATGATATATGTAAAGACCCATTTAGGCTCTTAACTAGAATGTTTAGCCTCACATCTTGTAATAGAGATTTCTCTCTCTCTTCCTATATATTTGTACTCACACTTGTAAATTGATGTTCAAGAAGCATAATATACAAGGTCTACTCAACATTTCTACATGGTATCAGAGCCACACGGTCCTACCTCTTGCTTCGGGCTGCTAGTTTGTTTTTTTAACCGCCCGTGTCTGCGGTTTAACCGCTGGCTATCCGCGCATCTCCCGCGGTCTCCTACTCGCCCGCTTCCTGCGGCTTCTACCCGCCCTGCTTTCCGCTCATCTCCTGCGGTCTTCCTTCTTCTACCTGCTCTCTTTTCCCTCCTTCCGTGGAACCACTCCCCTCTGTCTCTCACCTGTCCTTTTTATAGCCGTCTTCTGCTACTGTTAGGTGGGCCCCTCCTTCCTCTTCTCGCGCGACCCTCTCATCCTATCCGCACGACTTCCTGTTTCTTTGCCGCACGCGTGTCTCAGCGGTTACCAGCGGGAAAAGCCTTCTCGCGCGACCTTCTCTCCTCTAGTCGCGACACCTTCTCTTATTGCCGCGACCTCTTCGACGCGGTCTCTTCTTGCTCGCGGCCTTCCATCCTTAGCCGCGCCTTACCTCCCATGGAACCACCCCCACCCTTCTCGCGCGGACTTCTAACCTTAGCCGCGTCTCTCCTCTGCTGTAGCCGCGATCGGTCTTGCCGATTTCTCTTCTCGTCATGGCGACCTCTTCTCATCTTCTCGCGGTGACCTTCTTGTTGCTGGCTTCTCTACTGCGGATTTCTTGCCACTGCGATCTCCTCTATACTAAACCACGACTTTCTCTGGCGCGGGCTCCCCCTCTAGCCGCCGTTTTCTTTTTGCGCGAATTGTCCTAGAGCTCCTCCTGGTCTGACCGTGCGGTTCGTCGCGCGACTTGTCTTTGCCGCTGCGGATTCTCCGTAGTCACTGTGCTCTTCCCTGCTTTCTGCCACTCAAGCCGCAGGAATTTTCCCTGTCTTGTCGCCGCGATCTCTGCTAGCCGCACCGGTCTCTTTCTGTGCCCGTGCGGGTTGCTTGTCGCGCAGACTTTTCTTGCCATTTTTTCTCTCTTGTCGCTGGCCTCCTGCCCCAGCTCTGTGCTTAGCTGTCTTTGTAAGTCGCGAGTTGGGCTTAGCCGTGGCCTGCTTTGTCTTCTGGTGCCCTCAACTACCCTTTGATCTGTCACTACTGCTCGCTCGTCGGTTCGCCAAGGTTGTTCAACTGGTCGCCCGGGTTGGCCCTTGTTATGGCCATCCGTGCTCCATATAGTTCTCATGCCGATATTGCCGATTTGCGCACTCAACTACAACGACTATAAGAGTTAACATGCGGTTCATCTGGATCTGTTGTGTCTTTTTCTGATGGCGGTATTTCCTGCCTTGCCCGCGGTTCCTCCTGGATTATGGACTCCGGGGCCACACATCATATTACCCTAACAAAACCATCACGATACTTGAATTCTGCGCATCCTAAGTTCATTACTGTCGCCAATGGGG
Organism: Platanthera guangdongensis; assembly: GCA_039583875.1. Classification (NCBI taxonomy): domain Eukaryota; kingdom Viridiplantae; phylum Streptophyta; class Magnoliopsida; order Asparagales; family Orchidaceae; genus Platanthera; species Platanthera guangdongensis. The sequence continues at coordinate 83,795,756 of CM077150.1, forward strand.
ACACTACTCCAGTCGCTGGATCTGCTGATGTAACTCTTACCTCGACTCTCACTCTTCACTCAGTTCTTCATGTTCCTGTCTCGCCCTTCAATCTCCCATCAATTAGCCGTCTTATCCAAGATCTTGATTGCTATGTGACTTTCAACTACACCTCTTGTGTTGTGCAGGATTGCAAGACGCAGTCTATCATTGGAAAAAGACATCTATCGAATGGTCTCTACATCCTTGACCCCTCTCCTCCGACGGTTTTGTCTTCTGTTAGCTCTTCTGAGTGACATCGCCGTCTTGGACACGCTCCTATAAACATACTCCGCAAAGCTCTTCCTGATGTCTCCATTAGAGAATTCACTTGTGAGTCCTGTATCTATGGAAAACATCATCGGTCTACGTTCTCATCTCATTCCACCCGGAGTGCTGTTCCCTTTGATCTTATTCACTCTGATATCTGGGGACCATACAAAATCACTAGTGTTTTTGATTATCGTTACTTTGCTACATTTGTAGATGATTACTCTCGAGTGACATGACCGTATCTCCTTCATGATCGCCCTGAACTGCCGGGTGTTTTTCGTGCCTTTATCACTGAAACTGACAACTAGTTCTTCACTATAATGAAAACTCTTCGTTCTGACGATGCACATGAATACAATAGTCATGCGTTTACCAACCTATGTGCTGAGTTTGGAATCATCGACCAAACCTCATGTGCCTATACCCCACGAAAAATGGCGTTGCTGAACGTAAGAATCACCACCTCCTTGAGGTTACCCACTCTCTTATGTTTCAAATGAATGTTCCCAAACAATACTGTAATTTCGCGGTCTCTACTGCATGTTCTCTTATTAACCACATGCCTTTCTCTGTTCTCAATTTTGTGGTTCCCTTCAACCTTCTCTTTCCCTCCACACCTCCCTATTCAGTCACCCCTCGCGTGTTTGACTGTGTGTGCTATGTTCATAATCTTAGCCTATCCACAACAAGCTCGCTTCTCGTGTAACAAAATATATGTTTGTTGGTTACTCCCGTACTCAGAAAGGTTATGTATGCTTCTCTGCTAAAGATCGCAAGACTGTTACTTCTGCTGTTGTCACCTTTCTCGAAGACCATCTATATCATTCTCAACCAACTGATTCTCTCCACCCACCAGTCCTTCTGCGGCCTGATCTCCCTGTTACTCCCACCCTTCCGCCTCTCCTTCCTACACAATTCCCACCAAACCCACCTCCTCTTCCCACACCACTTCCACACAAACCACCTATTACTCGTGTGTATACTCGTCGTCCTCCTTCATCCACTATCCTACGGAAGATGCCCTCCTCCGATGATATTTTGCAGCCTGCGGATCCGACAACTACTTCTACTGCTCACCCGATGACGAATTATGTCTCCTTCCCTCGTCTCTCTCCAGATCTTTGTCAGTTTGCTCTTTCTTTATCCTCTATTACCATCCATACTTCTGTGCAGGAAGCTCTCCAACATCCAGGATGACGAGCCACTATGGACAAGGAAATGTCTGCCCTTTGGGCAAACCACACTTGTGATCTTGTCCCTCTTCATTCTGGACAGAATTGCGTGGGTTGTAAGTGGGTGTTTGCCCTCAAACAAGGACCAGATGGGGCGGTTCAACATTTGAAAGCTCGTCTGGTGGCTCGTGGTTTTACTCAACAACAAGGTTTAGATTATGATGAGACCTTTTCTCCAGTTGTCAAATTGAATACTGTTCGTGTGTTGATCTCCCTTGCTGTTCATCAGTACTGGCAGTTGCACCAACTGGATGTCAAAAATGCTTTTCTTAATAGTGATTTACACGAAACCGTCTATATACAACAAACTCTCGGGTTTGAGATCACGGAGGAGTCCCTTGTCTGTTCTCTGAAGAAGTCACTTTATGGTCTCAAACAGTCGCCTCAGGCATCGTTTGACAAATTTAGTTATACTGTTAGTGCTGTTGGGTTCACTCGGAGTTCATCCGACTTCTCATTATTCACTCGTCATCGTCCAACAGACACAATGATTTTTTTGGTATATGTTGATGATATTCTGATTACGGGAGACGATCTTACAAGAATACATATGATCAAACAACATCTGGCGAATGTGTTTCAAACAAAGGACTTGGGAAGCCTTCGTTACTTTCTTAGTCTCGATGTGGATCGACGACCTGATGGACTGGTGTTATCTCAAAGGAAGTATTGCCTTGATTTGCTTCACGATGCGGGCTACTCTGAATGCAAGCCTGCCGACACTCCCATGGGTATTAATCACAAGCTCCGCGCTCATGCCGTAGACTCTGATCTACTCCTTCCAAACACAGAGTATTATCGTCGTCTTGTGAGAAAACTGATATATCTCGCTGTTACAAGATCTGATATATCATTTGTTGTTGGGATTGTCAATCGATTCATGCATGAGCCATGTATCTCTCATCTCCAGGCAGTTGAGTGCATTCTTCGATACTTGAAGACTGCTTCTGGACTGAGACTTGTATATGGGCCCTCTTCATCTCCCTTATCTCTGAGTGCTTATTGTGACACTGATTATGCTGGTTCATTGGATGATGGACGTTCCCCTAGTGGATACTGCACTTATTTTGGAGGACATCTCATTACTTACCGTAGCAAAAAACAGTCTGTTGTTGCTCGTTCATTCGTTGTGGCCGAGTATCGTTCAATGACAACTATTGTGTCTGAGCTCACTTGGCTTGAGGGTCTCCTTCATGATTTAGGAGTCAGGCTTTCCGCAACGGCCACTCAATTTTGCGACAGTCAGGATGCCATACACATTGCCAAAAATCCCGTTTTCCATGAACGGGCAAAACACATTGAGGCTGATTGTCATTTCATTCGAGAAAAGGTTAAATTAAAGAAGTTAGAGTTAATGCATGTTCCAGCTACCGAACAAGTTGCTGACATCCGCACCAGGGCCTTACCACGACCTCTGTACTATCAGTTCTTCTCCAAGCTCGGTGCCTACGATTTGTACGCTCCAGCTTGCGGGGGAGTGTTGAATGATATATGTAAAGACCCATTTAGCCTCTTAACTAGGATGTTTAGTCTCACATCTTGTAATAGAGATTTCTCTCTCTCTCTCCCTATATTTGTATTCACACTTGTAAATTGATGTTCAAGAAACATATACAAGGTTTACTCAACATTTCTACACTTTCTATCTCAGAACCTTCCTCCAAACGATCCAAAAATTAGTTTTGGCCTATTTCCAAAACCTATGAATTTGTTTTGGACTATAAACCAATTCCCTCCGTCGAAAACCCACAAAATGAACGCACCCTAAGAAGATTTGCTAATGAACCACAAACCTTAGCTTTGAGTTTTGGGGCTTTACTCATAATTGATTTGTATAAAACAATGAACTAAGACTCCAACCAGGAAACAATATCACTGTTTGGAATTAATTATGCCCTAGCAAGTAGCAACATAAAAGAACTTAGATTTTATGCGATGTAACCGATCTGAAGGACCATTCAGCAATGTACGTGTTGTTAAAAATTTATTTAGAGCTATTTAAGAGCCCTACATCACTTCAGCGGTCTGTCCCCTTTTAGTGCCATCTTGTGAAGACCCAACAATTTCTTTTAGAATATGAATTTCGTGTAAAACTCAAGCATAAATTAATAAGTGTTATACACTCAAATACGGCCATTTACAATTATAATCCCATTCATGTATATATGGAGTGCTTAATGTTGGAATTTCATGTGGTAAAGTCATTCGATAATGATATTCAATGCATAATTTCACCTTAGGAGTTATAAATTCATGATACAAATGTAAGAAAAAAGATCATTATAGATTTGGAAAGAATAAAGAATACAAGTTACATTAAGTTGTGTAATAGTTTTTAAGAATACTATGTATATGAAAGACCGAAAAGTAGAAGTTACATTTAGTGATTTAAGTAATAGATTCACGAATATGAAATATGAGGGAGAATAAAGAAAGTTAATGAAACCAGAAAACTTTTTAAACCAGTATATTATGAAAACAAATCATGAACCACGACCAACCAGCCATCCTATGGCTTTTAGAAATTTATGTTGACTCTTTGAGAGTACTTAAATCACTTGGATAGCTCTTGTAGTGCATCCTAATGATAAGACAATATTTATTCACCAAAATAACATCATTTAGTAATAGAGTTCCCATTATAAAGTCATAGAACCCAATGAATTAAAACTTCAAATGAAGAAGTCATGTGATAATCACATTCAATGCATAACTCCACTTAGGATTAACTCATGAGATAAATTAAGAGCAAAGATTATGATGAAAAAAGAGAATGAAAGAAAAAAGGTAAGGTTACTAGTGAATCTACTTAGGAGCAAATCATTGAGGGAAAGGTTAACTACGTTGCCATAGTTTGGTGGAGATCCATCATAGTTAAAGTTATGATCATTACTGCTCGTGGCAGGTCAAATCGTCAGGCGATGAAGCCTTATGACATCACCATAGTTTATGTCCTACAAGGGGGTGAAACCTTATGAAATCACCATAGTTATGTCCCTTAAAGGGGTGAACGCAAATGATGCAGAGCAGAGACGAGCACGAGCTTTGGGCCCGTTCCGGGCTAATTTGGTGACTTACCATATATGACGTGCCCGGATCGACGATCAGACTCCGCGGTTTAGTACGGAATGTCGCCGCGAGTCAAATTTATATATTAGTTTTTTTTGGGTTCATTATTCATGGATTTTAGCGGCCACTCCCACCGGTCAATCATAGCCGTTGATTGAGATGCCCCAGTGTTTCATTTCATTATAAATAAGAGTATTGTGGGCTGAATAAATGATTGTAGAATTTTGGAGACCCTTCTTCCCGGATTTCAGCGATCACTCCGCGTTGCCGATGCCGTGGAACCGTAGGTGATGACTCCTAGGTGCTCAAACTCCTCCCCAAGGTACTACCTATCCATAACATTCTTCTCCCCCTCCAAAATCCTTGGCTGCCACCTCCACAGCCTCCAAACAGCAGCCTTTTCCCCCGATTACAACCACTGCCCAAAATATATTCCTCTTCACATTTACTGTGGATTTATGAAATTTACTGTTCATTCCTAAGGTTTCTTCAGCCCCTGTCCTCCGCCAGCCTCCCCTCTCCACCAACAGCCGCCGCTTGCTGTTTTTCCAGCCCTCCCCTCAACTATCCGGGCCTCCTCTATCAAACTAGAAGCCGGCCACCCCAGCTACTTCCTCAGCCGCACCACCAATGCAAGACACTCCACCGCCGCCCCCTATTCTCAAGATCAGTCCAGATCTGAGAATTTCAGCCCCCGATCCGTTACTGTTACCACCCGTACACCATCTCCTAGCCCGGATCTGACCCCAAACATCGGATCCACCCTTCTACCTGGGAGTTCATCTTCTTTGGTTTCACCACCGACACCGCCGATCGTACCTGGTTCCAACCTTCAAGAGATGAGAGTTGAGAGCATCACAGTGGTCAGATCCCACCAGGTCGTTCCCACCACGGGCGGGCCATGATGTCGCTATTTGGTACATAGGCGGGGCCGCCCCGATGCAGATGACGCTTGGATACTTGCAGCAGAGCTTGATTGATTCGCCCCTGGACTTCGACTTCAGCACGACCGTCGCCATTCACTGGAGATGACAGCTTTTCAGTCAGAGGGAGTTGATGGGGTAGGACACTCTTTCGTCGACGACACTTGGATGACTCCCGGCGGACCTCTTCGAGTTGTACCTGGCGTTCAACGAGAGAATTCCGATCCCAATTCATCGAGAGATGAATTCTTTCAAGCCGGGGAGATTGATACGGAGCAGAGACGAGCATGAGCTTTGGGCCCGTTCGGGGCTGATTTGGGGACTCACCATATATGGCGTGACCGGATCGACGATCAGACTCCGCGGTTGCATACAGAATGTCGCCGCGAGTCAAATTCATATATTAGTTTTTTATTTTTGGTTCATTATTCATGTATTTTAGCGGCCTTTCCCACCGGCCACTCATAGCCGTTGATTGAGATTCCCTAGTGTTTCATTTTATTATAAATAGGAGTCTTGTGAGCTGAATAAAGGATTGCAGAATTTTGGAGACCCTTCTTCCCGGATTCCAGCGATTACTCCCTGGTGCCGACGCCGTGTAACCCTAGGTGACAACTCCTAGGTGCTCAAACTCCTCCCCAATGTACCACCTATCCATAGCCTTCTTCTTCCCCCTCCAAAATCACTTGCCGCCACTTTCCATCCCCCCAAAATCCATCTGCAACCCGACTGTCCTGAAGCCCAGTTTTTTTTTCTTTCTATAGCAACTGTTGAGGACTGTTTGATGAAATGTACTATTCCAATCCTATAGTTTTCCTGCAGCCCTCAAAACCGCCGGCCAGCAGCAGTTCCGCCGCCCCTGGTTCCCTTTCCCACCGCCGACAACTCTTGGGCAGCCACCCTTCAAAACCGCCAGCCCCTTGACCACCACCGCACACTCCCCGTTCTCCTGAAGCTCCAGCCACCGGTTTGTCCTCCCTCCTCCCCCACGTGGATCCACTGCCATTTAGCCCTAATTTCGTGGATCAATTCAGATCTAGGAATTTCATCCCCGATCCGCTATTTCCACCTTCCGTTCATCACCCCTGCACCCGGATTCGATCCCAAAATATCGAATCTAGTCTCCCACACATGGATCTCCCTTCTAGTGGCCGGATCTTTTCATTTCTGGCCCGATCTCCCCACTCGCAGCCGAGGACATCCACCACCACCGTTTCTGTGCCACCGGTTCCACATTAGATCGCCGTCAAAACGCATCCGGCTTCGGATTCTTCAGTACCTTGGTCAGTCCACTATTTGATGAGATTTTGTTGTACTAGATTATTATTTTCAGCATATTTATATTTAATTGGGTCTTGTACTTGTTTTGAATATCTTGCATGGTAGTTGTTGGTTAGATTATTATTGTGATTTGCAGGGTCTATTCGCCTCGCGCTCCTGCTTTGGATCTGCACGTGGAGAAAAGCCTAAGCTTGCTTTGCTTAATTACATTATTTTGTCTTGTCTTGAATTATTTGCGTGAGATGTTAAAGTTTATTATTCACTTGCGATCTAACCATCGGACTTTGCATAGCATGTAGGGTTAGGTCACCGAGTTTCCCGCCGCCTATAGATTTGTCCTGCGCCAGCAACCTCACCACCATTTTAAATCATGTTCGACTTACTAATTTTTCAACCGATTGCAAGGGTTGGTCATGGAATTGCCTCCAAGTGAATTCACAAATTTAAAGAATGAAGATGTTAAATGTTGAAGTCTATGTATCAATGGTAAGTATAAGAACAGATGAGGTATAAAAGTTATATATGCAAAAGAAAGTTAGGAAAAGAAATAAAGGATACAAGTTTCATAAGCAAGCTATGAAAATAATTAAGCTTTAGAAGTTATGAATATAAGCTATGAAATGAAGAGAAATATGTATTTTGTAAATTATAAAAGGATTAATCCTTAAAAGTTACAAATAAATATTATGAGAGAAAGAGGATTATGTTTTAAATAAGCTATGAATTAAATTTTGAGGTCACTTCAAGAATATAATTAGTATTCTTAATCTCAAGACAATTATAAAAGGTTTGAAAACTTTCTACGCATGTTAGAATTTTGGTGTAAGAAAATTACTCATCGAGATTTTCTTATCTCACCATTTATTTTCTATCTAGCCGCAGGTTTGAACATGGAGTTTCATGTTTGATTTAGTGAGGAGTTAAAAGAATCAAACCATTATTTGAAGATGTTTTACTAGCTTAGTACCTGGTGGTAAAGGTGACTACATGGTTCTACAATACTCTTGAAAAGTTCAAATTAAACTCAAGTCATTTCTACTTATAATTTTATTTTTACTGATTAATGGTGATAAGCACAATGATGTATTTAATTAGTTGGCCCTCTTGTGTGTTTATGGATAGTACATTACGATGCTCCCTTGTTAAGCATAATTTAAGCCTCTAAGGCTAATTAGATCTTACAAGCCACGCCAGAGATACTTGCTGCACCATAGAGTGGAGGTGCTGCACCACTTGATGGTCGTGGATATGGGAGAGCTCCAAGCCTTCAAGCCCCCTCCCCGTTCAGATCATTTCACAGATGTCCCTCATGACTGGTGATGACCTATCTTAATGTAAGATATCTATTGATCTGCATACTCTATTTTTTGGATAAAGCAATGCACTTTTCATTTATAATATATGATATGCTATACCAATGTTGTATTCCACAGGGCCCTTGTATGCAATGTACTTCAGTCCACTTTCTATTATCGTATGAGAATAAAAAGAAACATAAAAGATATTTTTGATGTATTGATCTTGTGTTTAAAAAAAAAATAAAAAACTACGAGATAACATATTATAATTTTGTTTAAGAAAAGATAATCATTTCATTGTGTAGTAAAATAGAGTATTCTTTAATCAATTTAGAGATATGTTTTCAATTGAACTTGTTTTATCTAGATCATGAAGGTTTTACACCATTCCGATTTTCTTGTGCGGGACAACCTTAGCGTTGATTTTTGGTTGAACTAACTAAGATTTGGACTCACTGGAAACCCTTAAAGATCGCCTTATCATTCTTTAATTCCTAACACTTGGCTTTGACACCAAAACAAGAGATTTAGGACATCATACTCTTTCAGAATTACATGTTACTTTCTTTATCAGTGTGTGATTGAATTCATAAGCGTACCAAAATCATATGGAGTTTATGAATAACAAAAATGAGGATAATTGTCCGATTCTATTGACTCATTTTCTTTTAAACACAGATAAATCTTAAGAAAGTGACGAGAGAAAAGAAGCCTAAGATTTGAGAGATTAAATTTTACACCATTCGAAAGACATTAGAGATAACATAAACAAAACACATATACGATACCAAAAGTTCAGAGGAGGAAGAAAGAAGTGTAAAAATATATTGGAAGCATACTATATAAACCTCCTCTATCCATGAGTTCATCTTCTCCTCTTCCCTTCATGGTTTTTACATCTCTTCTAAGTTTTCTGGAAGAATGATACACGATCAAGCATACAAACTTTAGGGAGAAGTGATGTATTTATAATGAGGGGACTGTTAGCCAAAAGTTAGTCTACATGGCTTGACCACACTACTATGTTGATTGAAAAGTCGCGCCTGATCATGTGTATCTGCCTCCACGTGTTGGACACGACCTAGGGACATGTCCTTGTCACTAGGCCGTGTATATATTAGAGTGCTTATACAATAATCCGATGCAAAATGCTCTAATTCGTTTCAAATCATGTGTACCTGTTCTTGCACACCGGTTAAACACATAAGTATAACAATAATCATACTGAACATGCATTTTAATCAGATTAAAGCTCATTTACATAGATGAAACATAAAATAAAATGCATATGATTAAGCTTCATCAAATATCCCCATACTTGATTTTTGACATTCCTAGGCAGAAGAAGTTATGCATAAGAGTTCAATGAGTTTAAAAGAGTCTTAACAAAGTGCCGTATGACTCTCCCCTTTACATACATGATGAGACTACTTTAACACACCACACCATAACAAAAGTTTATTGATATATTTAGCTATGTATAGTTTGAAAATGTACAATATTTCAATTCTCCATCTTATCCTATCCTTAACTTATTTGTGTTGAATTCACCATTTACGTACTCAAATGAGATTATATGAGCCCACTTTAACATAAAATCTCTAATGATATATTTAATAATGAAGATTATATAATGTTGGGTTTTTTATACATGAGTGGAACAACACATCACATGTACGTAGCGAAATAAATTATAAAATAAATCATAAACAGTAAAGGAACTTGCGATCTTCATGAATCAAGAAATAAATCATAGCAACACATTGCATAGTACCTGCGAACAGTAGGCGTCTGAGTCCACGCAGAAGTAGATCTTCGACTCTACGGGTATCCAAACGAATGGCGGAGAACCCCAAGGTCTTGTCCCACAAGGACTGGGTCTGAGAGGGAGTGCTCTCTGCGTCTTCATGAATTGCTAGTTTCATTGCAGGAGAGGCGACAACAACTAAACGGGATCTCGCAGAAGAGGTAACGACAGATTCTAGGGTTCGGCTTACTCTTCTATATAAGTGTCTCATGGAAAACCTTTTTCCAAGTCTATTTATACCCAAGGATATCAAACAGACACGAGCCTTCATAATCAGCCAAGAACTCGACCTGCGTCGACTTGCACTTGACGTGCGTCAATAAGAATTCAATGCAACGTTGAGAAGTACTCAACGACATTCGATGCAACTTGCATCAACACACACTCGATGCACTTGCGTCAAATAAAATTCAACTTACGTCAATATCTACTCGACGTAACATTGACTAAGGCTCGCTTCGACTTCGACTTCGGTTACGTCTCGACGTGCGTCGAAACACACTCGACATAACTTGCGTCGATTTACTTTGTGCCACAGAATCGTTCCTTCACTCATATCTAATGTGAGTAAGCCCAACACAGTACTTCCTCCAATTTCTCCAAACACTCTTATGTGCGACCCTATAGGCTCATATCGCGTTGGCAATGAGTCTAACTGATTGACTACTTCCAGATTATCATAGAAACATTGATTTTCTCCCACTTGATCTAGAATGTATCAACAAAAGTCTCACAAGAAATGAACAACATCAAGCAATGCATCGCTGCTACCAAGGAATAACAGTTTATAACTCAACAAGTCTTTTATGACCAATATATTAGTGTTTTCATGTCCCTTTGTCTCTTACATCCGAATTTAAGTAGAGGTACAGACCGTATCACCCTCATAATTTTTCAAATAATAAAGTTTCAGAAGTTGGTGAGTCCAATATCATGTATTGGCTCAACCAAGCATGACCATGCATTTCTCAATCAATTGTTGCAACTCCTGTCATATAGGAGGATAAATCTCATTTCTTTTCACACAAAAACACCCAAATGTTTCGTAACATACCCAATAACCACTGTTATCATCAACCTTTCTCAAGAAAGAATTTTGATGACATCAAATTACGCTCTTTCTCACTTGATGAATGTTGCAAGTTCAGGTCAAAGAACTATAAACATCATTGCCACTTGAGATCCGCTTGTGACACATTCATATAACAATCCGCATAGCAATCTCAGGGTGGGTCTGCCCAGTACAACTTGTTCACTAATAAGTACCTATGTGATGACTTGATATCACAATATCATCATCTGTGAGAATCGGGCATTAGTCAACACACATACTAATCTTAATGTTTTATCATCACCCTGTTTTCTAAGATGATACATCTATCATTGACCCTTTATAATGAGCTCTTCCTTTCCACTAAATACTAAGAATATATCTTTAGTTCTTCTCAAGTACTTCATGATATTCTTGATTGTTATCCAGTGACCATCAACAGGATCAGAATGATATGTGTTAGTCATGCTCAAAGTATATGAGACATCAGGTCGAGTGCATAACATTGTGTACATGATTGATCCAATTGCCAAAGCATATAGACTCAATTTCACGCGTTCCTTATCTTTCTAAGATTTAGAATACTGATCCTTAGAGAAACTCACTTCATGAGACATGGGTAAGAATCCCTTCTTGGACTCAAACATGCTGAACAGTTTCATCACCTTCTCTCAATGTATGTACTTTGAGTCAAACTCAACAACTTTTTCGATCAATCTATGTAGATCTTAATACCAAGTATATAAGTCACTTCACTCAAGTCTTTTATAGAAAAACAGTCCCCAAGACTGTAATTAACAACTTGCAGGGTGGAATGTTATCCCCGATCAACAGTATATCATCTACATACAATATCAGGAAAAGAACAATACTCCCACTAATCCTCTCGTAAACACAAGACTCATCTTAATTTTTGATGAAACTAAACTCTTTGATTTTCTCACCAAAAGTAGATTCCAACTTCGAGAAACTTATTTAAATCCATAAATGGTTCTTTGCAGCTTGCATATTTTAGTGATTCATCTGGAGATACAAAACCCTCGGATTGTGTCATGCACACTTTATCAAGTAAGTTTCCTTTATGGAAAGCCATTTTGATATTTATTTGCTTGATCTCATAGTCATAATACGCAACAATAACAAACAGAATTCTGATGCACTTTACCATAACAATAGGGGAAAATGTCTTATCATAGTCAATATCATGAATTTTATTTTAACCTTTAGTCACTAATCACCCTTTGAATGTCTGTACATTCCCATACATGTCTGTCTTCTTCTTGAAGATCCATTTGCACCCTATGGGTTGTACCTCCTCAGGTGGTTCCACCAAAGTCCAAACTTGATTTGTATACATGGAGTTTATTTCAGATTTCTTGGCTTCAAGTCATTTCTCGAAGTTCGGTCCACTTATAGCCTCTTGGTAAGTTGTAAGCTCATTATCATGATCCATAAACAACACATTATCTATTTAAGATACGAGAAATTCATATTTTCATGCTCAAATGTTGGTCTACCAGATTTATGTAGGACTTGTGTTTCTTGAGCAGTCTCTCTAGCTACAACAACTTGTAGTCCTTGCTGTAGCTCAATTCCGGTTCATTTACGGTTTGTGGTTCTTGAACTTCTTCAAGTTCAACCTTTGCAGACTTTCTGGATAAGAACTTTTTCTCCAAAAAGACAGCAGTACTCATGACAAACACTTTGCTCTCGAATGGTAGGTAGAAGTAGTACCCTTTAGTTTTCTTAGGATATCCCACAATATAACACTTATCTGACTTGGGTTACAGCTTGTCAGACATTTGATGTCCCACGTATGTCTCACAACCCAAATCTTATTAAAAGACATACTAGGACGCTTCCCTATCCATATCTCATATGGTGTCTTTAAAACCGTTTTTGTTGAACATGATCTAATGTGAAAACCGCAGTCTGTAAAGCAAATCCCAAAAAAGTAAACGAGCAAATCTGCGTAACTCTTCATCGATCGTACTATGTCTAACAAAGTACTATTCGTGCTCTCAGATACATCATTATGTTGTGTTCCAGGTGGAGTGAGTTGTGATATAATATCACTCTCTTTCAGATGATCATGAAACTAATGACTCAAATATTCGTCATCTCGATCCGATTAGATTGTTTTAATTCTTTTTCCTAGTTGATTCTCTAATTCATTCTTAAACTCTTTGAATTTTTCAAAGATTTCAGATTTACTCTTCATAAGATACATATATCCGTATATATTGAAATCATCAGTAAATGCAACGAAGTAGTGAAAACCACCTCTAGCCATAGAACTCACGGGTCCGCATACATCACTATATATTACACCCAAAAGATCATCAACCCTCTCAGTATAACCATTGAAAGAGGTTTTAGTCATCTTTCCTAATAAACGTTACTCGCATCTATAAAATGATTCATAATCAAATGAGTCCAACAGTCCATCTTTATGGAGCTTGGATATGAGTTTTTTTGTTTATATGACCTAAATGACAATGCCAAAGGTACGTATTAATTGAGTCATTCCTTTTAGTCTTTTAGTATTCTCTACGTTATAGATCGGTTTGTCTAAGTTCAAAAAATATAAAACATAACAAACATCATTCATAAAAATGGAACAACAGTTGTTCTTAATAATGAAAGAAAATCCATTTATGTCGAAACATAAAACAAATATAATGTTTCTAGTTGTATAAGAAAAAAATTAACAATTATCCTGTTCTATTACAAGCCTAATGAGAAAAAAAAAACGGTAAACAACTACGACAACATCAACAACTCTTTCTCCCTTTTTAACACGGAGGTCTATCTCTCCTTTACCCATCAATCTTCTCCTTCTCAGTTCTTGTACATTTTTACAACTATGAGAACAATATCCGGTATCCAATAGCCAAGATGAAGAAACAAAAATGTTTATTTCTATAATAAAATACCTAAAGCGGAAGTCACACTTTTCTTTTTCTGCTGCAGATCTTCAAGATAAACAGTACAGTTCCTCCTCCAATTCCCTGCCTTACTACAATGGTGGTACTTCCCTCCCTTCGCCAGACTTTTCATTTTTAGTGCCGAAGACTTGGGATCGAGATATGACTTAGGACCTTGGTCTTCTTTGATACCTTGCCCTTGCCATTGCCTTTATGCACCATCAATATAGAGATAACATGCGTGGTCTTCTTCATATTTATCTCTCTAGTTCTTAATATGCCTAGGAGTTCGGGCTGTGTTTTGACAATCTCATTCATATTGTAGTTCAAAATGAACAACTCATAACTATCCGACAACGATTGCAGGATCAGATCAGTTGTCAACACTTGGCCCAATGAAAAATACAGTCTCTCAAGGTTTTCAATGTACCAAATCATCTTGAGTACACGAGTTCCTATTAGGTCTCGAGCTCACATCTTACACTGAAACGAAGCCTTAGAGATGTCAAACCTCTCTTGCCGAGCTTGCCCTTAAAACATTTTTTTAGGTGATCAATTATCTTATAACCACACATGTTCTCATGTTGCTTCTAAAACTCAGATTTCATGGCCGCAAACATGAAACATTCAACATCTAAGAAATCATCTCTGTACTTCTTTTAAACATCTTTATCTGCCTGGGAGACAGGTGCGGCTGACTCCTCAGGAGAATCTTCTTCCAAGACATATAGCTTATGCTATTGCTTGAGAACAATTCGCAAGTTCCTATACCAGTTAAGGAAATTAGTCTCATTGAGTTTGTCCTTCTCAAGGATGACTCTAAGGGACAAGGTGAAGTGTGAATTATTTGCCATAGAAATTTTATAAAAAATTATGCAAAATAGTTTTAGTACTGTATTTCAAAATACATTTTATTTTAATATAGACTTTTATTAAATACTCCCACTATTTTAATCAAATCGATAACCCTCAATATCAATTTGGAGTGTTTATGTATGCTACTCTCTAGTAAACAAGTTTCATATTTCTCCAACATCATAAGTCAGTTTTGGCTGATCACCCATAGTGTGGTTATTTAGGTAGGTAACCTTTGCCAATTACATCATCATGCAACTCTTGTATGCTTGATGAAATGGTGCATGCCAACCCTATGCCTCTAGACACTCAATCTTGAAGTCACCTAATTAAGTTGGATCTGATGTCGACAGTGGAATATCATAATGATCCGCTCGCACCCTTAGCAAGATAGATTAATGCACCTTGCTTTGACAAACTCACATTTCATCGATCGAGGCTGAAAGAGTGCCATCCATCGAAAAACATCGATATACATAATATTGGATTAAGGGATTTACAGATATTTGATTAACATTTAATCAATGTGCACATTTACAAAACATAAAATTAAGACATTCGCATTACAGATACATCACAGATGTGCACAAAATAAAACCATCAACACTTGATGAAAAAAGCTAAATCAAAACATTTAGAATATTTCTAAATTTTTAGATTTATATGTATTGGACATAGGCACAAGCAATCTTCTTTATAACAGTAGTCAAGCTTGCCTCTCATCGTCAAGTTCAAAATTCAAGACAAAATTTGATTTCACAAATTACATAGAGAGACAGTTACTGTTAAGGGTAAAACATTTCTGAAACATGAAAGATGCATCAAATCATAAGCCTTCCTGATAGGATTCCATGGGGCTTAGGGGCAGATACCCTAACGGGGCCCAAGGGGCAGCGCCTTTACGGGGTGCCGGGTGGAGCCTTGACCAATTTTTGAATAACCACCGCCTATTTCGTTGAGAAAATCATCAAAATTTGATATTCTAAGAATATATTAGGATATTTAGAACAATTCCAAATTTTTTGATTTACACGCACCAGATTTGAAACCTCGCTCTGATTCCACTGTTAGGTTTTCTATACATGAGTGGAACAACACATCATATGCGCGCAACAGAATAAATTACAAGAAAAACCCTAAATAGTGAAGGAACTTGCGATCTTCATGAGTTAAGAGATAAATCATAGCAACACATTGCATAGTACATGTGAGGGATTGAGTATTTGCTCAACCAAGATGCTCCAAAGGCCCGCTCTAGAAAAATTTGTCTGAACAGTAGGCGGCTGAGTCCACGCAGAAGTAGATTTGTGACTCTACGGGTATCCACACGAATGACAAAGAACCACAAGGCCTTGTCCCACAAGAACTGGGTCAGAGAGGGAGTGCTCCCTGCGTCTCTACGGATTGATAGATTCGTCCCAGGAGAAGCAACAACAACTAAATGGGATCTCGCAGAAGTGGTCATGGCAGATTCTAGGGTTCGACTTACACTTCCACAAAAGTGTCTCATGGAAAACCCTTTTCTAAGTTTATTTATACCCAAGGATATCAAACAGATACGCGCCTCCATAATCCGCTAAAAGCTCGACCTGCGTCGACTTTCACTCGACGTGCGTTGATAAGAATGCAACGCAACGTCGAGAATCACTCGACAACATTCGACGCAAATTGCGTCGACACGCACTCGATGCACTTCCGTCGAATAGAATTTGACTTATTTTGATATCTACTCGACGTAGCGTCGACTAAGACCCTCTTCGATTTTGGCTTTGGTTGCGTCAAATAGAAATCAACGTGCGTCGATACGCACTCGGCGTACGTCGACACACGCTCGATGTAACCTTCTTCGATTTACTTTGTGCCACATGATTGTTCCTTCATTCATATCTAATATGAGTAAGGCAAACACAATCTTTCTCCCAACTTCTCCAAACACTCTTATGTGCGACCCTATAGACACATATCGCGTTGACAACGAGACTAACAGTTTGACTACTTACAGATCACCATAAAAACACTGATATATAAGCCTATTTTAACATAAAAATTCTCTAATGATATATAATAATGACGAATACTGACCTTTGTTAAACCATATTCTCTCAACTTTTCAAAATTTGTGGGTAAAAAATAAGGATCAATTGGATGTTTCATTAGTTTCTAATGAGGTCTAGGTGATTGAGTAGATATATAACAATGATAGCAAATGTAACGACCCAAACCTCATAATTTCAGAAATATTGTCCGCTTTAGTTCATCTCAACCCATACAGAGTTGAATTGCCCGGTTGTCCTATTTCATAGGCGACATACAAGTATTTCCCAAGAGATTACCTATCCCGGTACTACTCTCACCAGAGCATGCTTAAGTATGGAGTTCCCAACACATCTCCATCACTTTCTCCTAAAAGGTGTCTCTGATATTTGAGGATTTGATTGTAATTTAAGCCCTCAACTTTTCCTTTAATTCCGATATGAGATCTGGTTCATTCATGCACCTCCTTGCACCTAGACGCATGCCATCCTAGAAGCCTGCCAAGATCTACTTTGTTTGAGCTTCATTGCCCTAAAAGTACTCCCTGCCCTCATCGGACTGCCGTCATCAGATTTAAGATATTACAGTCTCACCAACATCCTCGTGCTTCGTCCCCAAACCATACATCTTACTATTTGGAGACTTGTTACAAGTTTTGGGTAGCTCCAACTGACTCATGCTTTCCTGCTTATTTGTGGTGGTTGCAGGGTTATGTGCACGCTTGAAAAGCTTTGCTACCAGAAGAATTAAGCCCGATAATGCTTTTATTTCTTATTGCACATATAAATTGATTTACGAGCTTGTGTTCCATTTCTTGTATAAATTGTTGTACTTGCTTGCCCATTTGCAAAAGCTTCTAATGTAATGTACACGTTTACATTTTTAAATGTTTTAAATGGTTATGGAAGTTTAGTCATGTACATACTTTGAGATATTTACTTTGGTTTATACTTTAGCTCAAGTTGATTTTAAATAGCTTCCTCGGTACTTCATTATACTATGAGATGCGGGTTACACTAGTTACCTCCTTATAATGCGCCGCTTGTTGACGCTATATATTGTTCGATCCGGCTAGACCCATATTATATGATGTATACGAGTGGGGTATTACAACCAACTTGAATCACATACTAAGCTTAGTTTGTGCTAGTTCTTTGTAAGAGATTACATCCACTATCCAAAGAATAACACCCCCACACTTATTTTCTTAAGTGGCTTGTTTTCATTTTATTTTTCTCTCGTTTTACATTTTGTAGAAAGATATATATATTGATTTTCTATCCTTTTTAAAAATATTCTCATCACTCCCACGTATAAGCGAATCATATAATTTTTCATTTCTCTAAGGTATAATTTTTTTTCCTCCATCCTTTTACTTATATGTGTAGAACATAATCTCTATTTAATAGTGATATATAAGATAATATATTTTGGCCTTGGTGAAAATATGGTTTTTCCAAAGAAAAATGAGCAATTTAAGCTAAAAAGAGGGTATTGGTGGCAGTGATTTTTTAGGTTAGGCTCAAAAGCTCAATCTAATTTTCAAAGCTGGCTAAATCATTTCCTTATTTCTAACCACATTCCTTAAAGATATGTTTCAAGTTATAAATTTTGGTATTCGTAAGATTTTAATATAAAGCGCGCACATAATCTCCTCTTACTTTTTATGGTCGAATTATTACATTTTCATTAATTCAAAATCTAAAAGGTGATCAAATTAAAATTTTTTATTAAATAATTTCATTTTATGTATATAACTTTAGTTATTAGTGTGTGCACTACAAATGTAGTGTATCAAATATGATGAGAGTAATTTTTCGTAAGAGGATTAAGCTAGAATTCTAATAAACTTTATGAAAAATTACAACATAATATTGTTTTAGCATTTCATGGCGAAACTAAGTGGTGACGTAAGTGAATCTATTTTATAAAGTTGATTTTACTCTTTACTAACATCATATCTAAATTTTACTAAAAAAATGATTAAAGTATGATGGCAGACCACCTATACTAAAGAGATAAACTGTCCCCATTGTATGGAAACTGTTGGAAAAGCCCACTTAACATTAGGCCCATTTGTATAGCATTTATTGCTTTTTCTCTCCTCTCTTTAGTCCCACATTGTGTATAGGACTTTTCTCTCTCTTTCTCTCATCTATATATATGTACTCATTCTTTGTATTTGTATCAAGTGGACATATATACAAGGTTGGCTTTCTCCATTTCTACATGGTATCAGAGCCAGGTTCGACTCTCCTGCGGACTCCCTCTACTGTCCGCCCAGCAGCCTGCGGTCTCTGCGGCCTCCCTTGTCCAGTCCGCACCCTCTAGTCGCATCTCTCCTGCGGCCTCACTTTTCCTGTCCGCTTCCTCTCCCGTGGATCCACTTCGTCCCCCCCTCTCCCTTTCTCCTCAGGCCCCCTCCTTTTATAGCCATCCTGTGGGGTCCACTGCTTCCTCTTGTCCGCTGCGGCCTCCTCCTGTCCGCCGCGACCTCGGCGACCTCTCTCCTTGGTCTCCTTCATCCGCCGTTCGCGCTGCGTTCGCCAGCTCGCCAGCTCGCCAGCTCGCCAGCTCGCCAGCTCGCCAGCGCCAACTCGCCAGCACGCCAGCTCGCCAGCTCGCCAGCTCGCCAGCTCGCCAGCTCGCCAGCCGCAAGTCAGCCCCGGCGTATCCTCTCTTATCAGTTCTCTCCTGTCCGCCGCGGTCTGACCCAGACCGCCGCGACCTGAACCAGCCCGCATCATCCTCCAGCTCGCCGCGACCTCATCCAGGTCGCCGCGTCCTCTCCCAATCCGCTCTCTGTTTGCTTCCTCTAGCTGCTGCCTCCAGTCCGCTGCGGTCTCCTCCAGCTCGCTGCGACCTCCTCCCACTCGCTGCAGCCTCCTTCAGCTCGCTGCGGCCTCCAGACCGCTGCGGTCTTCTCCAGCTCGCTGCGGCCTCCAGCCCGCTGCGGTCTCATCCAACTCGCTGCGGCCTCCTTCCAGCTCGCTGCGGCCTCCTTCAAGCTCGCTGCGGCCTCCATGTCTACCTCTGCAGACTCCGTCGGTACGGCAGTTCCTCCTGAACGCCCGGCCTCTCTACCAGAAGTCCGAGACGAGCTCCGGATCACCACAATTTCGCTCAATGGCAAGAAGAACTTTGTGGAATGGGCACACTCAGTTCGCCGTGTCCTTCAGTCCAAGGGATTCCTTCATCATCTGACCCAGACCGTTATTGGTGTCCCTACTGAGGAGTGGTTACGCAATGATGGGCGTGTGCAGACTTGGCTCCTCAACTCTCTTGATGGCGAATCTTATCGTCTGGCCATGTATCATGAGACGGCCAAAGGCATGTGGGACGAGCTACACACCCTCTACTCCGGCAAAGATAGTCTCCACCATCTCTATGATATCATCACCGCTCTCCAGGCCCTTGACAGCAGTGACGCCACCGACTTGACATCCTTTGTTGCTCAAGCCCGGTCTCTGGTTGAGGCTTGGATCCACCATCAGCCTCCCACTCTAGATCTCGCTGCTCAACGTACCCAGAAGGAAGCTGTGGGTATCGCCATGATGATGGCCCGGGTACCCCCTCATCTTCACAGTGTCCGGGCTCACATCCTCTCCTCTACTGTTACACCGTCCTTTTCCGACGTGTGCTCAATGCTTCTCAAAGTCTCCCCGCCTCCGGATGTTCCCGGACTTCCGTCTCCGGCTCTTGTTCAACAGGCACCTGCTCCCTTACTACCTCTTCCCCCCTCTGCCCGTGGTGGCCGCTCTGACTCTCGCGGCCGGGGTCGCGGTGGCCGGTCTAGGCCTCAATGCTCGTTCTGTGGTAAAGTTGGTCATCTTGAGGCCACTTGCTTTCGCAAACATGGCCGTCCGCCTCGTCCACATGCCTCTGCTGCTACTACCGACTCTGCCTCCTCTCGTACTGAGCTCGACGAGGTTCGTCTTCAGCTCCAGCACCTTCATGGCTTGCTCAGCCGTCCGCCTGCCTCGGTTGCCTCTGCTGCCTCTCTCTCCAATGAAGGTATCGCCTGCCTCTCCTCTGGCCCGCGCTGGATCCTTGATTCTGGTGCCACTCATCATATCACCTCTGTTAAGCCACCACAGTACTTGTCTTCACCTCACCCGAAGTACATTACTGTTGCTAATGGAGCGTCGGTTCCCGTATCTGGATGTGCTGATATTTCTCTCACCTCTTCTCTCCTCCTACGCTCGGCTCTACATGTTCCGGGCTCTCCTTTCAATTTACTCTCTGTCGGTCGCCTTACTACTGATTCTAATTACTCAGTGACATTTACTTCTTCTTCTTTTCTCATACAGGATCAGCAGACGCAGACTATCATTGGTAGAGGACGACTGCAGAATGGGCTCTATCTCCTTGACGAATCTCCTACTGTCCTCGCATCTACCTCCTCTTCGGATTGGCATCGCCGTCTGGGACATGCTCCTCTTCCAGTCCTCCGGAAGGCCCTTCCTGATGTCACTCTCCCTGCTTTTCGTTGCGACACATGTATTTTGGGCAAACAGCCCCGTTCTTCTTTTCCCCCTCATTGTACTCGGAGCTCCGCTCCTTTTATTTTAGTACACTCCGATATTTGGGGTCCGTACAAAGTTACTAGTATTTCTGGCTATCGCTATTTTCTTACTTTTATTGATGATTACTCTCGCATGACATGGTTATATCTCCTTCGGGATCGCTCTGAACTTCCCCGCGTATTCCGGGCTTTCATCCTCGAGACCCGCACTCAGTTCTCTGCGCCTATTCGCACTATTCGTACAGACAATGCGCGGGAGTACACCAGCCATACGTTTGCCACTCTCTGCTCTGAATTCGGCATTCTTCACCAAACCTCCTGTCCGTACACTCCACAACAGAATGGTGTCGCCGAGCGCAAGAATCGTCACCTTCTTGATGTCGCTCGCTCGCTTATGCTTCAAATGCAGGTCCCCAAACCGTACTGGAACTACGCTCTCTCCACGGCTTGCTTCCTCATCAACCGCCTCCCGTCTTCCGTCCTCCAGTATGCTACTCCCTTCAGCCTCCTCTTTCCCACAACTTCGCCTTTTCCTCTTCCACCACGGGTGTTTGGGTGTACCTGCTACGTTCACCACCTCGGTCCCTCCACGGACAAGTTGGACCCTCGTGCCACCAAGCAGATCTTTGTCGGGTACTCGCGCACTCAGAAGGGTTATGTATGTTATTCGCCTACTACCCGCAAGGTTACTGTCTCGCCTGACGTAACTTTCCGTGAAGATCTTCCGTTCTTCCCTGCTCCGGATATCGCTCTGCCTCCCGCTCCCGTCGTTCGTCCTATCATTCCTGCTCCTCACTCCTCAGCCTCTCTCCCTTCACCACCTCCGGTCCGTCCACCACCCCCGGTTATCCGGGTCTATTCTCGTCGCTCTCCTCATTCTGTGGCTCCTCTGCAGTCGACTTCGCCCTCTGGTGCTCTGCTCCCTGCTGCTCCGGCTCCCGTCTCCACCGCTCATCCGATGGCGAACTACGTCTCGCTCCATCGCCTCTCCCCCTCTCTTCTTCACCTTGCCACCTCCTTATCTTCTGTTTCAGTCCCTAACTCTTTGCAGGAGGCGCTTCACCATCCTGGCTGGCGGGCTGCCATGGACGAAGAAATGACGGCCCTTTGGGCCAACCAGACCTGGGTCTTGGTTCCCTTACCTCCCGGTCAGCACCCGGTTGGATGCAAATGGGTCTTCGTTATCAAGCATGCTCCGGATGGCACTATTGCCCGTCTGAAGGCCCGTCTTGTGGCCCGGGGCTTCACACAACAGGAGGGCCTCGACTATGAGGAAACATTCTCTCCGGTGGCCAAGCTTAACACTGTCCGCGTTCTTCTCTCCGTCGCGGTACACCGCCGCTGGCCTCTTCATCAACTTGATATCAAGAACGCCTTTTTGAATGGCGACCTTCAGGAAACTGTCTACATGCGCCAACCGCCCGGGTTTGAGACCACGGGGGAGTCTCGGGTCTGTCTTCTCAAAAAGTCAATTTATGGTCTCAAACAGTCCCCACGGGCGTGGTTTGACAAGTTTAGCAAGGTGGTTCGGGACATGGGGTTCACTCGGAGCTCTGCAGATTTCTCCCTCTTTACCCGACACCGGGCCACTGGCACCGTTCTTCTGTTGGTTTATGTTGACGACATCCTTCTCACTGGGGATGACTCAAAGGGGATTCAAGACGTCAAACAACACCTGAGCACTGTTTTTCAGACTAAAGATCTGGGGAAACTTCGCTACTTCCTTGGTCTCGAGATCGCCCGCGGCCGGACGGGTTGGTACTCTCCCAACGAAAGTACTGTCTCGATCTTCTCAAAGATGCTGGTCAGTCTGGTTGCAAGCCAGCATGTACCCCGATGGAGGCAAATCACAAATTATGCGCTCATGCTTCGGATGACGATTTGCTACTTCCGAACCCGGAATACTATCGACGCCTTGTGGGCAAGTTGATCTATCTAACAGTCACAAGGCCAGATATATCATTTGCAGTTGGGGTTGTCAGTAGGTTCATGCATGCCCCCCGGGCTTCTCATCTCCAAGCGGTTGAACGGATTCTCCGATACCTTAAGGGAGCTCCAGGCCAAGGGCTGGTTTACAAAACCTCCGACTCTGCTCCCGCATTGGTTGCCTATTCTGATGCCGACTATGCGGGTTCCCTGGACGATCGAAGGTCAACTAGTGGGTTCTGTACGTATTTTGGTGGGCATCTTATTACTTGGAAGAGTAAGAAACAAGCTGTGGTGGCTCGTTCCTCTGCAGAGGCTGAATACAGATCGATGGCCTCAGTTGTTTCAGAACTCACATGGCTTGAAAGTCTCCTCACTGACCTGGGAGTAAAACTCCCCTCCTCTGCTGTTCTATTTTGTGATAGTCAAGCCGCCATACACATCGCAAAGAATCCGGTCTTTCATGAGCGCACAAAACATATCGAGGTTGACTGTCACTTTGTTCGTGAAAAGGTTCAACTGAAGAAACTTGAATTAAAGCATGTTCCAGGAACTGATCAAGTTGCCGACATCCTCACAAAGGCCTTATCAAGCACTCTGTTCTACCAATGTTTGTCCAAGCTGGGTGCATATGACCTATACGCTCCAGCTTGCGGGGGAGTGTTGGAAAAGCCCACTTAACATTAGGCCCATTTGTATAGCATTTATTGCTTTTTCTCTCCTCTCTTTAGTCCCACATTGTGTATAGGACTTTTCTCTCTCTTTCTCTCATCTATATATATGTACTCATTCTTTGTATTTGTATCAAGTGGACATATATACAAGGTTGACTTTCTCCATTTCTACAGAAACGATAGAAAATTTTAGTTTATATATGAAAGTCTTCCAATTTGAAAATTTTATTAAGCATGCGAGTATGTAAAAAATGAAATTGTAGCACTTATATAAATGAAGTAAAGTGAGAATCACATAATGATAAACATATAATACAGGTTATTTCCAACACTCATGGCAAAGATACAAGCTTGCTTATGCAAGCATACATAATAATACATGCCCGTACTATAGTTTAAAACAAGGTCTACAAATGAGTACATAACCAAGTAAAAGAGAAAGTAAAATTCGAGCTATCAGTCAGGAGGAGATCGCGGTGTCGTTGTCGAGAATGAGAAAATCCACCTGCCGATGGAGGAAATGCCTCAGATAATCATGCGTCTAAGCATTGTCCAAAGACAGGTTTCCTAAGATCTCATTCTGGTTGTGTAAAATGTCATATTTGCTGTATTATGCTTGCTCCAGAGTCTTCAACAGTGCAGCCTGATTGCACATAACCATTGTTAACTTTGTGGATACTGTCTCCTTCCAAGATGATAGGTATCTCCACCTATCTTCCTATTGCGCTGCATCTGTGAAGAGGACTCACCACACTCAAAATCATATTGTGGCGGCGGCAGTGGACTTGCCTATTGAGGAGTAACTCTGGGGCCTGCATATCCCTCAATATAATAATTGGGGCTGTCAAGTCCCTGAAGTACCTGAACAATTTATAGAGCACAGAGAAGCAAGGGTGATGTGAATCATACGGGCAGTTGGATCTATATGAGGCAGTTGTTCGAGAACTCCCAAAGACCTTGCAAGACATTTAACATAGGGGTCAATGCAGCTCACCCCAACTCTAGTGTGCACCGCCTGATGAAGGATATACTGCAACAAGAGTGTCCAATATTGAGCGCGTAGTGCTCAGTCACGCTGACTAGGTCTAGGACGTCCTCTCTCCCCACAACACCATAACTCTCCCTACTCCCACCGAGGGTATGACTAAGCAAATGATATGCAGTGTAAGAGAATATTGAGAAGATGACTTTTGTCCTCATAAGCCTCGTGAGTGCAACATGTGATATCCCAATATACGACAACAATCCAAACAAAATTGTTTTTTTTAAAAAAAGAAAATAAAAATCTGCAATATAAATATTCTCATAATTTTTTATTATTTTTTATATTTTTTGAAATAAACAAAACTCGAAATTAAATTGATGAGTCCGATATTTGTAGTGTTTTTCAAACTCATCTGTGATATTTTTCACTTAGGTGCACTACACTTTTGGGTCGTTATTGCTCATATTCCTCGTTTTCTGTTATTGTACACATAGTGCACTCTTAGGACCATTGTGGTGTGCAATTGCACCCTTTTGCTAGGGGTAAGCACATGATGCTACCTAGGTTGTTTTTATGTTGTTATTTCTATGGTTTTACGTGTGTTGGAGGTGTGCTCCAGACTGTGTGTTGTTGTGCAGGTGGGAAAATCCACATTGCTGCCCTGTTCTTCTCTGTAGGAATCACATGGTCGTGCGTTTTTCTTCACGCACAATCGACGCGATCGTGCGGTGTCTACAATTTCATTTTCTGGTGCTATGTCCCGGGCCGTGCGATTTACTCGCACACGTGCTGTTTTTCCCGTACGTGTTCAAATAGCACGATCTCATCTTTTTGTCTAAAAATTTATATTTTTATTGCCCATGCATTTTCTTCACGCACGGTTGGGCTCAACCGTGCGTGAAGGAAACACACGATTTGCTCTCTTGGTCTGATTTTCAGTGTTCTGCCAATGACCGTGCGATTTGTTCTCGCATGGACTGTTTTGCCCGTGCGTGATCAAAATCACACGGACTGCTTCTTCTTCAAGGCTTGACTTTCCCGTGTAGAAAATTTCGCACGATCCACACATAGTCGTGCGTTCGACCGCGCGTGCCTTTTTTTCATGCGTTTTCTATAAATATCGCAGGTTTGCCCTAGATCGGGACTTTTGCTTCATTTCCGCCATGTTGTCCCGCGAAAAAGCTCCGCCTTCTTCCTCTATCCTCCATTAGAGCTCTTTCCCTAGGCCACTTCCATCATCCAAGTGTTTCAAGGAAGAGGATTCTTGCTCTACTCTCGCCATCAAGCATGGAGAGACCGCATTGGAGAAGATCGGGTTGTGAGACAAATAAGACGAGTCCATTGGGAGAAGGTGACAGCTCTCCTCTACCCCGGACATAGTTGCGGACTGACAACCTAACGATTCCTACCATGAATCCCCAACAAGGCTTCAGATTGGGTTAAATTCTTGCACTCTTCTCTTGTATTGACTTGTGTTAGCTAGACCTTCATTTGTTGATGATGTTACACTCAAATATTTGTACAAAAGTAATCAAAAATGCGAGAAATCACCTTTTGAATATTCTTCAACCTCATGGAGAGGATGCTATAAAGAACAAAAGAAGTATTGTGGAATCCGCTATTGATTGTGGTTGAAGTGGGCCGATTAAGAAAAGAAAAAAAATTCTTAATTCCGCGGTTGATTATGAATGTTCCTACTTCCTAAGGACCTAATTTTGAATCATTGTGGGCCAATCTCTCTTCCACAAAAGGAATATCCATGCCCCGTCCTTCATGTCTAAATAAAATGATCCCCGTATACATGGGTTGGTTACTAGGTCTCTGACCGCAGTCATTGTGTATTTATCCCGACACTCAAAATTCGATATCTATATTTATATGAAATGTTATATGGTGTGGAAAATCAAATTGAGGTAGCACAAGTCATGATCTTTCTCGGTTCATGGTGTTAAGTTGAGCATGACGTTAGTAATTATGTGGTGCAGTCACTCAGACAGAGTTCACACCTAGTATTGAAGATTCTTTAGTATAGACATATGCATAATTGTGATAATGCAAATGGGAGGTCGCATATATGATGACCGCATACGATTGTTTACTATTCTAGCCCATCATATTTTCAAGGTTTTTCATATTTCGAGAACAATAGTCTGGTTCTATTGACTTATTATGTTTTAAGCATAGATAAATCTTACGAAAGCGTTGAAATAAAAGAAGGGCAAAAATTTGAAAGATTAAAGTAAAGTTTATACTATTCAAAATACATTAAAGATATTATAAACAGAACACATACAAGATACACAAAGTTCAGAGGAGAAGGAAATAAAATTTAAAATATATATGAAGTATACTCGAGAAGCCTCATTTCTCCACGAGTTCTTCTTCTCCTCTTCCCTTGATGTTCACATCTCTTCTGAGTTTTCTGGAAGAATGAAACTCGATCAAACATACAAACTTCAGGGAGAAGTGATGTATTTATACTGAGGGAACTGTCGGCCAAAAATTAGTCCACAGGGTCCGACCACATGACCATGTCCCGTGGCCGTGTATACCAAAAAGTTGTGTTTGGTCATGTGTAACTTCCTCCACGTGGTGGACACGTCTTAGGGACATGAGTATGTCGCTAGGCCTTGTTTAACTAAGATTGCTTGTTCAAAATTCCGCTCCGAACTCTCCAATTTCTTCTAGATCACTCGTATTTGTTCCTGCACAAGTTAAACACATATAAGTATAGAAATAATCATAATAAACATGTATTTTAATCAGATTAAAGATCATTTACATAAATGAAACATAGAATGAATATGATTAAGCTTCATCAATGACCCAACTCCTAACAATCTTGGAACTGACCCCTCTTGGTTTCCTGCTGCAGTCTCCGCTGAAGAAATGCTAGCTCTACACTGCATGATACATGGACTCTCCACATAGTCTACCACATTGTCATCGTCCTCTTATGCTCACACAAGGACACTAGGTACTAATTCTTCCACATCCCATTCCTCCACTCAGTGTATCATTGACTCTGTAGCCAGTGATCATATTTCTGGCTCTGCCTTAGGCTTCAAATCAAATACCCCCTATCTGGCCAAGATAAGGTGAGCATTGCCAATGGTTCTCTTTTCTTAATTGCTTGAAAGAGCTTGATCTTCTGCCCCTCTCTCACCTTATTCTCGGTTCTTCATGTTCCTAAATTCACTCATAACTTACTTTTTATTAGACACTTGACAAATTCTATGAACTACTCCCTAACCTTTCTTTCCCTTCGTGTTTTTCAGGATCTAAAGACGACGAAGGTGATTGGCTCTGATAGTATGGTCATTGAGTTTTATGTGTTTGAGTCCAGCCCGGTGCCACCTCTGCATGCACTTAATTCTAGTTTACCTCACTTTTTGTATTCCTGACACTGTCGCCTAGAGCAACCTATTATGAAACTACTATTTCCTGTTATGCCTAAAATTATTTTTGATTCTTTAGTGTGCGATGTGTGCACTCTTAATAAACATCGGTGCACAACTTTTAATCATGTTTCTCTGCCTAGTAGTACTCCTTTTGTTGTTATTCACACTAATATATGAGGACCCTGTTCCATGTCTTCTATCCCGTGTTGTGATTGCTTCTCTCACTATGCTATATTTATTGAAAACAAAATAAAATGAGGTTTTCTCTACTTTTCAAAAATCCCATTCCACGTAGTTCCATACCAATATTAAAATCTTGCGATGCTTGATGAGATGACAACTCTTGAGAAGAACCACACGTGAGATTTGGTTCACCTTCCTCATAGGAAGATAGTTGTTAGGTGCAAATGAGTGTTCCTTATCAAGTTCTCAAGGAATTGTTGGAATGTATAAACATTTTCCCCAGTGTGGAAGATGAACTCTATAAGAGTCTTACTATTATGTGTTGCGTGCAAGGGATGAGACCTTAGCCAACTTGATGTAAAAAATGAGTTTCTCCATGGGAACCTAGAAGAGCAAGTTTACCCGGCTCTTCCTCCAGGCCTTGCCCCTAAGTTGTTTGGGGGAGAGGTTTGTAGGTTAAATAAGGCTCTATATGTACTGAAATAGTCTCCTAGAGTTTGGTTTGAGGGATTTCAGAAGTTTATGACGTTCTTTGGCTATAACCAGAGCAATATGAAATGTGCACTCATACTTTGATAAATTTGAAACCTAATACGTTGCACATGGAAGAAAGAAATATCATGGAAAATCACCAGAGAGTAGATAGATGATCTTAACGCACCCTAACAGTGGCAAGCCAGTCAAAGGTATCCAGTTCAAGCAATTACTAGGCTGTCGATAGTCCTTCGACTATTTCGACGGATGGTCGAACCCCTTTATGAAGCGAACAAAGCCCGAGACACCCAATGTAACACCCCTTCCCAGTATTACAGAAATCAGCCGTCCGGCCGGGTCAACGATATAAAGAAAACTAGGAAGCAGTATTAAAACTAGTAGCAGCAGGTAATAAAAGTTCAAACTAAACAGATTTAATACTTACAGCGGGAGTAAAATTTTAAACTAAGGTTAACCACATACCTGATGTCTGGATTCACAGAGCCACTAAACAAGAATGAGACTGCATTAACTGAAAATCTGAACTATCATAATAAGTCTGATACAAAATATATAAAATATTAATGAGTTACACTGTCCACAACTACAAGTACATGCTGAAATGAAGTAAACTGAAAATAGTAAAAGTACTACACTCGGACACCAACATGACGCTCATCCTAGACGAAGTTTCCCACCTGGGTCACCTGAAAAACATTGCCCACGAATGGTCAGAGTAAAGAAAAACAATTCCCCTTAGTGACACTAAAATAGATTTACATATGAATGCATGCATGTCTTTAAAACTAGTCTCGTGCACTGAAAACATTTCATGATATATGATATGCATGCTTTTCCTATACTTACTGGTGAACACTATAATTCTATACTCATGACTTTCCGCACATTTATCCAAGTCCTGACGTTCACTAACTAGTGTACTGTCTCACGTCAAGTCTGTACTTGAGTTCTAGGTGGCTTCTAGCCTACACGTTTACTGGGAAGGCTCTAGGCAGAGTAGCTCCTAACGCGCAAAATATGAAACTGACGACCCGAGACCATCTGACGAACTCAATTGTTCTAGTGCCATGCGGACACGGTCTCGAATCTACTAACTGTCTCGAAGGGGAGTCAACTCCCAAGACTGTAACTCATAGGATACCATATGCCCTATGAGGATGGTAGTGCGCCTCTACCAAGCACGAAAAGACTGGTGTGCTACTGACCTTTTTGGTCTGACGCTACTCTGCATGAGATATCTTTTCTGGTGTACTACTGGTCGACCATTGACTTTCTCGTGGTCGACTTGAAGGGACCTTCGCACCCTTGGTCAGACAGTCTCCAAACTTACGTGTACATGTGAAGTTTCGTACTTAACTAACCGTTCACGATTTTACTAACGTGGTTATGGAACAAGACGTTATCATACGCGTTTCCACAATTATTTTCCTACTGTCACACTTCTCTATGCATGCTTATGATGTGGTACAAAACCTACTTATGCGTATAAAATACAATTACTTGATATGCCTAACTAAAAGAAATTAAAATTTCCTTACATTGGTGCTGCGACGTTCGTATACTCGGCGCGGCGACATTCTCTCTTTCAAAGTAATCCTACTGCTGGGGACCTTCAAAACGCTACCCCGACCCCGCCAAAATCCTGCAATTTACTGTAACCCTAATTTCAGAATTTCCCCTCTACGATATTCTCATGGAAAAAATTTATAAATAACTAGGGTTCCAAAATTTATGCATTAAACTTCAAGTATTACCTTTAAGTATAGCGTTTGGGGCTCCCAATGCGTTCCACACAAAATCCGTAGTGAACTACGAACACCAAAACCTAGGATAGGGCAATCAAAACGAAAACCTAAGTTAAAATAGTTTCCAAATCAAAGGAAATCCAAGCAGAAAACGAGGAAAAGGAAGAGATCGAACTCACCGAAACCAAAACGTTCACTTCCACCGGTTAGGGTTGAATCCGGCACTTCCACGGCTAAGGAAGGAAAAGGAATGCCCACCGGTGCTCGTAGAGGAGGGAGGAGTGGTCAGAGATGGTTTCCGGAGAGGAATCGGACGCCGATTAGGGCTTGCGGGAGGCGCGGCTTCGATCGCTGCGGGAGACGGACGGCTCGTGCGTCTGTTTGCGGGAGACGGGCTGCGGTTTCTAATCCGTGAATAGAAGGGTGCGGGATTTATATACATATGAGGATGCGGTTTTTGATAACCGTATTAGATGAGAGGGGGAGACATTGCTATTGGCACCCCCTTTTCTAAATCCTTACAATAAAACTTTATTCTCACTGCGTGCCACTAAAAGAACGCGTCACGCACTAAAACTTATGCACTTAACGGACTAATGGTCGCTATCAAAAGGAAAAGTAACATTATACCTTGTCAACGCGCCGCCTCGATCAAAAATTCGTCGCGACCTTCTCCTACAATTTTAAATAAAATCGCGTCAGATTTATGGACGTTACACCCAATTAGGAAGGAAAAGGAACAACAAGATTGTCCACTGTGGAAACACTTAGATCCGACAATCCCTCAGTCGATTGGACGAACACATGATTCTGGTGCATTGTGGGTGGTGGGTGGGTTTCTTGTGAGAGAGGTGAAGGATATGGTCACACAAACTCACCCAAGTGATGTCGACCTAAAAGATTTTCCTTGGGAGGCGTAACCATCGATATGAGGTAGAGGCATGAAGTGGCGCTCAAGAGGATCGATAGAAAGTATGGTCGTCTAGGTTAAGCGCTGATGTAATCTATAATGGGAAACTATTTTATACTAAATTAAGGACAACATAGTAATTTAAACTGCTCCACGATCCCGAGATAGTGCGCTCCTCGTTACAAAATATAGAGCTTAATCGCTTTCATAAACATTTAGTGAGAGATCATACACTTTGCATCGGCAAGCCCATACTTAATCGATCAAGTCCTTGATGAGTACCAAGCAATGGAAGCCATTTGAACTCACTCAATATTTATATTAAAGAGATTTTGTAATATATGGTTATCTATTTAATTTTGCACTTTAACGGTATTCATGGAATTAGAACATTTACAGCACTTGATACCATAAAAAGAATAAATTGCACTACGAGAAATGATGCATCCTTAACGGCATTCCAAGGTGTGATTAAGCTCTGATATACACACCAGCTTGCTTTGTAGGTTTAGCTCTTGCTGTTGTCTATTGATAATTGTTTACATCCATATCTTCAATTCGCTCCTGTGTGGCTCCCAATGTCTTGTTATTTAATATTCCAGCAGCAATGCCCTCTATCATTTGTTTGGTTTCAAGGTTCAAACCATTGTAAATGGTCTGAATCTGTAGCCAGGTGGGTAAAGAATGGTGGGGCCAATGTCTCACCAGTTCTTTGAAACACACCCAGTTATCATAATGAGATTCAGATTCTAATTGCTTATATGAGGAAGTGGGGTCCAAAGCAATGGACGGGTGCAACGTGTTCACAACCCATGCCAGGTATGTGTGTGTGTGTGTGTGTGTGTGTGTGTGTGTGTGTTGTATATTAGGTTGCCCACTCTTTTTTACCTCTCGTTTTATGCTTGACAAAACTTTGACTCTTAAGTCCGCAATGATAATAAGCTTAATGACATTATCTGTTTTGTGATACTTCATTACCGTGGATGTCATTTTGCTTTCTTTGTCATAGGAAATGGTCCGCATGATTACCCAAAGGCATTTCCCGGTTGCATTTAAGAGCTATTATAACTTCCATAAGGTAGATTGCATATCTAAGGATCAGTTTTACTGCAAAATGGTTATCCATGTGCACAGTGACTCTGTCTTTCGAAGATATCAGCAGGAGATGAGGTTAGTCGATGAAATTTTTTGTACAATCTTATTCATTAATTTATCCTGATTTTATATATTATCTCCTGCTTACAGGAGGAATAAAGGCTTGTGGCCCCTGTATAGAGGTATCATTTTTGTTTCTGATTATACACTTATTTTGGTTTTGCATTTGATATTATACCTTTACATAAGCCTCATCTCTTTAGAACTCATGTTCTTTCTTGGGAAATTCTGATTATTTTATCTTTTATGATAGGTTTTTTTGTGGACATTGATCTGTTTAAACTACAGAAGGACAAGGCTTCTGAACTTCTGAAAGGGAGCAGTGTTCTGCTAAGGAATTTGGATAGTACCAGTGCTTCAAATTCAGAGACAGATGGTACCAGTGCTTCAAATACAGAAACAGATGGTCTTGCTGATGATGATTCAAATCTTATGATCAAACTGAAATTTCTTACATATAAGGTGCGGGATAAATATATAATCGCTTCTGTCCTCTT
This sequence comes from Platanthera guangdongensis, assembly GCA_039583875.1. Taxonomy (NCBI): domain Eukaryota; kingdom Viridiplantae; phylum Streptophyta; class Magnoliopsida; order Asparagales; family Orchidaceae; genus Platanthera; species Platanthera guangdongensis. Next base: position 83,829,020 of record CM077150.1, read on the forward strand.
ATGTATTTATGTGCTCGAGAAAGTACTTCATCCTTTGCATTGGGTCACAACTATTTTATGCCATTCTCGATGTATAATGAAATACTTCATTTTGCATTGCTGATTTTTTCATAGACCAATATGCAGCATTCTTATTTTCTTTAGTAATTATCAATTGTTATGTTACTTATCATCACGCTTGCTGATTTTACTCGTGGAGTGAGCCCCGTGTTTTCTGTATTAAGAAAATAGAGATTGTATATTTAAATAAAGAAAAAATAAGATGAAAACACAATCACTCAAACAGGACGAATCTATAGGTGGTGAATTTACGATGCCTAACCCTAAATGCAATACAAGTGAACACGACATACACAAATGAAGCTACGAATAACCCTATAATGGCATGCAAACATACACACAATCTAATGATCTACCAAAGGATAGTCCTAATGCGATTCACAAACGACGATTCAATCATGCACGTATTTTCCAATGCATAGTTAAACAGATTAATTTTAGAAATCTCGTGCAACTGCACAATTGATTACAAATATTGCAATGAAAGTAGGTAATCAACAATTCCTAATTGAGAGTGCGCTGAAAGTAAATACATGTGAATATACAATGCACAATTAAGAGAGCAATTGATGGGGAGCCATCTGATCGTGTACCAGGAGTGGTTTGCCGCAAGGCGGGACCCACATTCGTTTAATCGCGCAGGAAGGCTTGATCGGATCGCTGATCTGACTCCGCGGATGTGTCCGGATTGTTGGCGCAAGTCAAAATCATATGCTAATTTACTATTTTTGGGTTTATTTTCATGTATTTTGAGTGGCCCAGCCTCCGGCCAATCATAGCCGTTGAATGCGAGATGCCCTAGTCCTTTTTTTCTTTTAAATTGACGTGTAGGGGATGGTTTTGAAGTCATTTCTTTGGAGAAGTTTATCCTGGAATCTCGCGACCCCACTATGGTGCCGACTCCGTGGAACCCTATGTGATGATTCCTAGGTGGTTCTACTCATCCCCAAGGTAAATCCTAACCCTAAGCCATCTTTTCCACCTCCAAATAGCTTAGCCGATGCCTCCAATCCCCCCTACAGCTGCCAGAATTAAATTCCAGGAACCCTTCAGTCGTCGACCCCTCTCCCTCTTCCTGTACCTCTCGCCGGCCCACTCCAAATCCCCCCCCCCCCCCCCCGGCCGACTACCCTCTCCCCTTCCTCTACCACCGCCGCCCCCTACCAGGCCCGCAACCACCGCCACTCCTCAAATCCTCACTCCCCAGGCCACCGCCCTTCTTGTGGCCGCACAACCCTAGCCGCCACCCTCCTTTCACGTGGATCCACTTCCCCCAATCCGTCATCCCCCCTACTCATATTTCATTTCTTAGCCCGGATCCGCTCCCAAATATCAGATCCATCCATCCCTTGCCCGGATCTACTCTCATGTGGCCGGATCTATTTTTTTGCGGCCCGATCTCGCCATCCACTGCCGAGGACAGCCACCGCCATCATTTTCATGCCGTAGGTTCCACGTTTGATCGCCATTCCACGTATCCAGATTCAAAATCTCCAGTGTCTTCGCTAGCCCGCTACTTTAGTGAGTTTGTTGTTGTATTGGTTTATGTGATTTGACATTATTTTTATTGGATTAGTTATTGTGCTTTTCTTGGATACGAACTAGTAGAACTTTGTGGCGATACACTTATAATTTGCATGTGGCTCTATTCGCCGCGCGCTTAGCCTTGACCTTCCGAGCGGAGGAAAGACATTTAAAATTTGCTAAATTGAATGCTTGTCCTTTATTCTTTAATTAACTGCGTGGTGTTGATATTAGATTGCTCTGATTTATTTGTCGCTGTATCTGACGTTTCATTGTATGTAGCCTTAGGATTTGTCACATTTGCATATCCACTGAGAGACCCAGGTTTTGTGTACCCCGTAGCCTACCATACATCAGCAATAAGTCAAATAAATACAAGATCAATAACTTCAAGGAATAAAAGTAATTCTCGTATACAACGATAACAACAACATTCAAACCTTTATCCCACTATAGTGGGGTCGGCTATATGGATCCTTTGTCGCCTTGTGCCCTATCTTTTGTCATAATCTCACTAATGTCTTAAGTACATCATGTCTTTCCTTACAGTTTCATTCCAAGTCTTTATTGGTCTACCCCTCCCTCGTTTAACATGCCTAGTGACTAGACTCTCAGAACGCCTAACAGGTGTCTCTAATGGTCTCCTTTGTATGTGTCCAAACCTCTTTGTCGAGCTTCTCTCATCTTCTCTGCAATTGGTGCTACTCCTGTCTTAAAATTGATACATTCATTCCTAATTTTATCCAATCTCGTGTGTACACACATCCACCTAAGCATTCTCATCTCCGCAACTTCCATTTTTTGCTCATGTACACAATTAACTTTCTAACACTCAGAACCATAGAGCATCGCGGGTCTAATTGCAACATGGTAAAACTTGCCCTTAAGTTTTAGTGGTACTTTACAATCACATAAAATCCCTGACGCGCCTTTCCACTTCATCCAACCCGCTTGGATTCTATGTGTCACATCTTTATCAATACCTCTGTCTTTTTGAACTATCAATCCAAGATATTTAAAACACTCACTACGGGAAATATCTTGATCACCCAACTTAATAACGAAGTCATCTATCCTTCTTATATTGCTAAATTTAAGCTCCATATATTCCGTCTTTGCCCTACTCAACCTAAAACCGTTCTTTTTTAAAGTATCTCGCCAAGATTCAAGTTTTGCGTTTACACCCTCGCGCGTCTCATCAACCAAATCGATATCATCTGAAAACAATAAACACCAAGGTATTGCTTGTTGGATATGTCTGGTGAGCTCATCTAAGATAAGGATAAAAAGATATGGTCTTAAAACTGAATCTTGATGTAAGCCAACAGTAATAAAGAATTCTTGTGTTAATCCTGCAGATGTCCTCACCCTTGTTACTGAATTTGTATACATATCTTTGATTGTGTCAATATATGATATATTTACACCTTTCTTTTCTAAGACTCCATAAGATCTTTCTTGGAACACTAATATAAGCCTTCTCAAGATCAATAAACAATATATGCACATCTTATTTTCTTTCCTGATAGTTGTCAATGAGTCTCCTAAAGAGATGTATAACTTCCATGGTCGACCTCCCTGACATGAATCTAAATTGATTCTCCGAGATGTTAGTCTCTAGTCTTAATCTTCTTTCTATTACTCGTTCTCATAGTTTCATGATATGACTCATCAATTTAATTCATCTATAATTAACACAATTTTGTATATCCCCTTTATTCTTATACAAAGGTACCAAAATACTTTCCATTGGCCTGATATGCCCTTTGACTTCAGTATCATACTGAAAAAATATGCAAGCCAAAAAATTCCTTTATTTCCTAAATATTTTCATACTTCGATGGGTATATCGTCTGACCCAACCGCCTTTCCATTTTTCATCTTATTTAGAGCATCATTTATCTCTGATACTCAAATTTTATGATAAAACGTTATGTTCTTATACTTCTCTGATTTACTTAACTTTTCCAAGTTCAATTTATTGTCCTTTGTTTCATTATAGAGTTGATAAAAGTATCTTTTCCATCGCTATTTAATATCCACATCCACCGTCAAAACTGTATTTGTCTCCTTTATGCATTTTACTTGATTAAATATCTTGTCTTTCTTTCTGTAGCTCGAGCAATTTTGTATATGTCACACTCTCCATCTTTGGTATCTAGTCGCTTATAAAATTTTTCATAAGCTTGACTTCTTATTTTACTTACTGTTTGTTTAGCTTCTTTTTTGCGACTTTATACCTGACTAAGTTTTCATAATTCCTACAAGCGTAGAGTGATTTATAGCTGACCCTCTTTGCCGTCACTTTGTCTTGCACTCTTTCCACCACCAAGATTTTTTATTTGGGGGCGCAAGACCTTTTGATACTCAAAGTTTGTTCTTTTCACTTATTCTTAAATGTGAATACATAACTTTTCATGAGACATTAAGATCAACATAAGAGTCATCAACTAGTCGTTCCATAACTGTCTTCTTGAAAATAACCTGCTATTACATCTTCAAGTCCACCACCAAATTTTTTGCAACATTTTTGTTCTTGTCTTAAATATATTATATTTAATTTGTACATCTAACATCACTAACATATGTTGTGTTGTCAAAATTTCTCCTGTTATGAGTTTGCAATCCTTACAAATCATTTTATTCATTTTACGACTCATAAAATAATCAAGTTGTGATTTATTTGGTCTGCTTTTAAACATAATTAAATGTTTTTCCCTCTTTATGAAAAGTGTATTTGATACAATTAGGTCATGTGATACGACAATGTTTAAAATGATTCGTTCTTCTTCATTCCTTTCTCCATATCCATATCCTCCATGAACGACCGCGTAATCTACATTATCCTTCCCTATATGTCCATTTAAGTCTCCTCCTCTCTTTGTGAGAGTTCTCTTACTAAATCATCTAAGTTTTCCCAAAATTGCACTTTAATAGCTTCACTTAATCCTACTTTTGGAGCATAAACACTGATCATATTAATAGTTTCCTTTGCTATGATCAATTTAAGAGCTAAGATTCTATCATCTTTTCTACTTACCCCAATAACTTCATCCTTCCAAGTAGTATCCACAATAATACCCACTCCACTGCTTGTTTTATTTTTTTCATGTGTACCATAATTTAAAACATGAATTATCTGAAAATTTAGCTTTCTCACTCACCCATCTAGTCTCTTGCATGCATAAAATATTTATCTTTCTTCTAATCATTGTATCCAATAATTCCATCGCTTTTCCCGTTAGTGTACCTATATTCTAACTTCCAAACCTAAGTTGATCACAATGTTTATGACATATTACCCTAAGAAGTCTAATTTGTGAAGGCTGAAAGTCTTTGTTTCAAGAGTAGCTAAACACCTAGAGGGGGGGGGGGGGTGAATAGGTTTTAAGTTTTTAATGACTACCTTTTATTTTGGTGAGTTGTGTGGTTGACTTTGAGTTAGCTTTCAAGAATTAACATCACACAAGTATTTATAGTGGTTCCCCAAGATATGAGTACATCAACTTTTTCTCTCACCTTTCTAATAGAGTGTTAGACAAGACAATCTTCACCAAAACTCAGCTTAGTGAGCTTACAACACAGATCCCTCAGGATCTCTCAGACTTCCTCCAAGTCCTACCTCAGGCCTTAGCCCTACACACTCAGAGTAAACCTTACTCCTACAGCTCAGTGATCCTCAAGATCACCTACCTCAGGCTTATTAAAAAGCCCTACAACTCAGGCTAGGAGGTTAACCCTACACTCAGAGATATTATCTCCTACAGCTCAGATCTGACTCTGATCCTACCTCAGCCACACAGACCTACCTCAGATTCTCTGCAGAATTCTACCACTCAGCCTTTATATTTCGGGCTTATAACTCAGATCAAGATTGATCCTACAAGAAGAGATAGTTGTTGATGATGATGGACTCCAGAGAAAGTGTCCTTTGAGCTTTCTCTCTGGACTGAGTGAAGTCAGCCCTAACTTCTTCACAGCATCAAGGAAGTAGATCCTCAGGATGATTTTGCTTGTGCTGGGAAGATGATCAAAAAATGAAGTTTTTGAACTTGCTGATGAAGAAGAAATGAGATTTATGTTCTTTATTTCTTCAACAGCCAACCTTGTATGTAGTTTTCAGACTTGCTATTGATCACCAGTTGCCGAGCTCTTCTTCTTCATTTTTGGGAAGAAGATGACCAAAAAGCTTCAAAGGGTGTTATCTCTTCTTTCTCGGGACTCTGATTTTGTATCTGGCCGTCCAATGGCTCTTTGTGCAGTATGGACCACCAGAGTTGACAACTGCAACACTTCTTTAACATTAAATGCTATACTCAAGGCAAACGACGCCTTTTGTCGTCTAGCGTGCTATTCCCGCAACATTTGAATTTCTGATGACATCAACATGACTCAGCACCGGTGGACTTGACAAATTTTAGACAATCTTCATAGGCGTTGAGTGAAGTCTTGTCACTCAACGCAGAAACACTTGACAGATTTCTGTACCTTGAGACGTCGAGTGAATCTTCAGCACTCAACACTTTTATACTTGATCTCAAATACAGTCGAGTCGACATTAAATGAACTGGCTTCACTCAACGCTTCTGTCCTTAAATAGATTCCTTAGATTGCAACACACTGGCTTTGACTGCATGAAGTTCTGTCAACGCTTTTGTCTCTTGGCGTTGAGTGAACTGTCTTCACTCGATGCTTTTAGACTTAAATAGATTTTTTGTCTGCGCCTCTGAGGCTTTGATTGCTTGAGCTTCTGTCAATGCTTTTAGCCTCTTGGCGTTGAGTGAAATGCCTTCACTCAACGCTTCTGAACTTAGCCAGATTTTCTAACAGCAACATTGAGGCTTTGACTGCTTGAGCTTTTGTCAACGCCTTTTACCCTCTTGGCGTTTAGTGAACTGCCTTAACTCAACGCTTCTGTACTTAGCCAGATTTCTGTTTTGCCAGCATCTTGTATTGAATCCATCTGTTATTTTGACTCAGACTACCTATCAAATTAGTGCAACAGAAAACAACGTCCATTCATTGAACTTAGAGCATGCATCCTATACAATCATGTGTATACCATTGTCCTGTGACACTTCTTCAAATCTAAGACATTGTGATCAATGGATCCAACAATCTCTTCTTTTTGAAGAAGTCAAAATCCTAGTCAATGATATACACTACCATAAAATAGAAAACACATGTACAACACACATGAGCTATATTTGACCCAATCAAAAATGTAATTTTCATTCAAGGAGATAATTATAACTAGAAAGTGTGCTTAAAATAATGTTCACTTTCCTACAATCCATAAGGAAAACACAAGAAGCATGCCATGTTTCTGGTTCCTCGATCACTATCCCCCTGCTGGGTTTCTTTGCAGCCTTTTCCTTATCTTCATTTTTCTTCTCCTTTTATCTCTCAAAATAGTTGTAGGGCTCAGGAAAGTACTTGCTGGGCTCAACAGCATCTGGTGTCACAACACCTGTATTTTTATCTCTTCTGAACTTCCTCCTGGCCTCTTCACTTCATTCTAACTTGGCTCATTCTAGGGAGCTATAAAATTTTCCCCTCTCAATTGTTTTCTCTTTGACCTGATCCCAGACAGACAAGATGATAGTCCTTGATTGAGGACTGCACTTCTCAAAGTATGGTCTGGTTTCCATCTCCTCTCTATACCTTTTCCTGCTGAGCCTGATCTCTTCCTCTTCTTCAGCAACCGACTTGCCTTGGGCTCTGACTATCTGGCCAGTAACGGGGCTGAATGTGTGAATTTCAGCAGCAGTAGAGGGTTCTGTCCACTGAGAACCAACTTGATCATCATATTGATCTCCCCTCTGATCACCATACTGTCCATACTATCCATCATACAGTGCTTCTTGAATGGTTCCTGGAACAACAGGAATGTTGCCATACGTATGCTGTTCAAGGCCAAATGAACCTCTGATTACATTGGTTACCCAAACAACATTCTCAATGTTAGCCTTGATCATTGCCTTCTTCCCCTTTATGACCTCTTCAGATACAGCTGCAGTCAGGGAGTCCTTGGCAATAGAGAGTCTTTTATCCAGAAAATTGACTCCGTTAGTGACATGATTCTTGACCTCTAACATGTGATCATCAAGAATTTGAGTGCAAACATCTATTCTCCTTTCCAGAGTAGTCCTGTGTGCTTCCATCAGATTCTTCTGCATATTGTGAACCATTTTCATGTTGCTGGAGGTTATGTTCTGATTCACCAATATATCATTCTGAGTCTGTATGATTTCTGCCAGCTTGCTTTTCGTAAAGTTTACAACAGGAGCAACCCTCATGAAGAATGCTACTGTGTTGGCTTTCAACAAGTTGACTTCAAACCTGATGGACTTGATTTCAGTGGAAGGATCCTGTCTTACTTCCTTGATGGAATTATCAATGTAGTGCTCCAACTGTCTTCTTTGATCATCAAGCAGACCCTTCAGTTGAGCTAGGAAAGTAGGTGACATCTGTTCAGCTTGAGGAGATGTACCTTGTTCATAGACATCCTCATCCCTGTCCGTAGTAATATCTTTCTTCTGTATCAGCCATCATGTACTCTGAAGAATGTGCATCAGCAGCAGCTTACCCTTGTCAAACTCAGAGGAGTCTATGTTATACACTGTTTCTGGTGCAGGGATTTCAGAGTGAATCTCCTCCTCAACCTCACTATTGTCCTTAGGGACATTATGGTCTTCTGCAGTAATGTTATGAACATCTTCCACTGTTGCAGGAGCTTGTTCATCCTCAACAGGAGTATTGGAAACCTGCCACAAAGGCACATCAGGAATCAGATCTATTCTGTTTTGGAGATTCTCTAGGAGAGAGTCAAGCTTGTCCTGCATGGCTTTGAGTGCCCACTATCTTGTCAGTTTCCCCCTCAATATTTGCACAGATGTTTTCCACTATATGTCTAGTCAGAATTTCTATAGCTTCAGCTGGAATCTCTTTAGACTGAGATCCACCCAGTTGAGTTCTTGCTGCAAGTTCAGAGAAAATTGAAACCCGAGCACTCATATCACTTCTTGTCTCCTCAGTAGACTCAAACAGCTGAGGATCATGTGGGTCTTCCTCACTTTTCTCAGAAGAACTGCTTTCTGTGCATTCCTTAGGGACTGATACAACTTTCTTTTTCTTCTTGTCAACACTCTGTTGATGTGGCAGCAGAACTCTGTCCCACCTATTAAACATCTTGGTGTCCATTCTCCTCATGTGATGAATCTTTGTTCCAAGCCCCATGTTGAGGATCCATGGAATATTACTATTCAGATACAGAGATAAAATCCTTCCCAGGTTAGGTTCTGGGATGCATTCTACTATTCTATCGAACAACACATTTCCCCAGTCTGTTTTCTTAGCTATAATTATCGTGGTCATGAGTTCAAACATATTTCTAGATATCTTATCATAAGAACCAGTCTTGCAAAGCGGAGCTTTTCTATCTGTATCTGCTAGAAACTTTCCTCTTAGATTAAGCTCCTTCCTTAACACTGAACCAGTGGTATGCTTTGAGTGCCCACACCACTTTAGGGCTGACTCTACATCATCCTGATAAAAGTTTGTATCTTTATCAGACTGCTTGACCTTGGGTAGTTACAGTGCTTTGCACAATCTCTTGGGAGTGATTTTGACCTTATGCCCACTGATGGAGGATTTGATTTTGCTTGAGCATGAGTCCACAATGGCATTGGAGTATAGTTCCAGAACTTCTCTCTTCCATATCAAGACAGACTCGGACAGAACGAAACCTAGGTCAGTGACCTGCAGTAAGTGTAGAACTAGCAGAACTTCCTCTGGAGCATCCTTGAAACCATTTCGCTCGAGTTCTGAGCCCTCGAATAGGAAATCCATTCCTTTCGGTGCCATTGAAAGAGTTGTAGTCTTTGGAGTTTTGGACGATGTTCTGGTGCAGGGAGGCAGAAAGTCGCAAAAGGGCTACAGATAATGTTTTTATTCTAAGCACACACACATACTTCTATTTATAGTATGCCCACACTGGGACTCCAGGTGCTCACCCTTGTACTGCCCAATATTCCACTCAGTCGATCATTGGCTCTAGAGTCATAAACCATATGACTGGCTCTGCCTCATATTTCATATCCTATTCTCCTCTCTGGTCGTGATACTGTGAGCATTGCTGATGGTTCCCTTTCCTATATTGCTGGGAATCTGGGATGTGCTCCATCTCCTGTTCCTCTCTCAACTTATCGTCAATTTTGCATATTCCAGATTTCACACGTAATTTATTCTCTATTAGGCATTTGACTAATTCCATGAACTGTTCTATAACCTTTCATCCTTCCTCTTGTATTTTTTAGCACCTGAAGATGAGTACGGTGATTGACTATAGTAGTCTGGTCAATATTCTGTACGTGCTCGACTCTAGTCTAGTGTTTACCTCCTCTAGCCCTTCACTCCAGCACATTCGACTTATATTCCTGGCATTGTCGCTTAGGCCACCCGTCTATTCCTGTTATGAAGTTATTGTTTCCTGTTATGCCTGCTGCTGTTTTTACTTCCTTTGTTTGTGATGTCTGTTGTCACAACCCGCATTTTCACCGCATATAAAAAGCTTATCAGAGTAAGGGAAAATGCACGTCATGATGTCACGTCAGCAGGGGATAACTGCGGACGCTCAGGCATACACCAAACTAAACATGAAGAAAGGTTCTTTTTAAGTTATTTTAAGGAAAATCAGTTAAGTGCAGTAGTTAGCCGTATCCCTCGGCTTAGTGGCTCATCTAGTGCACGAATCAAAATATATTATACGCTGACGAAAAATACTTGATTAGATTAACTCAAACATCCTACATGAGTAAAAACGTCCATAAGGGACAACTCATGCTATGCAAGACTCTAAATTTATTATAGTAGAAAAGATAGCTTTTACGGTCGCTAAAAATAACAAGTTAGAGTTCCAAATTATGCAATGCATGAAGTAATAATAGTAGATTTTATAGTTGAAAATACCTAACATGCATTACTAGCATAAATCCTCCCAGAGAACAAGTAATCCACATCCACATATAAAGAAATAAGCAGCTAGCAAGTATCAAACAATAACAATTCAGTGGGCGCCAACAAACTGACACGAACCTACAAACAAAAGTATGTCTGAACTAGTAAAACTAAACAAACAGCAAACTACCTCGCTAAAACGAGGCAACAACCACGACCAATACTGCCGCGCAGAAAACTCCAAAACCAGCACTGCTAATTGCTACTGCTCTGAACCTGTGGCATTTCAAAGACAGAACACCTCAGCAATAAGGTACAAAAGGTGGCAGAAAAAGTAATAAGCCAAAAATAAACAAAAGTCAACAGGGGTACCAACCCAAGACCAAAAGCACTGAAGTAAAGTACAAAAGAAAATAGGGTCTCAACAGGAAAAGAACTCCTACGTGATTTGTCACGTTCCACAAGGGTACACCAGACGCACAAAGCTATAAGGTGACTACATGAATATTTCACCAGAAAGAAAATACGAAACCTTTATTAGGCACCTGTGGTCGACTCTACCCAAAAACACAGGCGAAGTAGTCACTCTTGGACACACCACCCAAAAACAACACGGGCGAGGTGGTCACTCTTGGACACACCACCCAAAAACAAAACGAATATATAATCCGTCTAACTGCGAGGGAGTCTCATACTCTCCACCATACACCGCAGACATCCAAAAACCAGGTAGACTTCCACAGGGCACTAATGAAGGTAACAAATACTGCGGAGGTGGAATCGTCCGCTAACTCCTGCATTCAAGAAACCCAAAGAAACCACAACACAAATATCTCGAGATTTGGCTCGACAGATTCTACTTGACATTACCGAACTCAAGACGCGGTTGATCAACCTCTAGGAGCAATTTACAGTCCTAGATAAATTCTAACGCGCTAAATAATGAAAGCTAAAACATGCTTAACCATCATTAAGACACAATAGGAACAATTAACCAAAACCAGACAAAATCGGGCTTTCCAAGACAACACCGTACAACAACAAAGGAACATTAAACGATTAATCATAACAATGATTTGGAAGAATAAGCGCAGAAAATTTAAAGAACATGAAAGTATAGTCGTTACCATCAGATCGGACAAAGAGAAACAAGGGGAAACCACCACTTGCCTTGGTTTTACCGGAAAAGTCCTCTGAATCGCTCCACGTCGTAGATCGGGGCAAAAGACTGCGGGAGGAGTTGAAATCTAGACAAAAAGGGTCGAAAAGGGGATTAAGGCCGAAAAAACCCTAACGAGAAATCTCAAGAAACGGGGAAGAAATTACCACGAGAGCGTAGCTCTCGACGAGAACTTTCCAGATCTACGATCGGTTTGAAATTCCGAGCACCAGAGCACCGTCAACGGCCACCAGAAGAATTAAGGACAGATAACCTCTTTCTCGCTCACGCCGCTCTAGTTCGGGAGGAAATAGAATCGAAGAAGAAGATGAAGAATGTATTTATATTAAAGGTGATAACAGGGAGAACAACAAAATAAATCGGGTTCAGCTGAACCGGTTTTCCCGAGACAGAAGGAAAGGATTACTCGAGTACTAAGGGAATTACACGAGTACTGCAGAAGGGTTACTCGAGTACTAAGGCACATACTCGGGTACTGCACGGGGATTGCTCGAGTACTAAGGACTTACTCGAGTACTGCACGGGGGAACTACTCGAGTACAAGGGCACTTACTCGAGTACAGCAAGGGGATTACTCGAGTATAAGGCAATTACTCGAGTACTGCTAGAGGATTACTCGAGTATAAGACTATTACTCGAGTACTGCTAGAGGATTACTCGAGTATAAGGCTATTACTCGAGTACTGCTAGAGGATTACTCGAGTATAAGGCTATTACTCGAGTACTGCTAGAGGATTACTCGAGTATAAGGCTATTATTCGAGTACTGCTAGAGGATTACTCACGAATTCTGTTCGAAAATCGTCGAACGCAAGAACGCAGGGCCCGATCGTCGAACTCAACACGGAGATCTGCTAGACCTACAGCAAGCTCCGCTCGACGTTTCGTCGAGCTCAGCACGACAATCGGCTCGACGATCGTCGACCTCCAGACAACGCCCAGAAAAAATGACCCGCTCGACGATCGTCGACCTCGACACAGCGCACAGAAAAATGACAATCGTCGAGCTCCGCTCGACGATCGTCGACCCCAACACAGCGCCCAGAAAAATAATACAAAAAGGTTGGTTCGACGAAATCCCACACCCGCTCGACGATCGTCGACCCCAACACAACGCCCAGAAAAATAATACAAAAAGGTTGGTTCGACGAAATCCCACACCTTTAGGAGGGCTTCCCGAGAATCAAAACAAGCAGTCATTAATATAACAATTATCGTGTTCAGATAGCTGAACATGGAAATATGAGATCAAACAAAGGCTCAAACGTGCCGAATTAAACGAAACTCACGCCGTAGGCGAAAATTGATGCTACGGACACAACAGCGAAGTCAAAACCAAAATCCTACGAGCCATTCCCGAGATATTAACCGCCAAAGTATGCGGCGAACAAAAACAAAACCCAAAACTTCGATTGCGCGCCGAGACTCCAAACATGCTCGGGTTGCGACGAAACTGGACGTTAAAAGTAACGCCACGACGTCATAAATCTGACGTTGCCCAAACAAATAAAATCATCGAAAAAATCGGGGGCGTTGCATCTGTGCTGTTAATTAACATTATCGTACTATATTTAAATCGTGTTTCATAGCCAAACTCTGTTCTTTTTACTGTGATTCATTCTGATGTTTGCGGACCTTGTTCCGTATCTTCCATTTCTTGCTGTGTTTGGTTTGTCAGTTTTATTGACTATTTTTCTCGCACTACATGGTTATATTTACTGTGCAAAAAAGTGATTTATTTACTACCTGCAAAAAGTTTCATACCAATAGGAACCAAATCTGAGCATAAAGAGGCCAATCCGGGTAGAAATTTCTGAGTAGAGGGGAAGAACAAACAAACCCTATGTGGATCACTTGCAACCACCGACCGAAAAGAAGAGGAAGAGGGTTAAGGATGGCTGCCGGTCCTTGAATAAGAGGGAAAAGAGTCGCCGGTTAAAAGAGGAGGGGCAGGAAGAGGCGCCGGACAGAGAGAGGAGAGCTGCCGACCGAAGGAGCAGGAAACACCGGCCTTGAGGAGAGAAATGAAGGTCGATCAGAGGAGGAAATGCACGAGAGGGGGGCGACGCCGACCAGAGGGGCAGGAGCTATTAGTGGCCTATGCACTTGCGGGTGATGGGGGGCGTCCACGTGCGGCTGCGGGAAATAACAGAGGCGGGATTTGTTTTTTTTATCGGGGGAGGTTGGTCGGCTAGGTTTAAGAGGAGAAGAACATCTCTTGATATTTACAAATATACTATTTTATTAGAATGTATGATTTAAACATTTTCCATTATTTTTTTTAATACTCAGGTTGTTTGAGGAAATAGCTGCTCTTGAAAAGCGATGTTTGGAGAAGCGATGTTTGAGTAAATGAATGCTCTTGAAAAAGACAATACATGAGATTTAGTGTCTGTTCCCCTTGGAAAAAAATCGGTTGGATGTGACTAGCAAGCGAGTGTTTTCTGTTAAACGAAATTCTCAAGATGTTGTTGAAAGATTTAAGGCAAGGTTGGTGGCAAGAGGGTATACCCTAACCCTTGAAATTGACTATCAGGAAACGTTTTCCCTTATAACAAAAATGAACACTATCATAGTCTTTTTATTCTATGTTGCCTGCAAAGGTTGAGACCTTTAACAACTTGACGTTAAAAACACGTTTCTCCTTAGAAATCTTGATGAGAAAGTTTATATGTCTCTCCCACCAGACGTTACTCCTAAAAATTTAGTAGGAAATGATGGATAAAATTTCAGATAAATATTACTATACAAATTCTACGAACTATAGCCAAGAGCACCTATCGTTCATAATATATGATGTTTTAGAAATAAAATATCAAATATCGTATTTTTTGTGTCTGCTGATTACTTCTACTCACACAAATTAATATTATTTTATGGGAATATAAAAATGATAGTTTTAAAAAGAAATAGTAAAAGAGAAAAAGAGAAAAAGAGCTTTTGAATGAGAATCATTCTTATGTAAATTAAATCGTAAATCACAAAATCAGAAGCAAATATTGAGAACAATTCGACCGTGGATGTTCCTAAAATATAAAAGCGTCTCTCTCGAAAATATTCTAACAATTAACCTTAGGCTGATCGATTAAGACCCCTCGACCAGTTGAAACCCCTAAACTTACTTTAGGCGGTGAACCACATTATTAGATTTGACTCTAATCCAGAAGATTTATATCATCCTCTCTCGAGCAGTGCATACAACTCCTTCCACCAATGAGCGATCTACTCGTAATCACGGATCTCTCGATCAACTAGAATACAGATCAAGACTTGATTTTCATACACCAAAAATATGAAACCAAAATAATAAAATTATAGGTGAATCATAATTTTCCTAATCAAAAGCTCTGAAAGGGAGATTATGAAATAAATTAACTCAAGAATTTATCCGATCAAACGCTATAAAATTAGCTAGACAAAGAAAAGAACATTTTATAGCTATATAAAGTAAATTACAAATGCATGGAATGTAAAGCTACACTTGGAATTGAAATTGCAAAACATAAAGTAAAAGTACATGAAAGAGAAATGCAGAAATTGAAGTAAAAATGACTTAATCTAAAGCAGGGACTGGATGAGACATTGCAAAAAGTTGTGAAGTCACGCCTCTAGGTCATGCTCGTGACCTAGGACGTGTAAGGTACGAAACCGCTGTCTTGAAAGCTCGATAACATTGGGAGAAAAACCGACAAAATTTGTAATTTTGCGATACACGCCCCTAGGTCATGCCAGTGACCTAGGGCGTGTCTGGGAAACAACACGATCTGTAGTTAATCTGGCGGTTGCAGGACGGGTCCCGACCCTTGGTCACGCCCCTTGGTCACGCCCCTTGGTCACGCATGTGACCAAGGGCTTGTAAGCTGAAACGACTCGACGATGGAAACTGACTTCTTCAATGCTTGATCAGGCCGAGTCATGCCCATGAACTGGATGTCACACCCCTGAACTGGAGGTCACGCCCCCCTGTCACGCCCGTGACAGTGTGTGTGTAACTTTAATCTGACGTGGAATAGAGATCTGGACACTTTGGTGGTCACGACCCATGACTAAGGTCATGCCCCCAGGTGACGCCCGTCACCTGGGGGCGTGTACTCGAGTTTTTTGCAGAATTGTTCCAATATTTCTCTTGGAACTCTGAGATCTTATGGAGAGTCTTAGAAAAGGAAGGTGTAAATGTATAATATATTGACATAATCAAAGATATGTATACAAATTCAGTGACAAGGGTGAGGACATCTGAAGGATTAACACAAGAATTCCCTATCACTGTTAGCTCACATCAAGGTTCAACTTTAAGCCCGTATCTCTTTACCCTTATCTTAGATGAGCTCACCAGACATATCTAACAAGCAATACCTTGGTGTTTATTGTTTGCGGATATCGTTTTGGTTGAGACGCGCGAGGGTGTAAACGCAAAACTTGAATCTTGGCGAGATACTTTAGAAAAGAAGTGTTTTAGGTTGAGCAGAGCAAAGACTGAGTATAATATATGAAGCTTAAATTTAGCAGTACAAGAAGGAAGGATGACTTCGTTATTAAGTTGGGTGATCAAGATATTTCCCGTAGTGAGTGTTTAAAATATCTTGGATCAATAATTCAAAAAGACGGAGGTATTGAAAAAGATGTGACACAGAATCCAAACGGGTTGGTTGAAGTGGAGAGGCACGTCAGAGATCTTATGTGATCGTAAAGTACCATTAAAACTTAAGGACAAGTTTTACCGCACTGCAATTAGACCCGCGATGCTCTATGGTTCTGAGTGTTGGGCAGTGAATTGTGTACATGAGCAAAAAATGTGAGTTGCGAAGATGTGAATGCTTATGTGGATGTGTGGACACACGTGATTGAATAATATTAGGAATGAATGTATCAGGGATAAGGCATGAGTAGCACCAATTGCAGAGTAGATGTAAAAAACTCGACTAAGATGATTTGGACACGTACAAAGGAGAGCATTAGAGGCACCTGTTAAGCATTGTGACAATATAGTCACTATGCATGTTAAACGGGGGGGGGGGGGGGGGGGGGGGGCGGGTTGGGTAGACTAATAAAAACTTGGAATGAAATTATAAGCAAAAACATGATGTACTTAGACACTAGTGAGATTATGACAAAAGATACGGCACAATGACGACGGAGGATCCATATAGCTGACCCCACTATAGTGGGATAAATGCTTGAGTGTTGTTGTTGTTCTACTATTTCTCCGGTACATGGTTGTGAGCTCAAAATTGCTATTTGCAGTCCCATGTTTCCTAAAAACAGGAAAAGAGCAAGTTAGTGAATTATTAAACTAAAAATAAATAAAAAGTTATTAAATACTACTAAAATATTATATGAAAATAACTATAAATAATATATTATCACGAAACATTTGCAAGTTAAAGAAAAACCTATATGGGCTGAAATAGTCTGCAAGAGCTTGGTTTGGGAGATTTCACAAAACCATTTTGTTTTTTGGGTATCACAAGGGCAATGCCGATCCCACACTGTTCATCAAGCGTAAGATCGGTAAACTCACAACTCCCATTATTTATGTTGATGATATTGTTATTGTTACAATATTGGTTATTTATGTTTTTATTTACAACTCTTTTGTAATATCCTTTTTTTTATCTTAGTCCGCCTCCATGTATAGAGGGGACTTGTGCTCTTTCAATCAATCAAATATTATTTTCGTTCCCCTCAACATGGTATCAGAGCCACGACTCCTGGTTCCCTAGCCGCTGCTACCCGCGCTGCTCCTTCCGCTGCTCGTTCAATCCGCATCGTTTCACCGCCGCTCGTCTCGTTCGATCTGTGGTCGTCTTCCGCGTCCAGCGCCTCACGCCGCTAGCATCCAGCCAGCCTCCGCTCGCTTCCAGCCAGCCTCCGCTCGCTTCCAGCCAGCCTCCGCTCACGTCCAACCCGCCTTCGCTCACGTCCAGCCCATCTATGCTTGCATCCAGACCGCCTTCGCTCGCGTCCAGCTAGTCTCCCCTCGCGTTACAGGAACGACTCCCAGGGTTTGTAGCCTCTCTCCTTCCGGCGCCGGACATGCAGTGAAGCATTTGCTTCCTTCCGACGCCACTTTCCTTTCCAGTCATTGGATGGAGTGAATTTCTATTCCTCTCCTCTTCTACATCTATATTTGTTCGGCATAATCAGTTGCTTTTTGCTTCCCTCAGTTGTGTGTGGTCTCAGATTTCTCTTCTAGAGTCACTATCTTTAGTCTTTGTGATTCTACTACTCCCTCCTCGCCGGTTCTTCCTACTGCAAGTACTCTTTGTGGGAGTCATGATCACAATACTCCGTAGATTGCTACTATCGGTTTGGATGATTCTAATTATCTTTCATGGTCTCGCTCTATCACGCTGACACTTACGAGCCGTTTCCAATTTGGTTATGTCACTGTACAAACTAAGGAACCGGAGAAGACTGCTCCTGATTGGCCCCAATGGCATTCAAAAAATTCCTTAGTGATGTTTTGGCAAATGAATTTCCTGCAGAAATCCATCTCCCGCAACTACCTATTTCCCGATACTGATGTTGATATTTGGCGGCGTGCAGAGACTACTTATTCTCGAAATGATAATGCTTCCCAAATCTTCCAGTTGAGACAGAAGATGTCCTTACTCCGTCAGGGTGATCGTCCTGCATTTGTTTACTATTTGAAGTTTACTCAGTTGTATCAATAATACGATCATTTTGATCCACTCACTTTTGTTAGCCCCGTTGATGAGCCCATGGTCCGTGCTCGGGAGGATCACAACCTAATGTTTGAGCTTTTTCATGGTCTTCATCAGGATTTTGATTAGATCAGTGTTCTGATTTTGGGGCGTTCGCTGTTACCATCTGTTCCTGAGGTTTATAGTATTGTTCAACAGGAGTTTGATCGTCGCCAGACTTTACTTCCTGACCTAGCTCGTGATAGTTCTGCACTTCCTGCTGGTACCCCTTCTTTGCTGGGGGCTTGTCCAACCCGTCATTCTAAGCTGAAGGGTAGTGATAAGGACCATCTCCTCTGTGATTATTGTGGGAAGACCCATCATACCATAGACTCCTGCTTCAGACTCCATGGTTTTCCTCCACCAAGAGGTGATGCTCCTCCTCATGGAGGCCGTGGCTTTGGACGCTTCCCTGGGTGACATATACCTCCTCGTTCTGCTATTATCACTGATGCTGCTATTGATACTTCTCCTATTCTGTCTAGTGTTGATCCTTCTATCCTCCATGGTGTTTTTTCGGCTTATGAAGTTCTTGCCCTTCATCGCATGATACAAGGTCTTTCTACGGAGTCTTTTGCCTTGTCTTCGTATGCCCACACTAGGCCTCCAGGTTCCCACTCTGCTGATGCCCAATCTTCCACTCAGTGGATCATGGACTCCAGAGTCACATACCATATGACTGGCTCCGCCTCAGGTTTCATATCATATACTACTCTCTGGTCGTGATAAGGCGAGCTTTATTGATGGTTCACTTTCCTCTATTGCTGGGAAGGACTGCATCTCCTGTTCCTCTCACACCTTATCGTCAGTTTTGCATGTTTCAAATTTCACATGTAATTTACTCTCTAATAGCCATTTGAGTAATTTCATGAACTGCTTTGTAACCTTTCATCATTCCTCTTGTGTTTTTCAGGACCTGAAGACAAAGACGGTGGTTGACTCTGGTAGTCTGGTCAATGGTCAGTACGTGCTCAACTCCAGCCCAGTGACACCTCCTTCGACCCTTCACTCCATCATATCCGACTTATATTCCTGACTTTGTCGCTTAGGCCACCAGTTTATTCCTGTTATGAAGTTATGACTTCCTGTTATGTCTGCTGCTGTTTTTTCTTCCTTTGTCTGTGATGTCTGTGTTGTTAACAAACAATGTCGTACTACTTTTAATCGTGTTTCGTTGACAAGCTCTAGTCCTTTTACTGTGATTCATTCTGATGTTTGATCACCTTGTCTTGTTTCTTCCATTTCTGGCAGTGCTTGCTTTGCCACTTTTATTGACTGTTTTCTCGCACTACATGATTATATTTACTATGCAAAAAGAGTGATGTATTTACTACCTTCAAAAAGTTTTATAACATGATCTCCACTCAGTTTAATGTCAAAATTCAGATCCTCCGCAGTGATAATGGTCGTGAAATCTGGATTCGCACTTTGCGGAATATCCGGCGGATCACGACATTATACACAAAATACTTGTGCTTTTTCCCATGCTAAAAATGGGGTTGCGGAGCATAATAATCGTCATCTTTTGGAAGTGACTCGCTATCTTTTGTCCACCATGCATCTTCCCAAGTATTATTGGGGGGTTTCTGGCCCTACTGCAGCAAATCTTATTAATCGTATGCCCTCTCGTATTCTTGGGAATGCCACTCCCCTTGACACTCTACGGATCCCTTCCTCGTAACCCTCTCTTAAGGTGTTTGGCTGTTTGATTTGTTCACATCCATTACCATCCTCCCACCAAACTCGATCCTCGAGCACTAATGTGTGTTTATTTTTACTCTCTTACCCAAAAGGGATACGAATGTTTTCATCCTCCTACTAAGAAGTTTTTTGTCACCATGACTCATGTTTCGTCAAACTGAGACATATTATTCTGTCCAGGATGACTCCCCTTCTTCGTCCTCTTCTTATCTGACCTCTTCGTCTGGTCCTCTGCCCATTCTTCCACCTTATCCCTCACTTCAGGTGGGGGGGCTTCTACCGTCAGAAGTGAGTGATTCTCCCGTCCCTACTACTCTTCCTCCTACTGCTCCTATGTTGCAGGTGTGCATTCAGCAAAAAAGAGGCTCACCAACACACTTGACCTGACTGTGCAACTAGATCGATCATTGAATCCAGACTCAGGGTCTTCAAAACTTCCCATTGCTCTCCGAAAATGTATCTGACCCTGTACTCAACATCCTCTTTCTAATTATGTTTCTTACGACTCATTTTCTACCTCCTATAAAACCTTTGTCTTCCCTTACTTCCTTATCCATACTAACATCTTGACAGAGTGCTTTGGAGATTCCTGTGTGGAGAGAAACAATGTTTGAGGAAATGACTGATCTTGAAAAGAATAACACATGAGATTTAGTGGCCCTTCCCCATGAAAAAAAATCAGTTGGATGCAAATGAATATTCTCAGTCAAACAAAATTCTCAAAGTATTGTTGAAAGGTGCAATGCCAAACTGGTGTCAAAAGGGTATACCCAAATCCTTGAAATTGACTATCAGGAAACGTTTCCCCCTATAGCAAATTTGAATACTATCAAAGTTCTTTTATCACGTGCTTCCTGCAAAGGATGAGACCTTTGACATCTTGACGTTAAAAACTCATTCCTACATGGGAATCTGGATGAGAAAGTTTATGTCTCTCCCACTTGGCCTTACTCCTAAAAGTTTAGTGAGAAACGTTTGCAAGTTAAAGAAAGCCCTATATGGGCTAAAACAGACTCCAATAGTTTGTTTTTTGAGATTTCACAAAGTCATGTTGTCTTTCAGATATCACCAGGGCAACATCGATTATACACTGTTCATCAAGCGTAGACTCTGTAAACTCACAACTCTCATTGTTTATGTTAATGATATTACACTGTTCAATTTTTTAATTCTATGTCTAACATTTTCTAGCACACGCAATGTAAAGTTAGAATTACAAGCAAAATGGAAATTCGATTTCATTACAATGCTCTTGGATGAGGCAAGATTGGAATATACAGTTTCTTTGACTTATTCATGTGTTTCCTCATCTATAGTTAAGATTTCATTTTCCCTTTCCGTTGATGTGGTTGTCATGTTTCCGTCAAAGAGCAAATATCCATTTGGTTTTTCACTTGGATCCTTGAGAAATTACTCAGATTCATTATCCGCAGAAGAACTATAAGTTATCTCATGAAATTTCCATATATCATAAACAGTAGGTAGCATGTAGATGAGTTTGAAGATTTCTTGACCAAGCCCACAAAGCAGACTAATCATAGTTTTGAAATTTAAATAACAGTATTTAAATTATTTGTGGGCTTGACACAAGTAATGTTCCAAATTTCTATTTCTAATAATATAAGAATTTTCTTATTAGTGTTCTCAATTTGTTATAATTTACTCTCGTAAACAGAGGTATTGCTAACGAATTTTTCTGTGTACAACTTTTTATTCCCACTAGTCAATTCGAGATCAGGGTTGACCATTAGTATCGGTGGTGAGACCGTTTTGGAATAACCTCTCTTTAATCCCACTTGTTGGATCTGTTGACCAACCTTAGAGGAGGGGGGGGGGGGGGGTGGTGAATAATGTTTTCAAAGATCGCTTGATATTAAAACAAATTTTTCCAAGAAAACAAGTTCTGGACGCTACTGCAGGGCGGTAGACCACTACCGTGTGGCGGTAGGCCACATAGATCGATTTTCTTGTAAAACTTCATTTTCTGATTTCCGACACATCACTCAAACCTCTAGTAATATACAACCGCGATTTTGAAATGAAATAAACAAAATATAATTTAATTCAAAATAAGAATAGTTGTTTACAATTACAAAACTGAATCTCCGTGACGTCGGAGATCGGAGGCGATAAATACAAATTTGTTTTGATTTCTATACTGACTCTCCCGGGACCGGTTGACTCTCGCTCTTCTTCCCAAAAAGATCGACGAGTCGACTCTTCCTTTTCCTCCCAGGAAGGGTCTTAGAGCCCCACTAGATCTAGACGTCGTCTTAGAATGATTTCCTTTAGACTCTCCCAGAAATCCGACCACCTCCCAGGATGATTTCCCTTACACCAAGATCAGATAAAAAATAAAGAAAAATACAGAAGAAAATTTTGTGTAGAAGTTATTTCTCACTCAAACGTAGAACTCGAAGAAACGGTGCGCGATCAATGCTCTTGAAAATCATTCTCGTTGCAATCAATCAGTTGCGAATGGTCGATGAAGATTTCATTTGCCGGAGTTCTCCGACCACAAACGGGAGGAAGAAATAATGTTTTTCCTTCAACGAAGATGAAAATTCGTCCTCCTCCAGTTGGAGGCCGAATCCCAGAATGAAATATTCTCCTTCGTCTTCTTTCCAGGAAAATAAACACGCGCTTTTATATGGCTTGAAAAATATGCTACCGCCTGCTGTAGGGCTAGCGCTCGGTGGTAGGTCGATTCACGTGATGTTGACAGATGTCCAGCAGATTTGGAAAAATATTAAAATATTTTTTTTCGCTTTTATGATACCGCGACGTGGTAAGATGCTAGCTCCCGGCGGTAACATTTTACTCAACGATTCGTCGAGTATTCACATCGTTTTTGAGCTAGCGCGGAGCGGTAGAGCTAGCGCCACATGATAGGTGCCAGAGAGCTCGTCCAGAAATAAATCCACGCTAACGCGGGCGGTAAACATAGCAGTACACGGTAGGTGCCAGAGAGCTTGTCCATAAAATAATTCCACGCTAGCATGGTGTGGTAATGCTAGCACGCGGCGGTAGGTGACAGGTTGATTTTCTTATTCTTTTTGTACCAGAAAACCTGCACACTATACCCAACATAAGTATGATAAAAAACAACTAGGGTTTTGATATTGTCAAACCAAAGACATGCGGATCATAAGTTCCAACAAACTCCCCATTTTGATAATATCAAATCTCGTTCATGAGATATAAATAGTAATAGCAAGGTATAATGAAATTTATTAGTAAACATGAAATATTGCAGGTTGAATTAATCAATACTGCTCCCCCTACATGTGTGCTCCCCCTACACGTGTGCTCCTCCTACATGTGTGCCCCCTATATGTGTGCTCCCCCTACACACGATCTTACCTTGGGTGACTTAGCATAGAAATAGCTCATGCACACTCAAATTAAATCTGCACAATATAAACACACAACACAGTGTGATCAAATACACACTGAGATTTGTTATTCTCAAAGCAAGAGATGCGGAACACATGCTCCAACAAACTCCCCCTTTTGATAATAACAAATCCACTATGAAGAAATAATTCATAAATAATGATGTTTGTGTTTATAATAATTGATAAGCATTCAGTGCGTACTCCCTCTAGATAGATACTAGACCTACATAAATCTTCCAATTTTGTACTCTTCCTAAATGAAATATTTCTTTAAAATCATTCTTCCCCATTTGATATTATCAAAAGAGGGTGAGATAGAGCGTATTAACGAGTAGAGTTTTTCTATGATATCACTGGTTGATTACTCTAAATTGCAATTTGTGAAAAAACATGTTTCCACTTGTTAAGATAATTATCATGATCGAACATAAGTAGAGTATCAACGTTCTATGATTACTCCCCATAAATAGATGCTTTATATAAAAAAATTTAATGTACTTCCCTTGAATTAAGAAATTTATGCACGTTGTTCTCCCCTTTTTGGTAGAATAGGAGGGTAGAAGTGAGTGTTTGCAATGAGAATTAAAAAAAGGTCTTCG
This sequence comes from Platanthera guangdongensis, assembly GCA_039583875.1. Taxonomy (NCBI): domain Eukaryota; kingdom Viridiplantae; phylum Streptophyta; class Magnoliopsida; order Asparagales; family Orchidaceae; genus Platanthera; species Platanthera guangdongensis. Next base: position 83,853,146 of record CM077150.1, read on the forward strand.
TTAGAGAAGAAAAAATGAGATGCAATGTGCAAGATCATAGATAACTCTCTATCACTTATTGAGCAAAAATGTATGCATGATTGAATAAAATGGAAAAAATGACACTTGTTAAGCACATAATACAACTTAGTAAACATATTTTATCACTTGTTGAGAGCAAAGTTGTCAGGATCGAGATCATAGATGAGATCGTTTCAGGGGTTGGATCAGATCAGATCGAGGATCGTAAGATCCTACTACATTCATAAAGCCAGACTTATATGATGAAAATGAATTTGAAATCATACAATTACACAAATAATATATACAAAAAATTATATAATTAATCATTTTCATTGGTTGACTCTTAAGTGTAAGGCAAAATAAGAACATGAATAAAGAAACAATTATAATTATAAATGTACCTGAGTACTAGTTGAACTTCTGAGTTCTGACTCTACTTTAGCAACTGTAAAACCAAGATGAGTAAACATTTTTGTCCTAGCTGTCCCATCTTTTTCAAACTATCTTCAGTGATCAAATTATGAAGATGAACCAACAAATGAGAAAACATAAATTTGAGAGACAATCATAACGAAAAATTATCACATTGTCTAATAATCCAACCTCAGAAGCAAATGATGAAGCATCAGGAGCTACTTGACTAGAATGGAATCATGGAATGTTGCAAGCTTGCATGACAAATTTCCTATTTGATGTTTATAGTTATAACAATAAAAATGCTACAACGATGACAATATTTACACTATACTTTTTTGGTTGTACTATCTATTTTGATCTCTTGCTCCCACACAGGATCACTTCTAGAGTCGGATGCATTTTTTTGGGACTTTTTGCTTATGAGATTTGAATCATAAGGTCCAGGACCCGAGGTGGACATCTAAATATTAACAAAAATTAACAAAAAAAATAAGGTCATGAACTAATGATAAGAGAAACTCACATTCAGATGAATTCTGGACTGAAATCAGTTCAGAATTTCTGTACTGATTTCAGTCCAGAAATTATCCAGATTTCTGGACTGATTTCAAGCAGTGGAAGAGCAGTAAAGTGTACACTGCATAGGAAGTTTTTTGGATGAAAAATCATTCAGATTTCTGGTCCAGAAATCATCCAGATTTTGATTTCTGGACCAGAAATTATCCAGTTTTCTGGATGATTTCTGGATCAGAAATCTGGAAGATTTCTGGATCAGGGGAAGATTTCTGGATCATCCAGATTTCTGGATCAGAAATCTTCCAGATTTCTGGATGAAATCATCCAGAATGAAATCATCCAGATTTCTGGATGAAATCATCCAGAAATGATCCTAAAATCTGCATTAATTTTGGATCAGAAATCATCCACATTTCTAGATGATTTCTGGATTAGAAATCATCCACATTTCTGGATGATTTATGGATCAGAAATCATCCACATTTCTAGTTGATTTCTGGATCAGAAATCATCCACATATAAGAAGAGTGCAGAAGAAGAGTGCAGAAGAAGAAGAGTGAAGAAGAAGTAGACTTGTATTTTGTCGGGACTCGGGAGGAGGAGAGGAAATCTGGATGCCTGTGTGCCGTCGGGAGGAGAGGAATCGCCGGGAGGGGAGGAAGAACAACCGGTTGTATGCCGTCGGGAGGAGGGGATGAATCATCGTGAGGGGAGGAAGAACAGCCGGGAGTCGGGAGGAAGATCAGTCAGGAGGAATGGGTTAGGGTTATTCCGTGTGTGAGGAGGAGAGGAAATCTGGATGCCTGTGTGCCGTCAGGAGGAGGAGAGGAATCGCCGGGAGGGGAGGAAGAACAGCCGGCTGTATGCCGTCGGGAGGAGGAGATGAATCGTCGGGAGGGTAAGAAGAACAGCCGGGAGTCGGGAGGAAGATCAGTCAGGAGGAATGGGTTAGGGTTATTCCGTGTTCTTTTAATAGGGTCACAGGATCGCGGAATCGAGTAGGAATCGCGATCCTACCGATTCCGCGATCTGGCTCGCGATCCTACCTGGACGCAACCTAAATTCGATCCTGAACACGATCCGGATCGAATTGCAAAATCCGGATCGTAGGATTGTGCGGTCCTACGATCCAGAGCGCTATCCTGACAATATTGGTTGAGAGAGTGAATATTCATGATTAAACACAAGTAGTAAACATATAAAAACATGATAAACACTCTTAAACACTGTTGTGAAGATCGAGATCTTACTTAGGATCGGGAGGTATCCCTAAGATCGTAAAACGTAGGATCGATACAGATCGCAAGATCGTATTATAATAAAAATTAAAAAAATATACACATTGAAAGAATTATTTTTATAAAACAAAAACATCAGAAAAATGTAAAACAAAAGCATGAAAAATATGTAACAATCAACATTCGACAAATATTAATATAAAAGACATTGTAATTAGTGCATAGTTGCATATCATATCATCACATCAAAATATAATATTCCAAAAAGACAAACTCAAAAGTGTTCAATTCAACTTTAAATAAAATCATTCAAGTCAAAATTCAAATTTTCCCAAAAAGCATCTTCCTTTCCTTCAACCATCACTTGCTCTTCTTTCTCTCATGCGGCTGCAATAAGTTCTTCAATAAAATCAGGAGTATCCAACTCCGCTAAATTTGGAGCATCTACTTCATAAGTGTCCCCAAGATCATTCAAATTGTCTTTATCTTCATCTTCAACAATACACTCATTATCTGAAGGGATATCATCCAAATTGAAATTATCCGTGCTCCTTTTTTTCATTTTGCCCAATCTTGAATTTGTTATCACAAAGAAGGGGAAGAAGAATGCGTGATTGCCTGCTGCGGGAGCGCCTGCTGCGACGTGATCGGGGATGACCTAGAATGCGAGATTAGGAAAAAGTAATGTGACTTGTTTCCCTCATAAAACTCGTAAGATCGTCCGATCTTACGAGCAAAATCGAGATCTTGACAACGTTGCTCTTAAAATAAACATTTTTTTGGAAAATATGAGCATATTAAGAATAATGAATTTTAAGTGTAATAAAAAGATGTTTTCAATTCAAATCCAAGACATGTTATTTCATTGAATTTTTTGCAAGCATGATTTCAAAAATTTCAAAGAGCGATAAGAACTATAATGTTAGATAATTTGCATCTCAAGTAAAAATAAGCATTGTATCGGGCTATCTAGTGTATTTACTTATGATTTTAAAAAATAACATACGTATGCATTAAGATCCAATTCTCATGAGTAGAAGGTTTATGATAAATAATAATGTGTATAAATAGTGTTTTGATAAAATATAAAAGTGGATTAATCAAAACACATGACATATATAATGAATAATATAACATTAAAATACAAAAATAATATCACTTACACTATTTTTCAACGCACATCCGTGAGAACTATTTTTCAACGCACATCCGTGAGAATTACAACTATCAAGGTGCTCTATACACACAATGCTTATTAAGACTTATTAGAGAGTAGAGTAGTGTTTGGGGGATCACATTTATGCCTTTATTAGTATTATTTTTATTTTTGTGATCTGGTGTATTAAGAGAAATGATGAATATTTTGTTTGCTACAATACACTTTACAATTCTTTTTCTAAGGTGCTCAAGCTCACAATGCTCGTTAAGATTTAGTAATAGTGTGAGTTGTGCTTGATTGAGTTTTTCTTGTCAAATTTTATTTGATTTTTATTTTAGTGACAAAAGACTCGGAATTTATTTGTTGCACAAATAATAGTCATTTTTTTTAAAAAATATCATTCTCTAATGAATAAGAGCATGAAAAATAAATAACTGAAATAATCAATTCAGTGTAGTGTATGTAATTTATTTATGCATTTTAATTATTATATTATTACACTACCCAATCATGTAAGCATAAGATTAAAATCACATGTAGGTTATCAAAATAAGTGTGTGAATAAAATTATTTTCAAACATAAAACATTACTAATACTTAGAGACACACTAAGCAATCCTACACATATTTTTTATAATCAATTTCATTGCACATAACAAAATAATATTCACGAAATGACATAACCAAAATAATATTTTAAGAAACTTGAAAATTAAATCAAATATTGTGTTTAATCTTTAATTGATATAATTTATTCATCTTTGACAAGTGCAATGAGTAATAAGCAGTTTTTATAATTTTTTTAAAAATCAAACAATAAACACACAAAATGATATAGGAAAAACATATTTTTGTCATTTTAAATCATTTTATAATTTTTTGTTTGATTTTCATATATATATATATATATATAAATACTTGTGTTTTACAAAAACATGTAAGCTCAGAGAGATAAAAGATGCAAATAGAAGATAACATGATAGACTATTATACATGAATATAATGAACATCAGAAGTGACATACTGTTCATGAAATGAATATGAGTATACCCTAGATGAAGATACCCCAATAATATATCTACACCTTAACCCTGTACTAAGTGACGGATGAGCATGAGAAACTGCATAAATGCCGTAGGTTGGGATGTTAATCCCATATGCATACAAAAGAACCCACTCAACCTAACATTTTTCCTCCCACTGCCTCGTAAAGCCCCACTGGAACCCTCCCCGATTAAGGAAAAGACATGATTTTCAGGTTAGCGTTTCTAATGCACACAACCCAACGCCCCGCTATTGTGAGACACAAACAATGGTGAATGATCATGGTCATACTTAAACCTTTAATCCTAATTACCAATTTATTATAGTGAAAATATAAGTCATTTATAGGTGATGGATTTAAAAAGATAAAATTTAAATAATAAGTAAATTTTATCCCTTAGCAGGGATATGACTTTTACTCCAATTCTTTCAGTTGGATTGATTTATCATCAAAATTAATATGAAAAAGTTATATAGCAAAAGTATATGTAAAGTGTCCATCACATGTTGACTTAAAAACAAACAAAAAAATACAACATAAAAACAAAAAGGACATTAAGCACATTGTTAAGTAGATTATTGAGTAATTTTATTTTGATTAGCTTCTACTTCACGTAATAGGAGGATACTAATGGATAAGAGATTTAAGTATCCAAAAGGAGCCAAGTGTTGTGGTTCTTTTTGCTACCCAAACATAACGTGATAAACCATGAAGAGATAATGATGAATGTGTCATTTCGAGTAGAATAAGTGCGTTATTTTCAATGATAAGCCTCCATTCATACTTTAGTTGAATATTCTTTTTATTTGACAAATTTCCATAATCATTAATTTGAAGCTTATAATGATAGTGATTTTTAAAATTATTATTAATAAGAAATTTTTTGACATTACTTTAACTTTGATAGAAGTTGAATGCAGATTAAATATTTTACTCGGTGTATGTTTTATGAAATTTGAAACATTAGTAAATATCTTACATATATTTGAAGATAAACTAGATATAAACGATTTTTTATTATTTGAAATTTTTTGCACAAATAATTTTAATGATTCTAGTTTACGAGACAAAACAACATTTTCATTGATCAATATTTCATTTTGCTCTTTGGAAAAATTCAGCTCCTTTTCAAAAACCTTGAATTTATCTTTAAATTCTTTGCAATAAAAATAGAGTATAATATTTTTAACTACAGAGATAGAGGAAGAACAGAATACATCAAGCATTGGTTTTACATTTAGTTGTGCTTTTAAATATTTATTTTCTAAACACATTTCTGAATTATTTTTTTCAATTTCTTAATTCTACGTCTAACATTTTCTAGCACACGCAATGTAAAGATAGAATTACAAGCATAAAGTGAATTCGATTTCCTTACATTGCTCTTGGATGAGGCAAGATTGAAGCATAAAGTTTCTTTGAATTCTTCATGTGTTTCCTCATCCATAGTTAAGATTTCATTTTCCCATTCCCTTGATGTAGTTGTCAAGTTTTCCTTCAAGAGCAAATCTCCATTTGGTTTTTCACTTGGATCCATGAGAAATTACTCAGATTCATTATCTGCAGAAGGAGAACTATAACTAATCTCAAAAATTTCCATATATCATGAGCAGTAGGGAGCATGTAGATGAGTTTGGAGATTTTTTGACCAAGCCCACAAAACAGACTATTCATAGCTTTGACATTTAAATAACATTCGTGCATATTTAAATTATTTGGGGGCTTGACACAAGTCATGTTCCAAACTTCTATATATAATAATATAAGGATTTTCTCATTAGTGTTCTCCATTCGTTATAGTTTATTCCCCTAAACAAAGGTTTTGCTAACGAATTTTCTGCGTACAACTTTCCATCCCCACTAGTCGATTCATGATCAGGGTTGACCATTATTCCCGACGGTGAGGCCGTTTTGGAATAACCTCGCTTGATACCACTTGTTGGATCTGATGGCCAACCTTAAAGGTGGTGGTGGGGGGGGGGGTGAATAAGGTTTTAGGAGATCGCTCAAAATTAAAATAATTTTTTCTAAGAAAACAAGTTTTGGACACTACCGCGGGGCGGTAGACCACTACCGCGCAACAGTAGGTCACCGAGATCGATTTTCTTGTAAAACTTCGTTTTCTGATTTCTAACACATCACTCAAATCTCTACTAACATACATCCACGATTCTGAAATGAAATAAATAAAATATAATTTTATTCAAAATAAGAATAGTTGTTTACAATAGCAAAACTGAATCTCCGTGATGCCGGAGATCGGAGGCGATGAATACAAATGTGTTTTGGTTTATATACCAACCCTCCCAGAATTGGTGGACTCTCGCTGTTCTTTTCAAGAAGATCGACGAGCCGACTCTTTACCTTTCACCCCGGAAGGGTCTTAGAGCCTCATTAGATCTTTCAGATCTAGACGTCCTCTCAGGATGATGTCCTTCTGAATCCTTCCAGGAATCCGATGACCTCCCAGGTCGATTTCCCTTGTACTAAGATCAGATAAAAAATGAAAAATACAAAAGAAAATTTAGAGTATAAAAGTTATTTCTCTCTCAAACGTAGAACTCCTCCGAGAAACGGTACGCGATCGTTGCTCTTGAAAATCATTCTCGTTGCAGTCGATCAGCCTCAAATGGTCGTTGAAGATTTCGTTCGCCAGTGTTCTTCGATTACGTGAGGGAGGAAGAAATAATGCTTTTCCTTTGACGAAGATGAAAGTTCATCCTCGTGCAGATGGTGGTTGAACTCTAGAATGTAATATCTCCTTCGTCTTCTCTCTAGGAAAAAACACGTGCTTTTGTACCTTTTGAAAAATACGCTACCGCCGGCGGTAGGTTGATTCACGCGATGGTGACAGCTGTCCAGCAGATTTGGAAAAATATCAAAATAAAATATTTTTCCGCTTTTATGATACCGCAACGCTGTGAGATGCTAGCGCCCGACAGTAACCTTTTTCTCAGTTGTTCGTCGATTATTCACAACAGTTTTGAGCTAGCGCGGAGCTGTAGAGCTAGCGCCATACGGTAAGTGCTAGAGAGTTTGTCCAGAAATAAATCCACGCTAACACGGACGATAGACCTAGCGCTACGCGGTAGGTGTCAAATAGCTTGTCCAGAAATAATGCTACGCTAGCGCGGTGCGGTAGTGTTAGCGTGCGGCGGTAGGTGTCAGAAGTTTATTTTCTTTGTCTTTTTGTACCTGGAAACCTTTACACTATACCCAACACAGGTTTGATCAAATACAATTCGGGATTTTGATATTGTCAAACTCAAGAGATGCAGACCATAGGTTCCAACAATAATAAGGAATAAGAGTTCCTGAGTGTGTTCATTAGGAAGAAGAAGGCATCAACACCAATGTGCTTGGTTGGATTCAAGGTAATCTGGATAGCCCCGGCGTTGTCACAATAGTGAGTTGTACGACCAGAGGGAGCGACACCAAGGATCAACAAGCAACCACCAATGCTAGACAATATCCTCAGCAGTAGTTGGCATGGCATGGAGCTTATCCTTTGTGTTAGAACCAGAAACGCCAGTCTGCTTCTTGGATTTCCAGCCAATGAGTGAAGAGTCCAAAAGAGATAAATCGGTGACAAAACAACGATCAACAGGATCACAAGCTCATGTTGCATCAAAATATGCCTGTAACTGGAGGGAGCTGTTGCGGGGGTAGAATAAATCACGAGTCATAGTGGCACGAAAATATCGAAGAACACACATCAGGTGAACCTAGTGAACTAATGTGGGAGCACTCACAAACTAACTCAACACATGAACAACTAAGGCAACATCATGTCTGATAATGGTGAGGTAAACCAGGCTCACAACTAGTTGGAGGTACCGTGTCAGATCGGAAAGAGGAGTGCTCTCATTCGTACGCAGATGATGGTGGGGCTCCATGGGAGTAACAACAGTATGAGAGTCAGACAGTGCATCACGAGCCAGTAGGTCTGAGGTGTAGCGCTGTTGAGATAACCAATAGTCAGTAGGAGTAGTAGAGAACTTGATGTCCAAGAAGTAATGTAGTGTGCCAAGATCAGTCATCCGAAATTGCTTCTCAACATGAAAGGCATCGTCACCAGTGATAATCATGTCATCCACATATTGCAGTAGAAGGGTCCGACCCTGTGATGAAGAGTAGACAAACAAAGGTGGATCATGATGACTAGGCTGGAAATCAGCTGCAAGAATTACTGAACTAAACCGCTCAAAACAGGCCCGTGGAGCCTATTTGAGACCATAAAGTGCTCGACGGAGGAGACAAACAAGGTCATTAGTGGTAGAAAGACCTGAGGGAGGAAGCATGTATACTTTATGCTGCAAATCTCCGTAAAGAAATGCATTTTTCACATCCAGCTGAAACAAAGACGACTGACGGACGACAACAACTGCAATGAGGGTCTTGATAGTAGTCATGTTGGCCACCGGGGCAAATGTCTCATCATAGTCCCGACCGTGCTCCTTGACCTCTTGCTGAAAACCACGTGCCACCAACCAGGCCTTGTATCTCTCCACCGTGCCATCCGAGCGAGTTTTCACTTTGAAGACCCACTTGCAAGAGATTGAGATTTTACCATAAGGTAATAAAGCAAGAGCCCAAATATAAGTGCGCTCCAAAGCACTCGCCTTGTTGTACATGGCGGCCTGCCACCCATGAATCAGTGCAGCCTCCCTGTAGGTACTAGGCTCTAGAACACCACAAGTAGCTGCTGGAAGGGATGATAGGTCAAGGACCGGTAAATCAAGCAGCTGAGCAACAAGGTTGAGCCAATCTGATGAGTGTCGATCATGAGCGGGGTGGTGTCGTGCCAGAGGATCATCCACATGCAGCTCACTGGAAGAGACCCGATGCAGAGCGACAGATGGCACATCTGTAGGACAAGACCATTGAACATAATACCGACCATAGTGCTAAGGAAGAGCAGGGGCACAAACATGGACAGGAAGGTCAGGAGATTGTGGGGGTGACTCAGGAAGAACAAGGGCACAAACCTTGACAGGAAGGCCACGCTACTGTGGAGATGACTCAGGAAGGACAGGAGACAATGTCTCTGGTGGAGACTGAGTGTAAGTTAACTCGAAGGAAAGTGACACATGCAGTAGTATGGAGAGATAAATTGTCATTAACTGTAATGGATATGTGAGTAGAGGAAGAAATAGACGAGGAGAGGATGAGACAAAAAAGGGGCGGTCATTAACAAAAGTAACGTCTCGGGAGATAGGAACACGGCGGATAACATGATCATAACATCTATAACCATTGTGCTCAGGATCATAACCAAAGAAAACATAAGCGGTGGACTGAGCAGATAGTTTGGTGCGCTCACAAGGAGGAAGGACATAACATAGATAACCAAACACACGTAGGTGGTCATAACAAGGAAGACGACCAAACAGACGCTCATCGGGACTGCTACCTTGTAAGAAAGTGGATTGCTAGAGGCTAATAAGATAGACAGTTGTGGATATGGCCTCAACCCCGAAGTGTAGAGACACGTGAGAGGCAATGAGGAGAGTATGAGCCGTCTCAATAATGTCACGATGATTCCTTTCCATGGTGCCATTCTGTGAATGAGCACCATGACAAGAAAAGCTGAGGTAGAGTACCATGAGAGGCCAAAAGATCACAAAAGGCATGTGACAAGTATTCCCCCTCTAATCGAAGTGAAACGTACAAATATACGTGCAGAATTGAGTACACACCATAGAGACAAACTCAATATAAATACGAAAGAAATCAGTATGGGAAAACATCATGTAAACCCACGTATAACTAGAGAAATCTTCACAAAAATAATATAATAACGATGACAAACTTTTGAAATAAAAGGAACAAAACACCATACATCAGAATGAATATAAACTCACTGGATCGATATGAGAGCTGTAGCTGTTTGCTAAGCTTACATCCTGTATATGCGTGCGAGCGATCAACAGACACGTGCCCTAAGATACCCTGATGAACATGATAGGATAGTCGAGCTCCACTGGGATGGCCGAGGCGATAATGCCATTGCGGAATGCTGACCGACCAAAGATAGATGGGATATGCAATGGGGGAAGATGATAGCGAAGTGGGTGAAGGAAGCTGGAGATGGTTGAGCACTTAAACCCCGCTACAATGACGACCAATTACAATAAGTGTCCCTGTGTGATGATCTTATACATGACAAAAGCGCATCAAAAATAACAAGACAATCTCGAGAAGCAAGCTGACTAACAGATATGAGGTTCACAGAAAGTTTAGGGATATATGCAACATCTGGAATGTGAAAGTGGGCAGTATGCTGGGTACCAAAGCTAACAACGTGCAAAGTGGTGCCATCAACAATGATGACACGTAGGTCAAAAGAAACAGACCGAGGAGAGTGTAAGGGAGCTGCATCAAAGGTCATATGAAAGGATGCACCAGAATCAAGTAACCGGAAAGCATTAGTGATACCTGCAGATGCAGAGGCAGCTGCTGAGTTGGTCTGTGGAACGAAGGCGTAACTGACAACAGACACCGAGGACAAGGGGGCATGACTCCGAGAGAACCGCTGAGTGAGATGTATGATCTGATTTGGAACAGAGGTAGTGTTGTCAGGAGTAAGAGACGTGATATGAGTAGCTTGAGGTGGTGCGCCATGCTAGTTTAGGACACACTGTAACTTGCGACACTCAGAACGAATATGTTCCAAGTTGTGCTGTCAGGATTAAGAGACGGGATATGAGCAGCTCGATGTGGTCCGCCCTGCTGGTTTAAGACACACTGGAACTTGCGACACTCTGAACGGATATGTCCCAAGTTGAAACAGTTCTGACAGAGGGGAACACAACGCTAGGATGGCCCGGAGCCTGGGGTGCACCTGGCAAGGTACTTGATAAACAACTGAAGACGAGCGATACAGAGCAAGTGCACTAAATCAGGAGGAGGTAAGACCGGTGGATCAAGTGCCGAGAAGCCGTACTGGGGAGCTGCGAGAACTAAGTGTGATGAGGAGACTGGGTGCATGGCCTCCAAAGAGTGAAAACGAGTCTCCTCAACGACAACAACAATAATACAGTCACACAAGGATGGTGGAGCAACACGATGCATTAGCTGAGCACGTACAGACTGGAATTCGGGTCAAAGGCGCATGAGGAACTCATACATGCTCTGGTGATCCCTCTCCTCAGCAATAGTGATACAACAAATACAAGTGGGGAAACTAGAGGTAGACATCTCATCCAGCTGGCGCCATAAATCTCTGAGCTCTACAAAGAAAGTCTGAATGGAGCACCAAGGAGTATTTTGCGCCTGGATTGAAGACATAGAGCTGACGATGATCCCATAACTCCTTGGCAGTAGGAAAATCACATACAACCATACAAATGGATATCTCAACAGACTGATAAAGAACGACAATGATCTGGGTGTCATCATCATGGTGTTCCTTCCGATCTGTCACACTAGTGGCAGAAGGAGAAGATGCAATAGCTCCACTAGTGGCAGAAGGAGAGGATGCATTATCAGCATGGGGATGGATGTGTTACGAGCTCGTGATTGTGAGCGCGTGCACCGGGGAAGAGGATGAAAGTCCTCAAGGGAGGAGAAAGATGGTCAACGAGATATGGTGGTGGAGGCGTTGCTTGCGGCGAGTTGCACGGATGCAGGATGCAGATCAGCGATGGGCGGCGTTGTCTGCGGCGAGTCGCGCGAGTATTGCGATGCAGGAGAGGCGGCTAGGGTTACCAGGGCAGCGTGTATTTTGTGAGTTGAGGGAAAAAAGGTAGAGAGAGAGAACTAGAGAGAATATTGGACAAAATAAAATGAAAATACTTCTTGCTTCTCCCCTTGGCACACACCACACACATATAAATAGTTCATAAAAGTGCCCCCTCTTTGGACTTAGACACAACAAATCAATTACACATACAAAAATATAAAATAAACTTGATAAATAGTCCGCGACATGCGCGGCCAAGGCAGGACCAAGGTGGTACCGTAACATCCCCACCCTGCCCGACGACAAGCTTGCCCTCAAGCTTGGTCTGTACTGACGGTCAGCGTCGGATCTTCCATGTCAGTGTCAACATCCCGTTCAGAAGCGGAGTCTTCTGCCTCCAACCAGAAGAGGCTCTTGCAGCGATGTCCACAGTAGCATGTCTCGTCGTATTTGTACTAGGGGCTCATGGCACGTCAGTCACTCATTTCCTGTGGTGACAGTTGTCGAACGACAGCGGGGCAGTCAGCGTCACGTTTCGGGCCGAGGAGACTGACGGTGCCCGATGACAGAGGGCCCAGAGTACGATTGGATCCGTCAGTGTCCCTATTATCTAGATGAGGGCGATCCAAAAGCAGACACTTATCGAAGACTCGAGCAAGGTTGATTGTAGTGGTTAGATTTGCGTGCGCCTGAAATTCCACGTCCCTGCGGTGGCGCTCATGAAGTCCTGCTGTGAAGATGGACACCTGCTGTGTCGGAAGAACAGAGGTCGTGCGGGTCAGGTGGACTTGAAACTGCTCGAGGTACTCATCGATCGGACCAGTCTGCCAGGGGGAAATGAGATCCCCCAAGGGATTGCTGTAGATCGGAGGGCCGAAGCGGAGCTTGCAGTTTACCTTGAAATCTTCCTAAGAGAGGAGTGGTTTCTCGCGTTGCTGTTGGGAAAATAAAAGTTGTGCTGGGCCCAACACGTGGAAGGCAACAATATTGAGCCACTCTTCCCAAGGGGTGCGTTGGTGGGTGAAGAACTGTTCGCAACGAGAAAACCAGGCGAAGGGGTCCTTATGTCCGTCGAATATTGGAAAGTCGCATGTATCGTGGCATCTCGTCGCCTTCGTGTCGCGGGGGTAAACATTCCGGCAGGGTCGGCGGAATCGGCGCCTCGCTGGAGGAATTGTTGCCTGTTGGGTCGGTTGGTTAGCTGCGAGTTGGGTGGTGACGGCGACAATGAGGGCGTTGTTGTTATCCGTTAGGATCTTGGCGAGAGACTCACAAATTTGGGAGAGGGAGGGCTGGTCGGCTATTTCGTGCAAAGAAATTGGTGGGTGGTTGACGCCAGAAGGGCTGGAGAAGGGACGAGCCGGTGGTTGTAGCATCCCGGTAGAGGCCGCAAGGAGGGAGCACCCGTCGATGGAGGATCCGAGGAGAATGACCGCTGGAGGAGAATTTGTGGCTAGCTGTCGAGGTGGGAACGGCTGGGCGGAACCGCTGGAGGGTCGGCGGACGTCGAGGCCGGCTGGTACTGCCAGGACGACGACTGTCGTCGACTGTACGAGGCTGATCGGCCCGTGCGGGCGCAAAGGAGCTTGGTCGGAGCTGCTGAAGGTGCTGCGGTCGGCGGGTTGTCCTTAGCGTCCACAGTGGGGTAAGAACTGGCCGGATTTAGAGTATCGGCGGCGGGGAGAGTCGTTCCCTCTGATACCAAGATGTTACGGGTTCGTGATTGAGAGCGCATGCACCGGGGAAGAGGAGGAAAGTCCTCAAGGGAGGAGGAAGATGGTCAACAAGCTATGGTGGCGGAGGCGTTGCTTGCGGTGAGTCGCGCGGATGCGAGATCCAGATCGGCGACGACGACGTTGTCTGTGGCGAGTCACACCAGTATCGCGATGCGGGAGAGGCAGCTAGGGTTACTGTGGTAGCGAGTCCTCCGTGAGATGAAGGAAAAGGGGTAGAGAGAGAACTAGAGGGATGATTAAACAAAATAAAATGAAAATACTTCTTCTTGCTTCTCCCCTTGGCACACACCACACACTTAAATAGTTTATAAAAGTGCCTCCTCCTTGGGCTTAGACACAGAAGATCAATTACGCATACAAAAATATAAAATAAACTAGATAAATAGTCCGCGACATGTGCGACTAAGGCTGGACCAAGGTGGGACCGTAACAGGATGATGGAGCCGAAGTAGTGCCATCAATATGACCCCAAAGATGTAACCCACGAAGATGCCCTCAAACTGTGGAAGACCATTTCTTGTAGTTGGTCCCATCAAGGATGATGTCGGATTTCGAAGGGCACGAAATGTGAGGCGAGGCCATTGACACAAACTGAACAACAACAGAAAGGGCGTCATGGAGATGGCAGAAGAAAACATAACAATATTGGCACAAGGTAAAAACAGTAGCAGTTGGAGGCTGGCAGGACAACGGCCTAGCAGTGTCGACGAAAGCGGGAGAAACACCTAGCTGTGTCGATGAAAATGGGAGATGCGTCTAGTAGTGTCGGCGAAAGAGGTATCGATCAAATCAACTGGATCTGCTACAGGATCGACTGGATCTGCTGGACGGGATGGAACGAATGACTTTAGGCAAGATTGGCGAAGGCTGGAGCAACGGGATTGACTGGATCTGCGCCTGGCTAGATCGATTGACGGAAACGAGGTCAGTGAAGGCTGGAGCGATGTGATCGACCCTTGGTTAGATCAATCGACGGGAACGGTGAAAAAGAAAATCTATTGCTCTGATACCATGCTACCTTTTGAAGAGAGCACACAATCAGTTTGTTCACAGCTAAACGAAGCCCTTCTTTTGTTATTTATATTTGAGTCACACTTAACATCTTTAACACATTGGATAGGAAAGTGGAGAGTTCACTGTTGCTACAACTGCTACCAGGGCCAATGGTTCTAAGATTGCCACCACTTATGCTGACCACAACCTTTGAGTATTTTTATGTAACACCCCAACCTAATTTAACAACAATCAACAGTTTGGTTGGAACCTGTGATAAGAAGTATACTAAGCAAAAATACTAAAACTGGTATATAGTAGGCATACGTGAAAGTACTAATTGAAAACTTGCAGTGAAAGTAAAGTATGCAACTTAAGGTAAAAAGAAGTACCTCAATTTCTAAATTCACTAAACCATCTAGAATTTTAAGGAAACATAAAATAGAAATACTGAAAATTTATATATTGTCTGTTAAATTGAATTTTTTTGATAATTCTGTTACATTTCGATCATAAATAACCATTACAACAACTGAAATGAAAGACAAACAAGAGTGGAGAACCACAAACATTTATCCTTGGCGAAACTCCCCACCGGTGACCCCTGAAAAGAAATGTCTGAAGACGGGTCATACAAATTGGTGATCAAGAAAGTCTACCCCCACTAACACTAAAAATACATAATTTGGCATGCATATAAAAATATTAACTTTAAAATATTGATGCATGCTTCTGAATATAACCCAAATGGAGATCTGAAGGTGCCCTGAACTACTGCGCCCCCTGAGTGAAACATGGACTCACATCTAATTATTTCCAAGTCTGGAACTGTGGGTTGTTGACCCGATGTTTGAGGCTCATATGGACTACTGAACATACGAGTATGACACCACTAAGTTTGATGCTTATTATGTGTTCCAAGCTTTTGTGTTTAGCGTAGTGGTAATAAACATCTTTAATTAACCATGCTCGCGCTTTATCATGATCACTTTTCATGTTCTGATCTGAATGATAAATTAGGTTAATTTCGTTGTCAATTAACACTTATTTGTAAATTGTGCGTGACATGATTCAATTTGTATCTTGTATCTTTTTATCTTACTATTATTATGTATTTACAAGTTCTGCTATTTTATAACAGTGACATGTCTAGCCAAGATGAGTCAGATGTTTGTTACTAATCTCGGAATCCTACTGTCCTAGGATATTACCAGCACGATTCAACAAGAAAATTGGAAACCCTTAACCGTAAAGAAAGAAGGCCACTGCCTGGGCTCATAAATAGGGCAATGAAAGTTACCCGTGCAGATATGGTGAGAAGATAAGTCTCAAGAGGGCTGTCGTGGAAGAGGTTAGGCGAAACTTTAGTTTCAAAATTTGATGGTGGAAACCATGAAAATCACGAAGGAATTTACCGCAGGAAATCGAACTGGTAATCACTTGATATATGAGGCAAAAGGAAAGGCCGTGCGTGAGCCTGAATATGTCAGAACTAGATGCCGAGCTTCCACGAATCGTAGGAAAGAGTCGTCAGAGGCTTCAGACAAGAGGAGTGGTGAAGAGGTGGTCGTCGGACCGTAGGGTAGTGGTCGATGGAGGCTCCTCCGTTGGAAACTACCGAGGGTGTCGATTGCGAGAAAAGACTGAGTGTCGGGTTTTGATTCTGTCGAGTGCCTAACGGGAGAGGATAAATCGGGTTATATATGCACGGTTATGAAGTCGTGGGTGGGTGGGGGGTGGCCTGCAGGCCCGGGCCCAGTGGGCCGGCCCGAGCCCGGCCCGGCGAAAGCCTTTTGGCCCGGCCCGGAAAAAGCCCGGCCCGGGCCGAGACCGGGCTCAGGGCCCTTACAGGGCCCTGGTTTTAGGGGCTAGCCCGGCCCGATGCCCGGCCCGGGCCGGGCCGGGCAAAGCCCGAAAATCGGGCCGGCCTGGGCCCGGACCCGGGCCCAGGCGAAGCCCGGACCGGGCCCGCACGCCGGCCCGGTCCTTCCAACGGCTCTAAGAGCCGTTGGAAATCCAACGGCTCTTAGAGCCAACTGCAGCCAGCAGGGCTCAGCAGCCCTGCTGGCTGCAGTTTTTTGGCCTAGGGCTAGGCAAAAGCCTCCCTAGGCCATTTTTTATTAAAAAAAAATAAAATTTTTTTTTTTATAAAATCCCCCCCCTCCTACCCGATCCCCCCCTCTCTCTCTTCCACTCTCTCTCTCTCTCTCTCTCTCTCTCTCTCTCTCTCTCTCTCTCTCTCTCTCTCTCTCTCTCTCTCTTCCACTCACTCACTCTCTCTCTCTTCCACTCTCTCTCTCACTTATTCTCTCCCTCTCTTACTCTCTTACTCTCTCTCGCTGCATGGCATCCTCGTCCTCAACGCCGGCGTAAAAGCACGGCCGAAGTGGTGGAGCATAATCGGAGGGCGCCCGTCTGGGAGCATTTCGACAAGGTTAAAGTCGGCGACGAATTCAAGGCGCGGTGCAAGTTGTGCTCGTTGCTAACTCTTACCGGCAACTAACAAGCGAAACGCTAAGTCCTGTTTTGCAAAGCAAGCTCCCGAGTCCAGTCAGGGACAAATATCAGCATCAGGACAAATTTGGACGTACGATCAAGCAAGACAGCGAGACCTACAGGTGAAAAACGTCATCAGACGTGATTCAGTCACTACGACAACGATGAGACGACGGAGTATATACACGAAGGGCTTCAGCCCAAATATCAACAGGTAAGTAGATCCACTATTAGCGCGACGCACTTAAATTATATTTTGACGCAGATTTAATAAAATTTTTTGAAACTTTCGAGGGACGTGTGAGTTTAACGAGCGACGTTTGGAGTAGTAGCGTTAGGGTAGGGTTATCTTATATTTGTATAACTCATTGGATCGATCCCGTGGGATTTAAATAAGCGCGTAATATGTTTTGAAGGTTTTGAATTTCCGCACACCGGTAAGGCTATATATTCAGTAATTATTAAATGTTTGCGTGAATTTAAAATAAAGGATAAAATAATGAGTATTTCTTTTGATAACGCTGTAATAACAACACCGCAGTACGTGAATTAAAACCAATGCTCAACGGTGCGTTTTTTCACACTCGATGTGTGTGTCACGTTTTAAACTTAGTGGTACAGGATAGTTTAGAAGCTATGGAACCATATGTTGAGAAAATTCGTACTATGCTTAGATTTATTTATTGTACCAAACAGCGAAGTCAAGATGAAAATATCGCACAAGGTCACAAATATTTGAAACCTCAATTTGATATGCCTGTAAGATGGAACTCCACATATAAAATGTTAAAAAGAGCGTTTCAACAAAAAACACTTCTTATGGAATATTACACTATGACAAATAATCATAATTTAACTGATAATGATTGGGACTACTATTTCATTACATGGATTTATTAAAATGTTTTTATAGGGCGACTGTTTTTTTATCTGGTGTTTATTATCCCACTAGCTCGTTAGTAATTGAAAATTTTGTAAATATCGCACAAAAACTTAACTATTTTAAGCAACACTCCGGATGGCTTCCTTTAATTGAAGTAATAGAAGAAAAATTTTTAAAATATTATAGAGAAATGCCTCCTGCATTTTCATGCGCCGCCGCTTTAAACCCGTTATTCGCTGTAGACGGCGTAGAAAATTTAATAGATGAAATTAACGTTAACTTAGACATAAATATAAGTTTCGATGACGTTGACGACGTTAGTACTAAAATCTATTTTTACCGAATGTTTTAATTATTACGACAACTTATATGGCTCACGACCACGAGAAGAAATAACTAGGACAAAAGATTCTTTTACAAATAAAATTTTAGAATTAGCTTCCAGAAAAAAAGCACGCACATCGAGTAGTTTAAACGAATTAGGACTGTATACCACAATTTCGTGATATGACTACGGAAGAGATCGAAAACTTCGATATCTTAAAGTGGTGGAAAAGTAAAGCTAATACCTATCCTATTTTGGCCTATATGGCCCGTGATTTACTAACAATTCAAGCTAGTACAGTAGCTTCGGATCCGCTTTTTCTCTTAGTGGCAGGATTTTGAACACGCGGAGGAGCCGACTAAATGAAGAATCACTCGAACTATGCATCTGCTACAAGGATTATTTGGATGCTACGTAGGAAGCAACACATTTCAGCGTTGGAGGAGAGCTCCGAGGAAATTGAAGAGGAGATGGACAATCTGAATTTATAAAAATGTAATTTTTTTTATTATCATTTAAAATAATAAATTTCTTTTTTTTTCTATTTTTTTTTTAAAGTGTAATTTTGTTTTTTAAAATTTCAATATTAATAAAATTTTTTATTCTAATTTTTATTTCATTTTTTTAATTTTTTAATTTTTTTAAGTAATTTTTTTCTTAAGAGGGCCCGGCCTGGGCCCGGCCCGGCCCGGCCCGGCCTGGCCGGGGGGCCGGCTCGGGCCCCTTCCCGGGGTCAAAGCCCGGGCCCGGCCCGAGCCCGATAAAGAAAGGGCCCGGGCTCGGCCCGGTTTGCAAGCCCGGGCCCGATCAGGCCCGGTCCGGGCCGGCCCGATTTTTGTAGGGGGGGTGGAGTAGCTTTTGCCTCAAAGGAAAATAAGGAATTTCCCTTATTACTAACCATTCTATTGAGCTTCAAACTTTGCCGTTTAAGCGTAATCCGTTCTTGCACCGTAGGTGGTCTCGTTGAAAAATAAAACAAAATTAAACTTCTTATTAACGATGATTAAATAAGATGACAATTGATGCTTAAAAGTTAATGCCAACGAGAGTAACTTCTTAGAATTGCCGCTGACGCTGTTCATTCTGACTTGCAAATTGATCCTGTAATTACGAGAGACAACACATAATTTTTTGGATCTTACATTTTATGTCTTGAATAATATTTTTATCCAGGTCACTCTTTCGTTTAAGCTAAAACTTTCTACTGCTTACTCAAGATATTTCCGTTAGCTTGTGGATAATAAAACTATTCAAAACACTTTCTAAAATCAACAGTTTTATTTCACCGTTCTTGATCGTTATCCACCTTCATAATTTCTTTTCAACAATTTTATTAAAAATGTTCCATTATCATATTTGTTGAAAAACTGTCAATTATGTTGTTGTAGCCTGTACAAAAAGGAATCAAGGAATCTTGTAGGCTGTATTTCTTGTATAAACTTGTATGAGTACAAATATATAGGTAGAGAGCAAGAGAGAAATCCCAAGAGTACAATGTGGGACAAATCATAAGACATACTTGGGCCTATAAATGGGCCATAATTACATTGAGCTATTACATAACTTTCTACTATCTTCCAACACTTCCCCGCAAGCTGGAGCATACAAATCGTAAGCACCAAGCTTGTATAGGAGCTGCTGATACAATGACTGAGGTAGAGCCTTGGTAAAGATGTCTGCAACTTGCCCAGAGGCTGGAACATGTTCCAATTCAAGTTTCTTCAGTTGTACCTTCTCCCGGACAAAGTGTCAATCCACCTCAATGTGTTTTGTTCGCTCATGGAACACAGGGTTCTTCGCAATATGTATAGCAACCTGACTGTCACAGAACAGAGTAGCCGGTGAGGAAAGTTTGACACCCAAATCACAAAGAAGGCTCTCTAACCAGGTAAGTTCAGAAACGACAACAGCCATAACACGATACTCGGCTTCAACAGAAGAGTGAGCAACAACTGATTGCTTTTTGCTACGCCATGTGATGAGATTTCCTCCAAAGTAGGTACAAAAACCAGTGGTGGACTGTCAATCATTAAGAGAGCCCGCATAATCAACATCAGTGTACGCAGCAAGGGATAAAGCGGAGGATGACTTGTATACCAACACTCGTCCCGGGGCAGCTTTCAAGTACCTGAGCATGCGTTCGACAGCCTGTAGATGAGATATTCTCGGTGAATGCATAAAACGACTAACCACTCCAACAATAAAAGAAATATTGAGTCTTGTAATTGTTAGGTATATTAGTTTTTCTGTAAGGCGCCGATAATATTCAGGATTGTTAAGAAGAGAATCTGATTATGTTCCATGAGCACTTAGCTTGTGGTTGACATCCATAGGTGTTTCCGCGGGTTTACATCCAGAATAACCAGCATCTTGAAGATGGTCAAGACAATATTTCCTTTGAGATAGGACCCGACCATCAGAACGACGAGCAACCTCAAGTCCAAGGAAGTAACGAAGGTTTTCCAGATCTTTTGTTTAAAAGACAGAGTTTAAGTGTTGTTTGATCTGTTGTATCCCGGTGGAGTCATCGTCTGTTATCAAAATATCATTCATATAGACTAAGAGAATTACAGTCTCTGTTGATTGATGACAGGTAAAAAGAGAGAAGTCAGTCGAGGTTCGCTGAAAACCAATATCACGAACAGCCTTGCTAAAATTTTCAAACTAAGTCCGAGGGGACTGTTTGAGACCATAAATCGCTTTACGCAGTCGGCACACCCTAGACTCCCCCGTGGTCTCAAACCTGGGAGGTTGGTTCATGAAAACCGTCTCATGCAGATCACCATTCAAAAAGTCATTTTTAATGTCCAGCTGATGTAGTGACCATCGACGGTGAACAAGTGAGATAAGTACCCGAACAAAATTGAGTTTGGTGACAAGTGAGAAAGTCTTCTCATATTCCAAGACCTGTTGCTGAGTAAACCCACGAGCCACAAGACGGGCCTTGAGGCGATCGATTGTCCCATCCAAAGCATGTTTAAATGTAATGATCTATTTTCAGCTTACGCAAGACTGCGTGGAAGGAAGAGGAACCAGATCCCAAGTATGTTTAGCCCAAATGGCTGACATTTCAGGCTCCATTGCCGCACGCCATCCAGGGTGATGAAGAGCCTCCTACACAGTATTAGGTAGAGGAATAGAAGAAAGAACAAGAACAAATTTGAGCAGAGGAGGAGAGAGCCGATGTAGCGAAATATAGTTGGCGAGAGGATGAGTCGTAGAAGCGGGGGTAGGGTCAGCTGGCCGCGAGATAGTACTGGTAGACGGTAGCAGTGGTTGGGCTCCGGAGTTCGGAATACGACAAGTGTACACATGAATGAGAGGAGGTTTGGGTGCTGGTGGTTTCACATCGGGTGTTGGAAGTTGAGGAGGTAGAGAAGTCGTGACTGGGATAGCAGGGCGTGGCACAAGGTGCACAGACAGAGGTACTGAGGTGGATGACAGAAAGGGTTGGTCTTTCAGGAATGTAACATCAGCTGACACAACCACTTTCCGGTCGTCTGGAGAATAACACACATATCCTTTTTGAGTGCGAGAGTACCATATGAACATACATTTTGTTGCACGATGTGCAAGTTTATCCGTAGGGGGACCATGATTATGAACATAGCAAGCACACCTAAACACCCGAGGTGGGAGAGGAAATAAAGATTGAGAAGGAAAGAGCAGGCTAAACGGAATGACGAAGTTGAAGACGGAGGAAGGCAGACGATTGATGAGATGACACGTAACTGACACTGTAAAGTTCTAGTATTCGATGGGTACCTGCATCTGAAGCATTAAGGAGCGAGCAACATCCAGAAGATGTCGATTTTTGCGCTCAGCAACACCATTTTGCTGAGCAGTGTAAGCACAAGATGTTTGATGCATAATTCCAAACTCAGCACAAATGGAGGCGAACGTTCGACTTGTATATTGCCGCACATTGTCAGTTCGGATGATTTTAAGCTGAGGAGAGAACTGAGTACGAAGTTCAGTAACAAACGTACGAAATATAGAAGTGAGTTCGGTACGATCTCATAGTAAATATAACCAAGTCACTCGAGAGTAATCATCAATAAACGTGACAAAGTAACGGTACCCAAATATAATAGGGACTTTATAAGGATCCCAAATATCAGAATGGACAATAAATAAAGGAGTACTAATCCGATTACAGACAGGACTAAAGGACACACGATGTTGTTTACCAAAGATACATGACTGACAAGTAAACTCATGAATGAGACATCTAGAAGAGCTTGCTTTAGAATCTGGATGGGAGCATGTCCAAGACAACGATGCCACTCAACTGAGGAGACGACAGAAATGGTAGATGGAAGGACATCAAGGAGATAGAGCCCATGAGATAGCAGTCCGCTACCAATAATATTCTGCGTTCGTCGATCCTTCTTAACAAAAGAAGATGGTGAGAATGTAACATGACAATCAAGATCCTGCGTAAGTCAGCTAACAAAAAGTAAGTTGAACGGAGAGCCCATAACATGAAGAACCGATGTTAGGATATGGGTCGGTGTGAGATGGATATCAGCAGCTCCGGAGATAGGGGTGGAGTCACCATTAACGACAATCAATGTTTTAAATATCGGATGTCGGACACATACCGGATTATGTTTTTAAATGTCGGATGTCGGAAGTCGGAGACATGTCGGGGATATTTTAAAATATCGGATTTCCATATATTATAAATAAAATTTTTATTTAACGTGTACTAATTATAATTATATGTTATAAAAATAGAAAAATAACATAACAAATAAATAAAAAATAAGTCATTTATATTATGAAATAAATTTAAATAGTATTTAAGAAAAAATATTATTAACAAATACAAAATGATACATTGTAAAATATATTTAATACTATACACTAATTTTATTTTGATAACAATAAGTTTATTGCAAATTAAAAAGATTTAAAAGTTAAAAATACTTGATTTATTTGTAAGTTTTTTCAAACTTATAAATTTATATTAAAAATACGAAACAATCACATAATAAATGTATTAAATATTTTCCTATTTTTTATAATATGAAATTAAAAATATGTGAAACAATTATACAAAATTTATTGTAAAAATAAAACGTTAAAAAATTAAAATAATAAGTTTAATCGATTTAAACATACATAATATAATATCCTATCCATATGTGATTTAAATATATGATGTTTGTCTGCAAATATAACATAAAATAAAATAGCGGGTGATACATTTAAAAGTCGCGTCGGCTGATATATCGGAAAAAATCGGACATGTCGGCGTATATTTTACAAAAGGACATAATCTATTATTTTGAGAAAAACATATCGTTTTCCTCTAAAAAATGACATGTCGGGAGACATGTCGGACATGTCGGACATGTCGGAGGACATTTAAAACAATGGCGATAATGATGAACTTGGGATGAGGAGAGGTCAAGTATTGCGATGGCTTCTGACAATTAATATGATGGGTGACACCAGAGTCCACAATCCAGTGAGAACTCCGAGATAGACAGATTATACCTTCATTGGAGATGGAAGCCATGGAGCCCGAAGAGCGGGCAATCACCCCTTAGAGTTGATGAACTTGGGTGCGGATAGCATCAATGTCAGGCTGAGCATTGGAAGAAGTCGAAGTAGAAGCCAAGGGCAGAGACTCGGCCTTAGTAGAAGCAACAAGTTGTGGTGGCAGACCATGCTTACGATAGCAGGTGACCTCCAGATGATTTTCCCGACCACAAAAATTGCTTTTAAGGGGGGGGGGTGTAACACCCCTTCCCAGTATTACAGAAATCAGCCGTCCGGCCGGGTTAGTGATATAAAGAAAACTAGGAAGCAGTATTAAAACTAGTAGCAGCAGGTAATAAAAGTCCAAACTAAACAGATTTAATACTTACAGCGGGAGTAAAAATTAAACTAAGGTTAACCACATACCTGATGTCTGGATTCACAGAGCCACTAAACAAGAATGAGACTGCATTAACTGAAAATCTGAACTATCAAAATAAGTCTGATACAAGATATATAAAAATATTAATGAGTTACAATGTCCACAACTACAAGTACATGCTGAAATGGAGTCAACTGAAAATAGAAAAAGTACTACACTCGGACACCACCATGCCGCTCATCCTAGACGTAGTTTCCCACCTGGGTCACCTGAAAAACATTGCCCACGAAGGGTCAGAGTAAAGAAAAACAATTCCCCTTAGTGACACTAAAATAGATTTACATATGAATGCATGCATGTCTTTAAAACTAGTCTCGTGCACTGAAAACATTTCATGATATATGATATGCATGCTTTTCCTATACTTACTGGTGAACACTATAATTCTATACTCATGACTTTCCGTTCATTTACCCAAGTCCTGACGTTCACTAACTAGTGTACTGTCTCACGTCAATTCTGTACTTGAGTTCTAGGTGGCTTCTAGCCTACACGTTTACTGGGAAGGCTCTAGGCAGAGTAGCTCCTAACGCGCAAAAATCTGAAACTGACGACCCGAGACCATCTGACGAACTCAATTGTTCTAGTGCCACGCGGACACGGTCTCGAATCTACTAACTATCTCAAAGGGGAGTCAACTCCCAAGACTGTAACTCATAGGATACCATATGCCCTATGAGAAAGGTAGTGCGCCTCTACCAAGCACAAAAGACTGGTGTGCTACTGACCTTTTTGGTCTGACGCTACTCTGCATGGGATATCTTTTCTGGTGTACTACTGAGCGACCCTTGAATTTCTCGTGGTCGACTTGAATAGACCTTCGCACCCTTGGTCGGACAGTTTCCAAACTTACGTGTACATGTGAAGTTTCGTACTTAACTTACCGTTCACGATTTTACTAACGTGGTTATGGAACAAGACGTTATCATACGCGTTTCCACAATTATTTTCCTACTGTCACACTTCTCTATGCATGCTTATGATGTTGTATGAAACCTACTTATGCGTATAAAAATACAATTACTTGATATGTCTAACTAAAAGGAATTAGGATTTCCTTACAGTGGTGCTGCGACGTTCGTATACTCGGCGCGGCGACATTTTCTCTTTCAAAGTAATCCTACTGCTGGGGACCTTCCAAACGCTGCCCCGACCCCGCCAAAATCCTGCAATTTACTGTAACCCTAATTTCAGAATTTCCCCTCTACGATATTCTCATGGAAAAATTTATAAATAACTAGGGTTACAAAATTTATGCGTTAAACTTCAAGTATTACCTTTAAGTATATCGTTTGGGGCTACCCAAGCGTTCCACACAAAATCCGTGGTGAACTACGAACACCAAAACCTAGGATAGGGCAATCAAAACGAAAACCTAGGTTAAATTAGTTTCCAAATCAAAGGGAATCCAAGCAAAAACGAGAAAAGGAAGAGATCTACTCACCGAAACCAAAACGTTCACTTCCACCGGTTAGGGTTGAATCCGACACTTCCACGGCTAAGGAAGGAAAAGGAATGCCCACTGGTGCTCGTAGAGGAGGGAGGAGTGGTCGGAGATGGTTTCCGGAGAGGGATCAGACGCCGAATAGGGCTTGCGGGAGGCGCGGCTTCGATCGCTGCGGGAGACGGACGGGCGCGTGCGTCTGTTTGCGGGAGACGGGCTGCGGTTTATTCCCGAGAGAAAAGGGTTGTGCGGGATCTGGCTTGCGGTTTTAATTATAAACCGCATGAGAGATGGGGGGGGGGGGAAATGATATTGGCACCCCAAGGCTATTTTCTTACACAATAACTTCATTCTCACTGCGCGCCACTAAAAGAACGCGTCACGCACTAAAATTTATGCACTTAACGAACTAATGGTCGCTATGGAAAGGAAAAGTAACATTATACCTTCTCAACGCGCCGCCTCGATCAAAAATTCGTCGCGACCTTCCCCTACAATTTTAAATAAAATCACGTCAGATCTATGGATGTTACAAATCTCCCCTCCTAACAAAAATTTTCGTTCTCGAAAATTGTAATCATACCTGAATCGAAGAGAAAAGAATAGTCTGCATTGCTCTGAAGCTCATCCTCTCGCTCCCAAGTGTACTCTGGCCTGCCACAGTTCATCCAAAGGACTTTGACCATGCGAATCTCTCTATTTCTGAGCTTCTGTATCCTTGAATCCACTATTCTGACTGGTCTAACCCCAATACTAAGATCCGTCTCAATTGGTGCTTCCTCGGTGCTGATGATCTGACTAGGATCTCTGACTGCTCTTCTCAGATAAGAGACGTGGAATACATCATGTACACCACTCATTTCCTCAGGTAAGGCCAATCTGTAAGCAACCTCACCAATTCTTTCCAGCACCTCAAAAGGACCAACGAATCTGGGACTCAGCTTTTTCATCCGCTTTATTCTAGAAACTCCTCTGACTGGTCTGACCTTCAGATAAACGTAGTCTCCAACACTGAACTCTACTAACCTGTGCTTCTGATCATGATACTTGGCCTGGCGGTCCTGAGCTGTCTTCATACGCTCCTGAATAAGCTTGATCCTATCAGTGGTCTTATCAATCCATGACTCCCTGATTGTGGATCTCTCTTCACTTTCAGCCCAACATAACGGTGTCCGACAACGTCTGCCATAGAGGGCCTCAAACGGTGCCATCCCAATACTTGTCTGAAAACTGTTGTTGTACGAGAACTCCACTAGTGTAACATATTTCTCCCACTTTCCTCCAAAATCCAAAATGCACATCCGTAGCAAATCCTCCAAAGTCCTATTAGTGCGCTCAGTCTGTCCATCTGTCTGGGGATGGAATGCAGTGCTGAAATGTAACCTGGTACCCAACCGCTCCTGTACGTGACGCCACTCCCTGGAGGTGAATCTGCCGTCTCGGTCTGAAACTATAGTCCTGGGAACACCGTGAAGTCGAACTATCTCATCCAAATATAACTGTGCCAGCTTCGGACCTTGATCCGTCTTCCTAAGAGGAATGAAATGGGCGACCTTAGAAAGTCGATCAACTATAACCCACAAGGAATCATTCCCACTCTGCGATCTCGGCAAACCATGAATGAAATCCATGGATATATCTTCGAATGTCCACTCAGGAATGGGAAGTGGCTGCAACTTGCCTCCAGGCCTCTGACACTCAGCCTTAACCAACTTGCACGTCTCACACTTCCCTACGCAATCTGCAACATCTCTCTTCAAGCCTGGCCACCAGACTAACTTCTTGAGATCTGCATACATCTTCGTGCTACCCGGATGTATAGAATATCTGGAATTGTGTGCCTCAAATAAAATATCCTCGCGAAGGTGACTAACATCGGGGATACACACCCTGCCATCAAACAACAATAAATCATCCTGAATAGTGAATCCCTCCTTCTGTCCTGACTGCACTGAGCTCCAAATCTCTGCCATCTTTGGATCCAACGGTAGAGCTGTCCTGATTCTGTCCTTGATATCACAGGTAATCTCCATCCAATTCAACCTTGCAGAACCAAAACTACCGCGTGGCACAACGGTGATATCCAGTCTCTCCAGCTCTCGCACTAACTCCTCCTGCTGAGTGAGGAGAAAGAAACATGAACCTCTACGGCTAAGGGCTTCAGCTACAACGTTCGCCTTTCCTGGATGGTACTGAATGTCTACGTCGTAGTCTGATAGAAACTCTAACCATCTGCGCTGCCTCAAATTGAGCTCTCGCTGATCAAAGATATACTTGAGGCTCTTATGATCAGTGAAGATCTCACAACGAACACTATAGAGATAGTGCCTCCAAATCTTCAGAGCATGTATGACTGCTGCAAGCTCCAAGTCATGCACTGGGTAGTTCCTCTCATGAACCTTTAACTGTCTCGAGGCATAGGCTACGACCTTTCCATGCTGCATGAGAACACATCCCAAACCCTGACCTGATGCATCGCTGTAGATCTGAAACCCGTCAGGCCCTGATGGTAAACTCAAAATCGGTGCGGTCATCAACCTGCCCTTCAAGTCCTCAAAAGCCAACTCACACTCAACTGTCCAATCCAAACCCTTACCCTTCCTGGTGAGGGAAGTCAGTGGTAAGGCTATCTCGAAAAATCTCTGATGAATCTCCTGTAGTAACCAGCAAGACCCAAAAAGCTACGAACCTCTGAAACTGTCGTCGGCCTTGGCCAACTCTTAATGGCCTCTATCTTCTTCGGATCAACACTAACTTCTTTCTGACTGATGATGTGGCCTAAGAATGCAATCTCTGAAAGCCAAAACTCGCACTTTGAAAACTTGGCAAACAACTGATTCTTTCTGAGTGTGCTCAAAACAATCCTGAGATGTGCTGCATGATCTTCTGCACTCTTAGAGAACACCAAGATGTCATCTATAAAGACAATGACAAAACGATCCAAGTACTCCCGAAATACCCTGTTCACCAGGTCCATAAATACTGAAGGGGCATTGGTCAGCCCGAACGGCATGACCACGAACTCAAAGTGTCCATATCTGGTGCTGAAAGCCGTCTTCTGAATATCCGAGTCACGAATCTTTAACTGGTGATAGCCTGACCTCAGATCTAACTTGGAGAAAGTGTTCGATCCCACCAACTGGTCAAACAAATCATCAATCCTGGGAATCGGGTACTTGTTCTTTACTGTCAGCTTGTTCAACTCACGGTAGTCTATGCACAGTCTCAGACTACCATCCTTCTTCTTCACAAAAAGCACTGGAGCACTCCATGGTGAAGTGCTGGGGCGTATAAACCCCAAATCAAGTAACTCCTGCAACTGACTCTTTAACTCTGCTAGTTCCCTTGGAGCCATCCGATAGGGAGATTTGGCTACCGGTGTAGCCCCAGGCTGCAAGTCTATCGGGAACTCAATCTCTCTATCTGGAGGGGCACCAGGGAGCTCTTCCGGAAAAACATCGGGGAACTCCTGCACCACTGGTACCTCTGACAAGTCAGCCTTATTCTCTGCATTCATCAGTACTACGAAGGTTTCACAACCCTTACTGATGCACCTTCTCGCTTGGACTGCAGATATAATCATTTTCACTACTCCCTTCAAGCCCTGAAAAGAAAAAGAAGTCTGATTGGGCCATCAAACTGTATCTGCTTCGCCCTACAGTCAATCCTGGCGTTGACTGCCGAAAGCCAGTCCATTCCAAAAATCAGGTCGAATCCTGCAATAGGTAGCTGCAAAGCTTCCACAATCATCTCGGTGTCACCAAACTGCACCGACACCCTGCACCTATCTCTGGTCTGCAGAAGGGATCCATTCGGCATCATAACATCCAGCGCTACAGTCTCTGAGAGTACTTCTAAATTCAACTTACGCACTAGAGATTCTGCGATAAACGAGTGCGAGGCACCCGTATCAAACAGAATCTTAGAGGGTATATTACGAATCATAAGGATGTCTACAAGAATGATTTTCAAAAATAAAAGAGTGTCACTACGGAGGGTTGAAAATAAACTTATCAGGCAAAGTAAACACTTACCTGTCACTACATCCTCCTGCTCCTTAGCCTCCTGTTGACCAAGCCCATAAGCTCTGGGCTGCACCAAATCTCGACCCTGCTGTGGTCTTCCATCAGTAATCATCAACGCTTTGCCCTTATCTGCTCTGCTAGGGCCACCAATCTCATACTTCGACTGCAGGAACAAAATACATTTGTCATCTAGCGAAAATTTATAAATGTACAAAATACATCAAGGTTGATTACCTGATTCGAACCACCTTCCTGACAGAAACGAGCAATGTGTCCAGGCTGACGACACTTGTAACACACGCCCGCACTGGCCAAACACTCTCCTGGATGGCGACGCTGACACTTGGGACAAAGGGGGTAGTCCCTGCTCCTGTCACCAGATTGACCATACTTTCTCGCATCAGGCTTCTGCTTCTTGTTCCAGTTCTTCCCCTGATCATTCCTGCTCTGCTGCGACTGATGCGAATCCTGAGATCGCTTTGCACGGAAATTACTTCGCTTTTGAACCTTCTGCTGGTCAGCCTCCATCCTGCGAGCCGTATCCACTAAGCTCCTGTAATCAGCATTGACCATAGTCATCAGCGGCTGTCTCAATGAGTCACGTAATCCATCCACAAAGCGGCTGCACTTCTCAGTCTGGTCTCCCGGCATTACGCCCGCATATCGAGCCAGATGGGTAAGCTCTCGCTCGTACTCAGCAACAGTCCTGTCCCCCTGGAAGAGCCTAAGGTATCTCTCCTGTAGACCTCGTCGTGCGGAAGGAGGCACGAACCAACTCGCAAGGGCTCTAGAAAATTCGCCCCACGTAAACATGTCTGGCGTACGACCTGGCCAAAAACATAATCATACTATTTAAAGAAAGAACATATCACTTCCAAAATAATTAAAGGAAATTTTCAAAAGCATTTACCTGCGGGATCATCCGCCCGGTACTTGTCCCACCAGACCTTTGCCTCACCTCGGAGGAGGAAAACTGCCAGAGGAACCTTCTTATTCTCTGGGCACTCCAAAACATCCAGCAAGTCTCTAGTGTTTGCTACCCAATCATCTGTATCCATCGGGGTCTCATCCCCACTATAGTTTGAAGGCTGAAGTTCTCTAAAATTCCTCAAATAACGCTCCAGGGTCATCTCCACGGGCGCTGGGGCAGGAACTGGTGCAGGGGCTGGTACGTGCACTGGAACTGGAAACCCTGCAGCCAGTCCTCTCTGAAACTCCATCAAGGCAACAGTAACCGCCTTGGCAATCTGAGACGCTATGTTAGTGCCCTTTGAAGCTGCTGGAACTGGAGGTACCTGTGACACTGCAGCATCTCCCATAGTGGCGTTAGGAACAGGGTCCTGACGTGAAGATTCACCTGGTTCACTTACTCGAGTTGCCTGATAGAACATATAAAAGAAATCTGGTTATTTATCAAGCATCTGCTAAAACTGGCTTTACAACTATATTCGTACTCCTGCGAAAACTAAGTCTTAAACGCAACTTAAAATACTCTACTAACATGAGTTTACTGTTATACAATCTTATGGCTCTGTGAAAACCTTATAGGGTCCAGGGATCCTAAACCTGGCTCTGATACCAATTTGTAACACCCCTTCCCAGTATTACAGAAATCAGCCGTCCGGCCGGGTCAGCAATATAAAGAAAATTAGGAAGCAGTATTAAAACTAGTAGCAGCAGGTAATAAAAGTTCAAACTAAACAGATTTAATACTTACAACGTGAGTAAAAATTAAACTAAAGTTAACCACATACCTGATGTCTGGATTCACAGAGCCAGTAAACAAGAAAGAGACTGCATTAACTGAAAATCTGAACTATCAAAATAAGTCTGATACAAGATATATAAAAATATTAATGAGTTACACTGTCCACAACTACAAGTGCATGCTGAAATGGAGTAAACTGAAAATAGTAAAAGTACTAGACTCGGACACCACCATGACGCTCATCCTAGACGTAGTTTCCCACCTGGGTCACCTGAAAAACATTGCCCACGAATGATCAGAGTAAAGAAAAACAATTCCCCTTAGTGACACTAAAATATATTTACATATGAATGCATGCATGTCTTTAAAACTAGTCTCGTGCACTGAAAACATTTCATGATATATGATATGCATGCTTTTCCTATACTTACTGGTGAACACTATAATTCTATACTCATGACTTTCCATTCATTTACCCAAGTCCTGACGTTCACTAACTAGTGTACTGTCTCACGTCAAGTCTGTACTTGAGTTCTAGGTGGCTTCTAGCCTACACGTTTACTGGGAAGGCTCTAGGCAGAGTAGCTCCTAACGCGCAAAAATCTGAAACTGACGACCCGAGACCATCTGACGAACTCAATTGTTCTAGTGCCACGCGGACACGGTCTCGAATCTACTAACTATCTCAAAGGGGAGTCAACTCTCAAGACTGTAACTCATAGGATACCATATGCCCTATGAGGAAGGTAGTGCGCCTCTACCAAGCACAAAAGACTGGTGTGCTACTGACCTTTTTGGTCTGACGCTACTCTGTATGGGATATCTTTTCTGGTGTACTACTGAGCGACGCTTGACTTTCTCGTGGTCGACTTGAAGGGACCTTCGCACCCTTGGTCGGACAGTCTCCAAACTTACGTGTACATGTGAAGTTTCGTACTTAACTAACCGTTCACGATTTTACTAACGTGGTTATGGAACAAGACGTTATCATACGCGTTTCCACAATTATTTTCCTACTGTCACACTTCTCTATGCATGCTTATGATGTACGAAAACTACTTATGCGTATAAAAATACAATTACTTGATATGTCTAACTAAAAGGAATTAGGATTTCCTTACAGTGGTGCTGCGACGTTCGTATATTCGGCGCGGCGACATTTTCTCTTTCAAAGTAATCCTACTGCTGGGGACCTTCCAAACGCTGCCCCGACCCCGCCAAAATCCTGCAATTTACTGTAACCCTAATTTCAGAATTTCCCCTCTACGATATTCTCATGGAAAAATTTATAAATAACTAGGGTTACAAAATTTATGCGTTAAACTTCAAGTATTACCTTTAAGTATAGCGTTTGGGGCTACCCAAGCGTTCCACACAAAATCCGTGGTGAACTACGAACACCAAAACCTAGGATAGGGCAATCAAAACGAAAACCTAGGTTAAATTAGTTTCCAAATCAAAGGGAATCCAAGCAGAAAACGAGAAAAGGAAGAGATCTACTCACCGAAACCAAAACGTTCACTTCCACCGGTTAGGGTTGAATCCGACACTTCCACGGCTAAGGAAGGAAAAGGAATGCCCTCTGGTGCTCGTAGAGGAGGGAGGAGTGGTCGGAGATGGTTTCCGGAGAGGGATCGGACGCCGAATAGGGCTTGCGGGAGGCGCGGCTTCGATCGCTGCGGGAGACGGACGGGCGCGTGCGTCTGTTTGCGGGAGACGGGCTGCGGTTTATTCCCGAGAGAAAAGGGTTGTGCGGGATCTGGCTTGCGGTTTTAATTATAAACCGCATGAGAGAGGGGGGGGGGGAAATGCTATTGGCACCCCAAGGCTATTTTCTTACACAATAACTTCATTCTCACTGCGCGCCACTAAAAGAACGCGTCACGCACTAAAATTTATGCACTTAACGAACTAATAGTCGCTATCGAAAGGAAAAGTAACATTATACCTTGTCAACGCGCCGCCTCGATCAAAAATTCGTCGCGACCTTCCCCTACAATTTTAAATAAAATCGCGTCAGATCTATGGATGTTACAGGGGGGGTTCCAGTATGTCCTCGTACCCGAAACGAATGGTGACCCCCACGGGTTGAGGTACCACGATTGGAGGGATGCGATGATGGTAGCTGGAGAAGGGATGGAGAGGGAGGCAAAGGAGCCTCGGGTGGCGGAGTGATCTTCAGAAACATTGAGCAGACATCAGAGAGAGAGGGAGTAGTTGCAAAGGAGAGTATCTGAGCTCGAACACTTTACATATGCGGAGGAACCCTTGCCATCATCATGGCAATCCCGACTCCCTCTTTTTGTGCTCGTTGGGCAATCAGATCTGTAGTAGGCGATTGGTGTTGTATTCATGCCTCAACAAGCGTCTTGGCCTTGACAACGAAGGAAGTCATATCGCCAGGTATCCCGAGATCAAGGGATTGAAGATCAGTGATGATGTCAAATAAATGTTAGAGGCTATTTTGGGCAGAATAGAAGGAATGGAGTTTCTCCCACATGGACTTAGCCGTGTCATGATACATGACCATCCTGTAAGGCTCGGTATCCATGGAGTTGAGAAACCAGGATTGCACACGGCCGCCATCACGAAGCCACTCATCAATGGGAAGGGTAGGAGTGGCCCGGGTCAAGTGATGAAGAAGTCCTTTCGTCTGGAGCACCCGACGAACTGAAAGTACCCATTCCACAAAGTTTCGTTTGCCAGTGAGAGATATAGTGGTAATTCTGAGTTTATCCCGAAGCTCAGTAGCAGAGGTAGCATCCCGAGGTGGCAGAGATGAAAGACCAAGCGGACTCGCTGGAGGCAGTAGTGGAACCCATGAAGCCGCAGGAAGAAGCAAAGACCGCAGAAACAAGCTAGCCGCAACGAACTAATAGCAGCAGGGAGAAGCCGCGAAAGACTGATAGCAGTAGGGAGAAGCCGCAGCAGATTGATAGCAGTAGGGAGAAGCCGCAACGAACTGAGAGCAGCAGGGAGAAGCTGCAGGAGAGAAGATTAGTCGCAGCGATCTGAAAACAGCAGGGGCCAAAACAGGCCGAGCGAGAAGAGGCAGCCCGACGAACAGGCGCATGGCCGTGCGGTCAGAGACAGACCGCAACTCAAAGAAAGCAGAACGAATATAGAAGAGAAATCGCCATGACTAGAGAAAAGGAGAAGCCGCACGGTCTCAGTATCAACACATCATCGACAAGAGGACGCGACCAAGATGCGGAGCCCGCAGTGGGAAGAGAAGCCGCATCAGGTAGGGAAGAAACAACAGGAAGGGTTGCCAGAGCGACTTAAGCAAAGCAGACCGCACAGTCACGATTAGCACACTAGCGGCACAGGAGGTTGCCGCGACCAAGATGCGGCGCGAGAAAGCGGGTAAAGGCGGATAGGGAGGCCGTAGCGAGAATAGAAGAAGCCGCGAGAAAGAGGAGAAAGGTGAGACAACGGGTAGAAGAAGAGGCCGCGACGAGAAAGCGGGCGAGAAGACAGGAGGAAATCGCCCGGTTAGGGGGAAAAAGCGGGCCCCACTGACCGAGAGGTTTATAAAAGGGAATTTGGGGGAGGGGCAAGAGGTGGAAACCACGAGAGAGAGCAAGAGGAACGGATAGAAAAATAACTAACCCCGCGGGAAGCCGCGGTTAGAAACAAGAGGATGCCGCAAGACAACAGTTAAGCAGGACAACAAGTCGCCCGGTTAATCAGGAGAACCAGGCGGACAGAAACAGATAGGCCAGACCGTATCGCTCTGATATCATATAGAAAAATAAATCAAGGAATCTTGTAGACTGTATTTTTTGTATAAACTTTAAGTATGAGTACAAATATATAGGTAGAGAGGAACAGAGAAATCCCAAGAATACAATGTGGGACAAATCCTAAGACATATTTGAGCCTATAAATGGGCCATAATTACAACGGGCTATTACATAACTTTCTACTATCTTCTAACGATTGCCAACATTATTTATTTTAAGGGGTAATTTTCTTCTTAAATGCAGATTCGTACATTTTTGATCCGAAATGGTTTGTCTATACTTTTCAAAGATGGTCCAGCGGCTTATAAGACATACTATTTAAGGTATATTTTTGATCATTCCTGTTTCCTTAATATAAATGAATTTTATATGTAGTGTATAGAGCACTGGCCTGGACTAATGACTTTGTTTCCTCTAGTGTAATTTGGAGGTCTCAAGTTCCAGGCATTCAAACAACTTCTCTGATTTAAGGATGTGACATGAACTGCCCACGAAACTGCATTAGTGGGAACTCCATGCATTGTATATATTTTAAGTAGTTGTTAGGTAGAAATTAGGTAATATTGTAAATATCAAATTAGTATAAAATCTAAAACAACGCACACAGAAGTCCGCTGAACCCTCACAACATATAATAAACGAGTACCATAACTGAATATTGATAGAAAGTCCAGAATACAGTTCATAATTATGATAACATGGAGATAAAAACAATGGCGAAGCTAAACCAAAGTAAAGGATCAGAAGGGTGGTGGTGGTGGATCACAACTCTCATATAGAGCGTCCTGAGTCCACCGATTGGACTCCTCATATGACTGATGCACTGATTACGCAAGATTTCCTCCTAATTGTAATCAATATGAGAGAAAATGTCGGTCATTGACTCCGGATTCTTCTGCTCAATCCTATTTAGCCTCTCAGTCATATCCTGTCAGAAGAAGGCATACGACTTGGATCACTCCATCTTCGTCGAACATGTATCATTTGATTATCCTATAGTACCTGTAATGTGCTGATCTCTTACTTAGAAGTGAACAACATGGCATTTCTGTGGTAACCAACTAAGTATTTAGGATACAACAAATAGTTTGTTGGGGAAGAATATTTTACAACAAAGGTCTATCTATGATAAAACATACCATGGATGTCATCAAAGATATTGCCCTCCTTGCAAGAGGGTTGATACTCATATGCATGCCCACTTCATCCAACAATTTCAAATCATTGATGATCCATATGGGTCAGCCCATGCCAACTCCCAAACTAAAACACTGATAAGCAATTAGGCGCACTCTCAAGTATGTCAAGAAGTCCCATGAAGTACTATTTTATACCAATCTGAGAACTTGGCTGTTAAATGTTTTCTGATGCAAACCATCCAGGTTGAATTGATCTGAAGTCATTGTCAGGATATTGTATCTTTGCTAAGGCAATCTGATCACCTAGAAAGTAAGAAGAAACTATTGTAGCTCAGGCTTATACTTGTATTTAAATTAGGATACAACTGTTTTACTTATGAAATGTGGGCGAACAACTACTGCATTTGGTTGCTGCAAAATGTTCCAGGCGTCTGATGCAAGAATCTACTGCGGGAGATGTATTCCGGTTCATCAAGGGGCTGAACCAAGTCTCATTGTGATTCAGTGGAGCTTTATTAATCCTATTTCCTATCTATTTTGTCGTATGTTGGCTCATATATATTATGCTTTATCTGTATTTTAAGTTTTTTGCTTGCTTTTACTTTTGGGATGAACTAACAGGAAGTTTTCAATTGTTTACCTTACCTTATGTATGGTGTCTTGTTCCCCATTTTTGTAATGCATTAAGGATTTGAATTTACCGCAAGCCGTGGTGGGCGGGCGGGGGGGGGGGGGGGGGTGGTGGTGGTGGTGGTGCGGAGCAGAGACGAGAACGTGCAGTGGCGGACAAGTTTTGGGCCCGTTCGGGGCTGATTGACGACTTTCCATATATGGTGTGGCCGAGTCGACGATCAGACTCCGCAGATGTGTCCGGATTCGCGTTGCGAATCGATTTGATATATTATTTCACTATGTTTGCATTTATTTTGTATTATTTGCGTATCCTCACCTCCGGCCAATCATAGCCGTTGATGGGGGATCCACTAATTTTCTCATTATTATAAATAGGCCTCTTATGGGCTGATCTAAGTCATTGCAGAATTTGGAGAAAGAAATCCCGGATTCCAGCGATCAAGCCACGGTGCCGACTCCGTGGAACCCTATGTGGCGACTCCTAGG
The DNA here is from genome assembly GCA_039583875.1 of Platanthera guangdongensis. Lineage (NCBI taxonomy): Eukaryota > Viridiplantae > Streptophyta > Magnoliopsida > Asparagales > Orchidaceae > Platanthera > Platanthera guangdongensis. Next base: position 83,890,754 of record CM077150.1, read on the forward strand.
TGCCTATCTTCCTCCCCAAGGTATCCCCTAACCCTAGCCCTCTTTTCCCCCTCCAACTCCCTCTCATAGCCCCCTACAGCCCCTCCAAATCACCATCAACCTGCTGCCTGATTACACCCACTGTTCATTTCAACAGCACTATTCATTTATGAAATTTGTTGTTCATTCCTAAGGTTTCTTCAGCCCCTGTCCTCCGCCCGCCTCCCCTCTTATACTCCAGGCCGCCGACTTTCCCCCACCTTCCAGCAAACCGGCCACCACCCAAGCCCCCTTTAGCCCAACCAGACAACCACCTCCATCCCCTTCCGTGGATCCACTACCAAACAACCCCTATTCTCAAGATCAATCTAGATCTGAGAATTTTAGCCCCCGATCCGTCGTTTCCCTCCACTCGTATTACCATATTACCTCAGATCCGCTCTTACACATCAGATCTACCTTTCCCCGCCCAGATCTATCCATACGTGGCCGGATCTACCCATTTCCGGCCCGATTCCACCATCCATCGTCAGGTATAGCCACCGACGCTATCTCCACGCCACCAATTCTATCTCAGATCGTCGTACACATATCTGCGGCTCTGGATTCTTCAATGCCTTGGTCAGCCCACTATTTGGTGAGATTTTGGTGTATCAGATAATTATTTTCAGCATTACTATTATTGATTTGGATCTTGTACTTGTTGGGTCTATTCTATCGTGGTTGCTTGTTTTGATAAATATTGTGATTTGCAGGATTTATTCGCCGCACGCTTTTGCTTTGACCTCCACACGGAGGAAAGTCTAAGCTTGCTTTTGCCCAAAAAAATTATTTTTTCTTGCTTTTGAATTATTTGCGTGGGATGATTTAATTTATTATTTAATTTGTGATCTTGCCGTCGGATTTGCATAACATGTAGGGTTAGGTCGCAGATTTCCCGCCTACAGATTCACCCTGCGTCAATTGGTATCAGAGGCGCATGTTGCGCACACTTCAGATGTTGTGCGCACTTGTCGATACACAGTCGTAGATTCTATAGGTTTGTCATTATGTCTAGGTATCACCACTTGCCCCCACCTCACTTTGGAGGTTTTGAGTCCACTCGCACAAGCTCTCACAGATCCCCGTTAGGGAGATCCTCACATTATTACGATGATCATTCTCGATCGCAGTGCACCACTTTCAGAGATCGTGTTGACCCACCGACACGACCTCACTATGCTAGAGACGATCAACATGATGATTGTGTCGTGCTTATCCGTACACACGAGCACATCGTGTTGATCCTTCGACACGACTCGGTTACCTTAGGAATAATTATTATGATAATAGTCATTCCGAGAGAGATCTTGAGGGTCAATTTCGTACTGCTTTCCCTTCCTTTGACGACTCATCGTGTCCCGAGTATTTCAACAATTGGCTTGTGGATATGGAGTATTATTTAGATCATTTTAAGTTATTCAGTGAGCGTCGCGTCAAGTTTGCGAAACTTTGACTTTTAGATCAGGTGAGGGCTTTTTGGGCTAGCGTTGAGAGGACCCGCAAGCGAGACCGTTTTCGTCGCATCACTAGTTGAGCGAACATGAAACGTATATTGTGTCAGAGATATCTGCCTTCGTCATATCGGAGTTGCTTGCTCGACCAATTATTTTCCCTTCAGCAAGGATCCATGTCTGTCGCTGAGTACAGAGATCTCTTTGATAAGTTAGTTGTGAGGAGTGATATCCGAGAGGATCCGGGCATAACCACTACTAGATTTCGGTCTGGGCTTCAATCTGACATTCGTAATAAGGTAGTTTATCACAGCTCGGAGTCCCTCGAGCAGACATATCATCTCTCCTTTCGCTATGAACGGTCATTGAGATCTGCAAGAGCTGGTCGATGGGAATCTCACATTGACCTCTGCAGTACGAGTCCCTCCCATATTGAGGCCACCACAACGCCTACCACTGTCTTGTCATGCACGAAAGAACTGATGCCAGATGCAGATTACTCTCACTACAGTGAGGTGCTTAGCCTAGTGAGTGACCTATCTTTTGTTTCTGACCCGCCTCTTGTGACCCCAACTGAGAGCGAGCCTGATCGACCTACTGAGTCTGTAGTGTTGTTCCTCACCCACACCTCCTCTGCCATACACTTGGTTAGTTACCACCCTAACTACAGACCTATTTCCTGACACCGCACCCACGAATCAATTCTTGGGTGTACGTCTGTGTCGCTCTCCCATTGTCATTACCCAGAGTCACATCATGTCTGAGAGACCAGAGTCTGATGTTGATCTTGTAGTGATTCTGTCACCCATTCACGGGGACATGACCCCTTACGATGGTACTCACATGGAAGATCATGACCCTAGTGACGAGTTTTACGATGACTCCCCTGTTGAGCCTCCTGATGAGCTGCCACATCCAAGTGAGGATGCGATTCTGGTGAGACACTTATTTATGAGCTTTGAGTTATTGGCGTCTCTTTCGCTATTATTTATTGCCATGCCCCAGAGAGTTGATCTTGCGTGGAGCATAACGCATGCAAGGTCTTCCTTGAGTACGCTTGAGCATACTCATATTTTGAGGGCCCTACATTATGACGCATTGTACCCGCGATGAGTTTTGGGATGCACCACCTGCTGACCCGCCAGACGAGCTTTCTTTTCGGGAACTCGCACCACACTCGAGTCACGTTTTCTAGTTGGTGTACACGACTTTCACTCCGATGGTCGTCTCATCCGCGATGACTTTTCGTACACACCTCCTGGTGAGCCCCCTAATGTTTTACGTTCCCTGAGAGACAATTTGGCTGGCTACGAGCTCGTACTTGAGTATATGTGTCTCACGCAGTCATCTAAACATTCGCCACACACGTGATGAATTTTTATACACTCCACCGAGAGAGCCTCCTGATAGGCCACCATATTTTAGAGGCGTCCCAGTCATTATTAGATTTTCCCGTAGCAGGCATGTAGCGTCTGTCGTGTTTCATTTGCTTGAGTCTGTTGAGTCGTTTCTTCGTCATTTGCATGAGTATGTTGTGTTGTCTGTTCATTATTTGCATGCGTGTCATGAGTCGGTCCGACGAATAATTCATATTGGTAATAAATTTTGTAAATCACATGCAGATGTTCATTGGTAAGTGCAGGTAGTTCATGAAGGCGAGCAGATGATGGTGAGAATCTGCGTTGTGAGGCTCCGTGCGAGGTTTGCTAAAAGCTTGAGTGTTAGGCGATTGGATCCCTATATAATCATGAGACAGATCAAATCAAACACCTATGATCTTGATATCCTTGCAAGTTTGAGTATCCACCTATTATTTAGTGTTGAGGATATGACGCCGTATTACGAACCTCGCCAGTATGTGGACCCAAGCAGTGGGGACTTTCATCCGCCCACACCTCCACTTCTGTTACCTTGCCACCTTCATAGCTCACATACGTCTGATGGCCACCACTACTCACCTACTTCTGACACCCACCCTCCTGGGGACTTGTTTTCTTTGGTTCTGCCTATGGCGCCGCCGATCGCACCGGGATCCACCACTCGTGAGTTGAGCGTTGAGAGCTTCATGGAGACCAGACTCCACCAGTGCATTTCTACTACAGATGTTGGTGACACCTGGGTACTTGCAGCAGAGCTCGATCGACTCGCCCCTAGATTTTGACTTCAGTACGTCCGTCTCCATTCACCGGGGATGACAATTTTTCAGTCAGGGGGAGTTCATTGGCGAGTACATTCTTCCATCAACGACATTTGAACGCCCTCTGGTGGACCTCTTCGAGTCTTACCTGACATACATCGAGAGAATTTTGATCCCTATTCACCATAAGATGAATTCTTTCAAGCCAGGGAGAGTGATGCGGAGCAGAGATGAGAACTTACAGTGGAGGACGAGTTTTGGGCCCGTTCGGGGATGATTGGTGACTTTCAATATATGGCGTGCTCGGGTCGACGATCGTACTCCCCAGATGTGTCCGTATTCGCGTTGCAAATCGATTTGATATATTATTTCACTATGTTTGCATTTATTTTGTTGTATTTGGGTAGCCTCACCTCCGACCAATCATAGCCGTTGATGGAGGATTCCCTAATCTTCTCATTATTATAAATAGACCTCTTATGGGCCGATCTAAGTCATTGCAGAATCTGGAGAAAGAAATCACGGATTCCATCAATCAAGCCACGGTTCCGACTCCGTGGAACACTAGGTGACGACTCCTAGGTGCCTATCTTCCTCCCCAAGGTATCCTCTAACCCTAGCCCTCTTTTCCTCCCTCCAACTCCCTCTCACAACCCCCTATAGCCCCTCCAAATCACCATCAACCTGCTTCCCGATTGTACCCACTGTTCATTTCAACAACACTGTTCATTTATGAAATTTTCTGTTCATTCATAAGGTTTCTTCAGCCCCTGTCCTCCGCCCGCCTCCCCTCTTATACTCCAGGCCGCCGGCCTTCCCCCACCCTCGAACAAGCCACCCGCTGCCCACTCTTCAAACCGGCCACCACCCAAGCCCCCTTTAGCCCAACCAGACAACCCCCTCCATCCCCTTCCGTGGATCCACTACCAAACAACCCCTATTTTCAAGATCAATATAGATCTGAGAATTTCAACCCCCGATCCGTCGTTTTCCTCCACTCTTATTACCATATTAGCCCGAATCCGCTCTTACACATCAGATCGACCCTTCCCCTCCCAGATCTATCCATACGTGGCCAGATCTACCCATTTCCGGCCCGATTCCACCATCCACCGTCAAGTACAGCCACAGACGCTATCTCCACGCCACCGATTCCATCTCGGATCGTCGTACACATCTCCGGCTTCGAATTCTTCAATGCCTTGGTCAACCCACTATTTGGTGAGATTTTGTTGTTTCGAATAATTATTTTCAGCATTACTATTATTGATTTAAATCTTGTACTTGTTTGGGCCTATTGTATTGTGGTTGCTTATTTGATAAATATTGTAATTTGCAGAATTTATTCGCCGCACGCTCTTGCTTTTGCTTTGGCTCTCCACGCGGAGGAAAGCCAAAACTTGCTTTTGCCCAAATAAATTATTCTGTCTTGTTTTTGAATTATTTGCGTATGATGATTTCATTTATTATTTAATTTGTGATCTAGCCGTCGGATTTGCATAACATGTAGGGTTAGGTCGCAGATTTCCGGCCGCCTATAGATTCGCCCTGCGCCACTTTTATGATGCAGGACGAACGTCACATCCTCCTGCCACCCTGGAGTCCCACCAGGGGGCCCACCATGGCATCGCACCATGCTGGCTTTATCAGGGTCGCGGCCCGTACACCCCAACCCATCACAGGCCCCACAATAGGGCCGATAGATTGTTGAGCTCGGGGCTCGATCCCTCGACCTCCTTGATAAAGAACTCTCCTGCGAGTTCTCTTCACTAACTTATCCGCGACTCGGTGATGAGAACTCGCATGAGAGTTCTATATCAAGGAGGTCGGGGGATCGAGCCCCGACCTCAACAACCTATCGACCCTGTTGTGGGGCCGGGGATGTGTTGGGGTGTACGGGCTGCGACCCTGATAAAGCCGTCATGGTACGACGCCACAGTGGGCCCCCTGGTGGGACTCCAGGGTGGCAGACGGGTGTGACGTCCGTCCTGCATCAGGGGGTGTGATGTTATCTTAGCTGTCGCCTTGGTAGTGACCTCTTAATCCATTATTATTTCAATAGATTGAGAAACTCATCAACAACTCATTTAGAAGAGTTTGGTTTCTCGAGCACTCTGCATATGCCTCTATATAAAAACTTTTAGCTAACTGAATATATGTTCATTTATCTACTTCCAGTTGTAAAATGTTATTACCAAGTCGTTTAGTCTTTTTCTATTTTTCACCCCGGGTTGGGGTAGCTGTGTCTTTTCCCGTGCTTTAGGTTTTCTGTTACTCAAGTGTATGTATGAGTAAGAGACCAATGTTTTTGAATTAATTACATCTTTTCCTTTCCACTTGGTATCAGAGCAAATCCCGTGCCCTAGCCTCTCGTTCCGCCTTCTCGCGCTCGGATCGTCCCCGCCATCGCTCGGATACTCCTCCTCCGCTTCTTCCATCGCGACTTCATCGCCGCTCCTCTGCACGCGATGCCGGGCGGCACTCCTGCCGGCTGCTAAGAGCAACGCCGCCGCCGTTCCTCCATGAAGCAACCCGCCTCTTCTTCTTGAAAAAACGCTGTCCCATGTCGTTCCGTGCCACCGTGCCTCTGCCTCGCTGTCGTGCCGCCTAGCTGCTGCCGTGTCGTCGTGCCGTGCTACCGTGCCTTGTTGCCTTGCCTTGCTGTCTGGTTTTGCTGTGTACCGTGCCTTGCTGCCTTGCAACCGTGCCACTGCCTTGCTGCCCTGCTGTTGCTGTGTCCCGTGCTGATGCTTCTTGAGATGAGTTGATCCGCTTCTTGCTCTTGTGTCGGTATGGGTGAACTCGATTCATCGGTTTCTTCTCCGGGCGTGATCCAACCTCCGATGGTTGAGCCTCAGCGGCCCCATGACCACTGTAGCTACTTGAAGATTACCACGGTTCCTCTGGATGATACGAATTACCTGGAATGGTCTCGTGCTGATCAACATGTCATCCATAGACAACAGATGTTTGGCTATATCGATGAGACGATTACGGAGACCCCAGTGTCTGATCCCTCCTGGAAGCGCTGAGATTCTGACAACTCTCTAGTTGTGTCTTGGTTCCTGCATTCGATGTCCCCCAATGTCTATCAGAGCTATATGCTGATGGACTCAGCATTCGAGATCTGGACTCGTGCTTGTGAAACATACTCTCAGATTGGTAGTTCCACCCAAGCTTATGAGCTGACTTGCGGCTTTTTGGAGTTGCGTCAAGGTTCGATGATTGTCTTATCATTTTTCTTAGAGTTCGAGCACTTGTATCAAGAACTAGACTACTTTGCACATTTCATTCCAGCGTGTACATCAGATGCCGTTCTGTTAAAGCAACGAGAGGACCGCTTCCGTCTTCATGTCTTCTTGATGAGATTGAATATGGAATTTAATGTGGTCCGGACACATGTTCTCCACCGTTCTCCTCTTCCCTCCTTCCGGGAGGCGTTCAACATGATTATAGGTGATGAAGACCGCCGCAAGTCTCTCAGTGTTATGTCTCCTCCAGATCGTTCTGCCCTGACGAGTGTTGGCCGTGGTCTCATCTCTACTCCTGCATCTTCTGTGTCTATCTGCGATTACTGTGGCCGGCAGGGACACTCTTGGGAGGCATGTTTCAAACTTCATCCGCATCTGGCAACTTCTGGCCGTGGTCGTAGTTGGAGTCGTGGACCTGGCCGTGGGGGCCATAGGCACAGTGGCTACGGTTCTCATGACGCTGCTTGCACTACTGATGTCTATGATGTGTCCCAGTCTTCGGCTTCCTCCTCTCTTACTGCACAAGAGTTGGATGCCTTTCGCCGTCTGCTTCACTCTCAGCTCGATCCGGTCACTGGACGTTCTACTTTTCTTTCCACCATTGCTATGCCTCGTGCTCATGCTGCCACCACCTCATCTTCTGAATGGGTGCTCGATTCCAGTGCCACCCACCACATGACTGGGTCTTCCTCAGGTTTTCTCTCTTATACTCCTTTGTCTGGTAAGGAGAAAGTTATTTCTGCTAGCAGATCGTTGTCCTCCATTGCGGGCAAAGGCAACATCTCTTGTTCTCCTTCCATATCTTTTTTCTCCGTTCTTCATGTTCTCTCCTTTACACGCAATTTACTTTCCATCAACAATCTTATGAAATCTCTTAACTGTTCCGTAACATTCTTTCCTGATTCTCGTGTTTTTCAGGAACTGGGTACGAAGTGGAACATTGGCTGTAGTAGGTGCAGTGACGGCTTGTACTACCTGGACACTCATCCTATTTCTCATGCCTTTTCAAGTTCTACTGTTACTATAGAGGATGTTCACCGTTGACATCTGCGTTTAGGACATCCGTCCTCTGTCTACATGCAAAAATTATTTCCTGCATTTTTTACCTTTTCTTCAGAACTTTTCTTGTGATAATTGTGATCGGTCTAAACATGTGCGACAGACCTCTCCACATCTTTATTTTTCTAGTAGCACTTCTTTTGATGTTATACATTCTGATGTTTGGGGGTCATCCCCCGTTGTATCGTTAACTGGTTTTCGCTGGTTCGTCGCCTTTATTAATTGTTTCTCGCGTACTACATGAGTTTATCTGTTGAAAAAGAAAAGTGACGTTTTTTTCCTTGTTTTCAATTATTTCATAAAATGATGCAAAATCAATTTAATGCTTCTATCCGTGTTCTTCGAAGTGATAATGGAGAGGAGTTTGACGATCGTGGTTCCTTTGGTGCTTACCTCACCTCTCACGGTATCCTCCACCAGAAAACTTGTGCTTACACATCTACTCAGAATGGAGTGGCCGAACGAAAAAATCGGCATCTTCTCGAGGTTGCTCGCTGTCTCTTATTGACGATGCATCTCCCTAAACCATATTGGGGTGATGCAGTGCTTACTACTGCACACCTTATCAACCGTCTTCCTTCTTGTGTCCTCTCTTTTACTACTTGACCCTCCGGCTCAACAGTGTGTCTTTCTAGGCTATTCCTCCATGACCGCAGGATATCGCTGTTATCACCCCCCCTCCCGGCGTATGTTCTGTACCATGGATGTTACGTTTTGTGAGGGGGAGTCCTACTTTCCGTCCTCTACTCATGTTTTTCGTCAGGGGGAGAGTAGTACTACAGATGATGTTACTACTGTCCCTCTACCTCTTCTTCCGTCCCCTTCCTCCATTCCTTCACCTCCTTTCACGGCGGTACCCAGAGCTCCTCCTATCCCGATACCAGACTCCTCTACTACGATTTTTACTTTTCCCCATGTATACCACCGTCGTTCAGGTACACAGGTCACCACCGCTCCACCTCTACCAGTGCCGACTTCGGACTCAGATTCTGATGATGCTGATCTGCATATGCCTCTTGCCTTGCTAAAGAAGGGTAAAGCTACTTTCATGCAAAATCCGATTTTTATTCATGTGACTTATCATCATCTTACTCTGATTCATCAGACTTTTGTTTCATCCCTTTCTCTAGTTGTTATTCCTAAGACATGGCTGGAAGTATTGAAGATACTGGCTTGGACACAGGCTATGCGTGATGAGATGTCCGCCTTGGTCAAAAATCATACGTGAGATATCTCCGCTCTCCCTTCAGGAAAGAAAGCTATAGGTTCCTGATGGGTCTTCTCTGTTAAGAAGAACCACGATGGTAAGATGGAACGGTACAAAACGCGTCTTGTCGCTCAAGGATACACCCAGACACAAGTAGTTGATTATCAGGATTCGTTTTCTCCTGTAGCGAAAATGGACTCTTCGGGTTTTGTTATCATGTGCAACTTGTCTGGACTTGAAACTTCATCAACTGGACGTGAAAAATGTGTTTCTCCACAGTGAGCTTGAGGAGGAGGTGTACATGAAATTTCCTCCTGTTTTTGTGAAGAAAGGAGCTGAAGGGCTTGTCTGTCGCCTAAGGAAATCCTTATATGACCCGAAGCAATCTCCTAGGGCCTGGTTTGAAAGATTTCTCACATCAATGCTCAAGTTTGGGTACAAGCAAACCCAATCTGATCATACCATATTTATACGGAGACATGAACAACTTGTTGTTCTCATTGTCTACTTGGATGTCATCGTGAATATTGGAAATGATATAGAGGAGATTGCCAACCTCAAGGCCCTCCTATCTACTGAATTTGAATTGAAGGATTTGAGAAGATTACGGTATTTCTTGGGCATCAAAGTGGTTAGATCTGAACAGGGGATCTGTATATCCCAACGAAAATACATATTGGATCTTCTTAAGGAAACATATATGCTTGGTTGTGTTCCTGCGAACACCCCTATGGAGAAAATCACAGGATTGATGAAGATGGTGATGGTGATCATGCAGATGTATCACATTACCAAATATTGGTCGGAAAACTTATATATCTATCTCACACACGTCCCGACATTACGTATGCAGTTGATATTCTTAGCAGATATATGCATTCTCCTAGAATCAGGCATCAAGAAGCCATGTATTGTCTACTGCCGTATTTAAAGAAAGCTCTTGATCGCGGTCTCTTATTTTCTAGGAACAACAACTTGCAGATTGATGTTTTTACTGATACTGATTGGGCAGGTTGTTAGGGTGACATAAAGTATATAACAGGATACTACTCCTTTGTTGGTGGTAACCTCGTAACGTGGCAGAGCAAGAAGCAGAATGTGGTGGCCAGGTCAAGTGCAGAAGCAGAATATCATGCCATCTCCCTAGGCTTATGTGAGGGATTATGACTGCGTACTGTGTTACGGGATCTAGGTTTCCCTGTGACAGCCCCTTTCTCCTTATTCTGTGACAATGAGGCTGCAATTAGTATTGCTCATAACCCGGTCCAACATGATAGGACAAAATATGCCGAAGTGGATCGACATTTTATTAAAGATCACTTGGATAAGAAAATAATTGTTACTCCGTTTGTTCACTCCAGGGATCAACTGACCGATGTGTTCACCAAAATCTTGGAGGTGTGATATGTTTACTGATGATATCCAAAAGCTTGAGATGACTGATATCTTCCATCCGACTTGAGGGGGAGAGTTGTAAAATGTTATTACCAAGTCGTTTAGTTTTTTTTCTATTTTTCACCCCTGGTTGGGGTAGTTCTGTCTTTTCCCGTGCTTTAGGTTTTCCCTTACTCAAGTATATATATGAGTAAGGGACCAGTGTTTTTGAATTAATTACATCTTTTCCTTTCCACTCGTCCCACCTAATAAGATAACATGAAAGTCGTATTTTTAGGGTTCACCATTAACTATCGTACTTCGCTTCTCTCTTGTTATTTTATTAAATATTTAATTGTTAATAAAATATAACAACATAATGGGCAGCCCAATGCACAAAGGCATCCATGTGCAGCGAGGGTCCGGGGAAGGGTCCTGCCACAAGGGTGAAATGTAGGCAAACCTTACCATGCATTTTGGGAAGAGGCTGCATCCAGGACTCGAACCCGTGACGTCATGGTCAAACGACAACATCTCAATCGGTGCGTCGAGGTTCCCTTTATAAAATATAATAACATATATGTACATCTCCGTATTCACCGAGTGAGGCCCTTAGAAGAAGACCAAGGCTAATGGAGCAATTTAAGGCTCAGGCGAGCCGGTTTGGGTGAGTGGAAAAGGAATTCCCCAACTCGCATGAGGACATGTCGCCACTAACATAGGGGCGAGTGGGGCTTATAGGCCCACACTCGCCCCAGGGCTAAAGCGAAGGAAAGGCGAGTGCGATAGACATGCCCGCGCTCTCCGTCAGCCCTGGGATGGCAGCGAGTGCCGACCTCATCAGGCAGTCGCCGCCCTAGGCGAGAGGCAGCCGCATGAACCACTCGCCCAATAGTGTTTTTACTACAATGCTCCTGTTTGCCTGCTAATAGCTCCTCCAAACAGCAGAGATTCGCTGTTGGCAGACCAATTTTGACTGCGTATAGTATAACCAAAAGGCGGGATTCCGCTGTGCAAACTAGGCTTCGAAAACTATAAATAGACCCTTAAGGTCATTTTTGGAGGAGATCCATTTTCTTGGGCTTCTTCCTCCTCTGGTCATCTTTGGTTGCTTCCAATGCCCTCCAAGGTGCCCAACTCTAGCATTGGTTTAGGAGGGGAAGCTCTCTTCGATCTTCCGGGTGTGTGGCGGGATCTACTCGCTGCAACTCTGAGTCTATTTCTTAGTTCTTAGCCGCCATTCATGTGTCATGGCTCGGGAGAAGTAGGTGCGGGCTACATCCCTTGGGTCCGAACTTTGCTTGAGACTGATTTTCGGTTTCAACAATATAGATACAAAATAATAAACACCCAAAATATGAAGTTCAATTGGAGGGAAAGTTAATTTGGCCATAACAAAATTATAAAAATATTAGAATATAACCATTGAAAGCTCTTTTAAGATTTAATTTATGAATACTATTTCAGACCGCGGTGATTCATATATTATTCCGCTCTCCTTAGGCTGGACGGACAAAAATTGGTCTTAGGTTGAACAACGTGGGAACCCAATGCATTGTGTACTCCTAAGAATAACTTCATTCATTTTGTGAATTCCACTGTTAAGTTTAACCTTAATCGAGAGATTTATGGTGTCCTATTCTTTCACGATTATTTGCAATTCTCTTTATAAACGCATGATCTATTCATATGACAGTTCACTAAGACCTATGAAAATATGAAAACTCATTGTGGAATACAATGTTCGTGAAATACCTATTTATAACAATAAACAACGATGATCTCCAACGATGATGTAGTAGAAGAAAACGATTGATGAACCTGCTTACAATTTATTTGTATCCTGTAGTCAACCACTTAAACTTATGATTTATGAACAATATAAGATATTAAATTTGAAATCTTTATGCATGCTTTACATTTGAGAACTTCATGTTGGTGCATTGGTTTGTGCATTTATATTTCCAAGTTATGATTCATGAATGATATTAAATTTAAACATATACAAGGTTTTTGTAATGTTAAAAGATAAAGGAGGGCAACCTATAATTATGCTAACTCTTAGGGGGATGTTTGGGTAATTAATAGTATACATATATACATACATATATATATATATATATATATATATATATATATATATATATATATATATATATATATATATGGTGGGAGCAAACACGTTTTCTCCCCCTTAGTGAGAAAAACAGGATCCTGGCCGTCCGATCTGATCAGACGGCCAAGTTCAAAATTATCAAAAAAAAAATTCAGCATCCCGCTTTACGTCCCCATCCAGCCCCGACTCTCCACCCCGATCCATCGGCCACGATTCTTGGTGTGGCGGCCGACGAATGTCGGCTCGCCGGCCACCGACCGCCGTGGGCTCGTCGACATGGACGCCGACGAGCCTACGATGGTCAGTGGCCGGCAAGCCCGCAGCCGCCGACCATCGCACTATGAATCATCTTCTTTGTAGCGCGGCGCCGGCGGCTGCGGGCTCGTCGGTCACCGACCACCCTGGGCTCGTCGGCGTAGATGCGGACGAGCCCAGGGTGGCCGACGAGCTCGTAGTGGCCGACGCTGCGCTGCAAAGAAGATTCACAGAGTGGCGGCCGACGGCTGCGGACTCGCCGGCC